>CM046874.1:323515144-324016712 GCA_025667525.1 Glebionis coronaria | reverse complement strand
AAACCATGACTTATAATTAATTAATTTACATGACTTAGGTTATATTATTAATAGTTAATAATACATGTTTTAACCTAAGTATTTTACCTTTATTTAATTAAACCATGTTATATTTAATTAAATACTTTAACATATAGTTTATTTAATTCACATGAAATAATTAATAAACTATACTATTAATTACATGACTTAGAATATTAATCAGTAAAACTTGAGCTTATCTTATTAGCTTAATAATCCAGCTTATTTCTAATTATGGGAACTTTCTATTTTTTAGAAACGTATCTATTTTAAGCAGCTAATCTATTTATGGAAACTTTCTATTTTTTAGAAACTTATCTATTTTAAGCAGCTAATCTATTTATGGAAACTTTCTATTTTTAGAAACTTATCTATTTTAAGCAGTGAATCTATTTTGGAAACTTCCTATTTTTGGTAACTTTCTATTTTTGGAAACTTTCTATTTTAGGAAACCTGCTATTTTTAGAAAGTTGCTTATTATTACACAACAAGTATAATAATATAAGAAATACAAGTAATATTTAATCAGAATATCCAGAATACATGATAAACACAGCATAACGATAAAATCAGTAAAACAAGACATGAACATGTAAAACAAGCTAAGACATGATATAAAATCAGTTACGTACCTAGTGCTCAGAATACTTATCACGCATATTATTCATGTAGCATTAGTGTGATCGAAGTAGGACTCTCTTCCGTTCGTCTTCTTCATTCACTGGACTTAAGGTATGGATTCTCCGTCCTTTCAAAATGGACATTCTTCCTTATTAGGATTTCCCGTATGTAGCCAACTGTTTTCCCCAGTATATGTTTTATATGTTTTTGAATGGCTTATGTTTAATTAGAATACCTAAAGCCATATACATGCATAACCAGTTTCACCTAGTTATGGAGGTACCATAACCATAACACTGGAGGCACCAGTGTTATGACTTCACCATGGCGGAGTGATAGCTCGTAACGTCCCTTTCAGCTTTTGGCCATATTATTTGTGACAATCTAACATTTTCAGGTAGTGAATTATTTTCTCGTATAATATTTTGAAACTTATTTTTGTGTTGGTTGATGAACTCACAATTTACGGATTTAAATTTGGGCTTACGTGCATAATTTAGCGTCCTTTACGACTAAACCGGAAACCTTAGGATTACGTATTTACGTTTTTGAACTCCGTTTTTGATGAGACAATTTTTATTAGATTCGTTTTGTGCCGTTGATTCATAATTTATAAAAACGTTTTTCGTAAAACGACCCGAGGGCACGCAAATCGAGGAAACTAGAATCGAGGAATACCCGTAAATTAGCGAGATGGGACAAACTAATTTATCCCACCCCACTATCTAAGGGACGGCCAAACCAGGGACACCACATCAAAGATGTGGCATCCTTACACTAACTTAAGTTACACTTGTAACTTAGCTTCATTTTGAAGCCACTCATCCTACAAAACCAACTGGCTAAACCATTAGCTTCCATTCATACATGCAAACTACTTACAAACTCTCTCCCACTCTCACCATTTCCGTCCCACTTCACCATACCACACCACCATTTGATCTTTTCTAGCCACAAGATACATGTTATCTAGCCATATTATGGAGAAACCTTGAAGCCTTGATTGATTGGTGGCCATTTTAACAAAAAAGGAGGTGATTTGCTTGTGTCCTAGGGCTAATTTCTCAACAAACTATCTTGGTGATTGATGATCTTGGAGATATATTTGGTGTTCATCAAGTTGTTGTCTTCCAAAAACAAGATATAATCCTGGTTGGTAAAGAAGATCATCCTTTCTATTTCTCTTGTTATTTTTGTAAAGATCAAATGTATTTTCTTTCTTTTTGTATATGTATATGATGAATATATGATGATAAAAATGTTGTGTGGGGATCAAGTGTTGATAAATATGCTTAAAAAGATGAATAGCCATAAGAAACAAGGCTAAAATCATGCTTAAATTGTTGGCTGTATAAAAACAGTAAGTAACCAAGACTTAAACTGATAAAATTGCATGGTGGAATCCATTTACAATAAGTATAAGATGTCATACACATGTGAGAGTTGGCCATGCAATGTAATCATCAAAATGAGTGAGATATGATCAAAACAAGATGAGTGTGCTAATCTGAATAGTCTGTTTTGTAAGGACTGTTAAGGATAGTTAGACATAGAATGAGCAGTAGCTATAACTAACTTAATTGTATCACATATTGTGAAGTTCATGCCATCCAAAAATGAGCTTCTAACTCATTGTAGAACTCTAGATATGATAAAAATTGTGAAGATGAAACTAAAAATCAGATTTTGAAGAATTAATGTTTAATACTATTATATAAGCACTCAAATAATATAGTATAAAATATGAAATTAAAACCCACTAACTTATGAATTTAATTTATATAAATATATATAAGGTTAAATAAATGGACACTTTATAAAAATGGTAGTTGAATAAGATTTATAAGCTATAAAAACTATAAACATGATTTTTACGACTTTTTCGGCTATTACCGTCAAATTAACGTTTTTCGCCAATTAAAACTTAGACGATCAAACCCGCCTAATGTAAAGTTTTTAAAAGTCATATACTGACATATAAGTATCTAATACAAGTAAAAACCGATAAAACCCGAACTATAGGACATACGGACATTAACGAGTTAAGTTAGCATATTTGGACTAATAATTTAACTAAATAAGTTAAACACTTATAAAAATTACTTATTGGGCTTAACCCATTTGGGCCCAACATTTAAAGTATAAATACTGATAATACAAGTATAAAATGGATTAAAACAAGTTAAAGAACTTATAATAGGCTTATTAGACCTAAAACATGTAAATAGATAAAACTAGTAAACTAGTAAAAAGTTACCAATACATAAACACTAAAATGAGTAAAAAAGAATATATAAACCACTTGATCATCATCATATGTACAAAATCATCATATGTATATTTTTTATTTTGATAAAGTCATTGGACAAAAGTCTAAGACCGATTATTATTTATATAGGTTTCCGTTACTGAAGCACGCCCGTAACCGATAATCTGCCTTTCATTATCAACGTGAGTTCATAGCCTCGCACTCTTTTAAATGTTTTATAAAATGATTTGTAAACCCGCGAGGGAGATAACATGCTAGTTTTTGATAAAAAAAAAAGAACACAAGTAGTCCCGATGGTATGCTTAATGATATAGACCCGAATGATGCGATGACCCAATAAAAGAGATAAAAAGGATTATTAGTAGTTAGGTTATGTCACTCAAAGTCCCATTAGCATGAATTATGAACTACCGAGATTTGGTAGACGCTTATGCATATGATAGTACTATTTGGGGACGATCACCCCAGTTCGCGCCTTGACGGTTGATCCTCGTCGTACCACATTGATTGGTAAGCGAATTTATATATGAGAAGATTTACATAGCATGATTTTTGTGACGACACGCTAACTTAGATGGGCAAATTGTTTGTCGGGTTCGCGGCTCGTTGTTGTGATAGTAAGGTAACAATGTCATGCGACTAATAATAATCCATAATGTATTCCAATACGATTTAATATTGATGCTAATAACGATAATAATATTACCTATAATGGTAATATTGAGGCTACGGTCTCATGGACGGTTTAAGATGTATGCTTGATTTATATATTGCCTGACTAGCAATACGAGGACTTACTTCTGATATTATACTTGTGTTCTGATTTCAAGGATTGTTTTATATAACGGTTTTATTAAACTCTATGAATTCACTCGGCATTCGCTGATATGATTTTTGCATGTTTTTATCTCAGGTGCTTGAAGGTAATCCGGATGGAGATCGACTCTGATGGCCCACATAATAAAAATGTTCATTCGATCTATGTTTTGTAAACTTAATGACCTGTATAATTTGGGACCTGTTATACACTTTAAAACTTTTTATCGAATGAATGTATGTTGAACCTTGTACAACCATTTTTATGTGTTGTCTATGATTGGAGTTATTGTGCTATCCTGTAACACTCTAAAAGACCATTCCGCTGTACCGATATGAAATTTGAGAGTGTTACAGTTTGGTACCAGAGCTCTCGTTATAGAGAACAAAAGATTTTAAAAACCAAGGTTTTGAACAAAAATTTTCAAAATCTTTTAACTATGAACATTTGAAAAATCTTTTGACTATAACGGTGCCAGAGATCTCCGACGTTACCAACAAGCCCTATTGAGAAGATATATATTTTGATATATATAATTTAATTTATATATATGTATATATCGTGGTTTCAGTATGTAATTGTTTAATAAGTATGTTATCCTAATACGAGATATATATATAAATGCAGATTGTCATGGCTGACCCTAATATTCCTGTAGAGAACCATGCTATTCCCGAACCTAATGTAGATGATGATCCTTATTTAGACTTAGTAGATTATGATATGGATGATGAGGAGGAACCATTTGAGGATCCCGAGCCCGAGATAGGACTAGGAGATCAGATTGCCCCTCAGGTTGATATGATAGAGAATGAGATTGATAATGTTGATATTGAGAATGATGATGAGATTGGGTTAGATAATTTAGACGACGAGGATGTCGAGGAGGATATAGGTATAGACGATGAGGTTGATGATGATGAGGAAGCCGAGCTTATTTACCCTTATGATGTTCCAGAGGGCGAGCCCTTACCCCCACCAGTTTATTTGTCTGATTCTGAGGTTGAGCTACCTAGGGATTAAATGTCTGAATCGTCTGAATCTCATTCTGAATCAGAGGAGGATGAGGATGATAATGCACCTGACGGTACTGATGGTATTGCTACTCGTAGACGTGTGATAGGAGAGTCATCTAGTGCTCGAGAGGCTACTCATATTGATGGTCTTGCACCATGGGCCTTGAGACGTGATCTAGATGCTTCCCGTGTTAAGAGTAGTATGACAGAGATTGGATTAGGTGTTGTTCAGACTCATGTTGCTTATTTGGAGTCGAAGACTAAGGTTGGTGAGAAAGAGCAGGAATTGCTTAGTTTGGATTTGAATGATGTAGAGCGTGGTTTGAATGAGGCTTTTAGGAGGTTATCTGTGTTAGAAAGTGGTGAGTTTGCTGCTATGAAGAAAAAGGTGAATTCTATGGAGATTCAGTTGAATGTAGCTCGTGCGAAGCGTGAGAAAGCTGAGAAGGAGTTGAATATATCTATGGGTTGGAATAGTATATTTTATGCTGACATGGTTGAAAGAGGAGTGATCCGTAAGCGCCCAGCTGAAGATGTGTCTAGTGATCGTCCGACAAAGATACAAAAGACGATGGATGATGGACCATCTGGCGGTTCTCAGTAGACCAGTCTGTGTTTAGTAGTGACCTTTGTATCTTTTGTACCTTTTGTAACTTTGACTGAACCGACTTGTTAGTAGTAGACCTGGCACAAATTTTGAGTATGTATAGTGCTAGAACTTTGATATGGGATGTAACTAAGACAATGCTTTTGTTTCAAATCGAATGAAATATGTATCTTGTTTTGAATTCCATATTGTGCCTTATTTGTATCTTGATTATGAATTCAATCCCTATTATATGAATCCCTCGATTGGGTGAATGCTTAATACTTTGAAATTGTGAAATTATAGAACTATGCCGCCCAATAAAGCTGTGACTGAGGATGATGTACGTAGGATTATTACGGAGCAAGTTACCGCATCTATGACTGAATTTATGGCAAATGCTAGAAATGGAGCTGGCGGTAGTGGAGCTGGCGGTAGTGGAGCTGGCGGTAGTGGAATTGGTGGTACTAATGTGAATGTGAATGCTAATAATGTGAATGCTAATGCTGGAGGAAATGTAGGAGGACTTGGAACTAATGCACCTGAAGTTGGTGGTTGTACTTATGTGACGTTCATGAAGTGTGAACCTCTACCTTTTAATGGAACTGAAGGTGCTGTAGGATTAAGCCAATGGATTGAGAAGATTGAGTCGGTGTTTCGGATTAGTAAGTGTAAGGAGGAAGATAAGGTGACTTTTGCTATGGCTACTCTTAAAGGTCGTGTGTTGACTTGGTGGAACGGGAGAATTGCTTTCATGGGTATTGATGTTTCTAATGCTACTCCTTGGGCTGAAAATTAAGAAGTGGATGACTTTGGAGTTTTGTCCCCGTAGTGTGATCATTAGGTTAGAACAAGAGTTGATTCATTTGAGAATGAAAGGTGTGGACATTGATAGTTACACAAACCGATTCCATGAGTTGGCCTTGCTATGTCCTCGATTGGTGGAACCCGAAGAGATCCGAATTGAACAATATATTAAAGGGTTGACCAAGAATATCTGGGGGGACGTGACATCATCTAAACCACTGACCATTGATGATGTTGTTCGAATGGATTAACAACTCATTGGACAGATAATTCAGGATAGGGAAGATGAAGCCCGTATTGGTGAGAAAAGAAAGGGTGACGGTGATCATGTAGATAGAGGTGATAATAGGAAGAATTTCAATCGCCGTCAGAACCAGAGAAAGGGGAATGCAAATGCTCTTACCAACAACACACCGCGCAACGATGATAGATGACCTAAATGTGGCAACAAGAGGCATGCTGGCGACTACTGGAAGTGCTGAAATTGCGGAAAGCTTGGACACAAGGTTGAAAGGTGTAAGAAGAGAACCATTTGCTTCAACTGTAATGGATAAGGTCATAGGAAATCGGAATGCCCCAATTTGAAAGCGATTGTACCTGGAAGAAACCCCCAGGGTGGTGTCTATCAACTTGGAACAATTGAGGTGAAGAAAGAGGATCCAAATGTCGTTACCGGTACGTTTTTACTCAACAATCATTATGTTGTTGCTTTATTTGATTCGGGTGCCGATAGGAGCTTTGTATCCACTAAATTTAGTGCCCTTATTGACATTGAACCTGTTGAGATAAATATCAGTTACGAGGTGGAGTTGGCTGATGGTAAATTAGTGAAAACTAATAAGCTATTAGAAGGATGCTCTCTAAATCTCTTGAACTATTCCTTTCCGATTGATTTGATGTTGATAGAATTAGGTAGGTTTGATATTATTATTGGTATGGATTGGTTGTCATTGAATAATGCTACTATTTTATGCGGAGAAAAGAAGGTTAAGATTCCTCTTAGGAATAGGACGTTAGTAATTAATGGTAATCGAGGTGAATCCCGTTTGAAAATCGTTTCATGTATTAAAGTCCAAAAGTACATCAGGAACGGTTGTGAGTTATTCTTAGCTCAAGTGACCGAGAATGAGTCTAGGGAGAAACGATTGGAAGATGTACCTATTATTTGTGAATTTCCTGAGGTATTTCTAAAGATTTACTCGGACTTCCACCGATAAGGCAAGTAGAGTTTCGAACCAATTTAATTCCTGGTGTTGCACCAGTGGCACGTGCGCCATACCGATTAGCCCCTTCTGAATCAAAGGTGTTATCTGAGCAACTTAAGGAGTTGTCTGATAAAGGTTTTATTCGACCGAGCTCGTCGCCTTGGGGAGTTCCAGTCTTATTCGTTAAGAAGAAGGATGGATCTTTCCGTATGTGCATTGATTATAGGGAACTGAATAAGTTGACAATTAAAAATCGATATCCTTTACCTAGGATTGATGATTTGTTTGATCAATTACAAGGATCTAGTGTGTATTCTAAGATAGATTTGCGGTCAAGATATCACCAACTCCGCGTCCGTGAAGAAGATATTCTATAACTGCATTTAGAACTCGTTATGGACACTATGAATTTCAAGTAATGCCATTTGGGTTAACTAACGCACCTGCGGTTTTCATGGATTTAATGAATCGAGTGTGCAAGCCCTACTTGGACAAATTTGTGATTGTGTTTATTGACGATATTCTAATCTATTCTAAGAATGAAGATGAACATAGAGAACATTTAAGGATTATCTTGAATTTGTTAAAGGATGAAAGGTTGTATGCTAAGTTTTCGAAATGTGATTTTTGGTTAGATTCTGTGCAATTTCTTGGTCATGTGATTAACAAAGATGGAATTCATGTTGATCCTGCAAAGGTTGAAACTATTAAGAATTGGTCTGCACCGACAACGCCAATGGAAGTGCGACAGTTCTTAGGATTGGCTGGCTATCATAGGCGATTCATTAAAGAATTTTCTCTAATAGCTAAACCCTTGACTAAGCTTACCCAGAAGAATAAACCTTTCGTTTGGGGAAGTGATGAAGATGGAGCATTTCAGACATTGAAGCAAAAATTATGTAGTGCGCCAATTCTATCATTACCGACGGGAGTGAAGATTTTGTATTGTATTGTGATGCATCTCTTAGAGGCTATGGAGTTGTTTTGATGCAGCGAGAGAAAGTGATAGCTTATGCTTCTAGGCAATTAAGGAAGAATGAGGAGAATTATACTACTCATGATCTTGAGTTAGGAGCTGTAGTCTTTGCTCTTAGGTTGTGGAGACATTATCTGTATGGCACCAAGTGTACGGTATTCACCGATCACAAAAGCCTACAGTATATTCTCGATCAAAAGGAATTGAACATGAGGCAACGAAGATGGATAGAGTTGTTAAGTGATTACGATTGTGATATAAAATATCACCCAGTAAAAGCCAATGTTGTTGCCGATGCATTAAGTAGGAAAGATAGAGAGCCTATCAGGGTACGTTCTCTAGTCTTGACCGTGCACAATAATTTGCCTGAGCAAATTAGAAATGCGCAAATAGAAGCTTGTAAGAAGGAAAATTTTGTTAATGAAGGGTTCCGAGGAGAAGGAGATCCTTTAGAGGTTAGAGCTGATGGAGTGAAATACTTAAGAGGTCGTATGTGGATACCTAAGTTTGGAGGCTTAAGAGATTTGATTATGTTAGAACCCCATAAATCTAAGTATTCCATTCATCCGGGATCTGATAAGATGTACCATGATTTGAAGAAGTTGTACTGGTGGCCAAATATGAAAGTTGATATTGCTATGTATGTTCTTCAATGCTTGACTTGTGCTAGAGTTAAAGCTGAACATCAAAATCCATCAGGACTACTTCAACAGCCAAAGATTCCTGAATGGAAGTGGGAGCGAATTACGATGGACTTTATCACCAAGCTTCCTAGAACATCATCTGGAAACAACTCGATTTGGATTATTGTCGATAGACTGACCAAATCAGCACACTTCATTCCGGTTAAAGAGCAGTTCTCACTGGAGAAGTTGACTCGTATTTACCTTGATAATGTTGTATGCAAGCATGGAGTGCCTGTATCGATCATTTCAGATCGAGATCCTAGATTCGCATCGAATTATTGGAAATCTCTCCAAAGATCTTTGGGAACGAATCTCGACATGAGCACTGCTTATCACCCCCAGACTGATGGGCAGAGTGAAAGAACGATACAAACACTAGAAGATATGTTGAGAGCTTGTGTGTTAGATTTTGGTAAAAATTGGGATAAACATTTGCCGTTAGCAGAGTTTTCGTGTAACAATAGTTACCATTCTAGTATTAAGGTTGCACCGTTTGAAGCTTTGTATGGTAGGAAGTGTAGATCTCCTGTATGTTGGAGTGAAGTTGGGGATACCCAGCTCACGGGACCGGAATTGATCCGGGAGACTACGGAGATGATAGTTCATATTAAGAATAGGTTGTTGACTGCCTGTAGTAGACAGAAAAGTTACACGGATGCGCGGCGGAAGCCGATGGAGTTTAAATTGGGTGACCGAGTAATGTTGAAAGTATCGCCATGGAAAGGCGTTATAAGATTTGGAAAGCGAGGAAAAATTAATCCCCGCTATATTGGACCCTTTAAGATTTTATCTAGAGTAGGTCCGGTGGCTTACAAACTAGAGTTACCCCCAGAACTTCATGGTGTTCACAAAACATTCCATGTATCTAATCTGAAGAAATGTCTAGCAGTGAGTGATGAGAAAATTTCATTAGATAAGGTTCGAATAGATGGGAAGTTGCATTTTATCGAAGAACCCGTAGAGGTTATGGATCGTGAGGTAAAGCAACTGAAACAAATTCGGATACCGATTGTCAAGATCCGATGGAATTCAAAGCATGGACCGGAATATACTTGGGAACGAGAGGATGAAATGTGGAAGAAATATCCACACCTCTTCGATTTCAATAAGAAATGGACATCAAAATTAAATGGATCACGAGGACGTTGATCCCTTTTAGGAGGAAAAGTTGTGACAATCTAACATTTTCAGGTAGTGAATTATTTTCTTGTATAATATTTTGAAACTTATTTTTGTGTTGGTTGATCAACTCACAATTTACGGATTTAAATTTGGGCTTACGTGCATAATTTAGCGTCCTTTACGACTAAACCGGAAACCTTAGGATTACGTATTTACGTTTTTGAACTCCGTTTTTGATGAGACAATTTTTATTAGATTCGTTTTGTGCCGTTGATTCATAATTCATAAAAATGTTTTTCGTAAAACGACCCGGGCGCACGCAAATCGAGGAAACTAGAATCGAGGAATACCCGTAAATTAGCGAGATGGGACAAACTAATTTATCCCACCCCACTATCTAAGGGGCGGCCAAACTAGGGACACCACATCAAAGATGTGGCATCCTTACACTAACTTAAGTTACACTTGTAAGTTAGCTTCATTTTGAAGCCACTCATCCCACAAAACCAACTAGCTAAACCATTACCTTCCATTCATACATGCAAACTACTTACAAACTCTCTCCCACTCTCACCATTTCCGTCCCACTTCACCATACCACACCATCATTTGATCTTTTCTAGCCACAAGATACATGTTATCTAGCCATATTATGGAGAAACCTTGAAGCCTTGATTGATTAGTGGCTATTTTAAAAACAAAGGAGGTGATTTTCTTGTGTCCTAGGGCTAATTTCTCAACAAACTATCTTGGTGATTGATGATCTTGGAGATATATTTGGTGTTCATCAAGTTGTTGTCTTCCAAAAACAAGATATAATCTTGGTTGGTAAAGAAGATCATCCTTTCCATTTCTCTTGTTATTTTTGTAAAGATCAAATGTATTTTCTTTCTTGTTGTATATGTATATGATGAATATATGATGATAAAAATGTTTTGTGAGGATCAAGTGTTGATAAATATGCTTAAAAAGATGAATAACCATAAGAAACAAGGCTAAAATCATGCTTAAATTGTTGGCTGTATAAAAACAGTAAGTAACCAAAACTTAAACTGATACAATTGCATGGTGGAATCCATTTACAGTAAGTATAAGATGTCATACACATGTGAGAGTTGGCCATGCAATGGAATCATCCAAATGAGTGAGATATGATCAAAACAAGATGAGTGTGTGCTAATCTGAATAGTATGTTTTGTAGGGACTGTTAAGGATATTTAGACATAGAATGAGCAGTAGCTATAACTAACTTAATTGTAGCACATAATGTGAAGTTCATTCCATCCAAAAATGAGCTTCTAACTCATTGTAGAACTCTAGATATGATAAAAATGGTGAAGATGAAACTAAAAATCAGATTTTGAAGAACTAATGTTTAATACTATTATATAAGCACTCAAATAATATAGTATAAAATGTGAAATTAAAACCCACTAACTTATGAATTTCATTTATATAAATATGTATAAGGTTAAATAAATAGACACTTTATAAAAATGGTAGTTGAATAAGATTTATAAGCTATAAAAACTATTAACATGATTTTTACGACTTTTTCGGCTATTACCGTAAAATTAACGTTTTTCGCCAATTAAAACTTAGACGATCAAACCCTTCTAAGTCATATACTGATATATAAGTATCTAATACAAGTAAAAACCGATAAAACCCGAACTATAGGACATACGGACATTAACGAGTTAAGTTAGCATATTTGGACTAATAATTTAACTAAATAAGTTAAACACTTATAAAAATTACTTATTGGACTTAACCCATTTGGGCCCAACATGTAAAGTATAAATACTGATAATACAAGTATAAAATGGATTAAAACAAGTTAAATAACTTATAATAGGCTTATTAGACCTAAAACATGTAAATAGGTAAAACTAGTAAACTAGTAAAAAGTTACCAATACATAAACACTAAAATGAGTAAATAAGAATATATAAACCCACTTGATCATCATCATATGTACAAAATCATCATATGTATATTTGTTATTTTGATAAAGTCATTGGACAAAATTCTAAGACCGATTATTATTTATATAGGTTTCCGTGACTGAAGCACACCCGTAGCCGATAATCCGCCTTTCATTATCAACGTGAGTTCATAGCCTCACACTCTTTTAAATGTCTTATAAAACGATTTGTAAACCCGCGAGGGAATGCTAGTTTTTGATAAAAATAGAACACAAGTAGTCCCGATGGTATGCTTAATGATATGGACCCGAATAATGCGATGACCCAATAAAAGAGATAAAAAGGATTATTAGTAGTTAGGTTATGTCACTCAATGTCCCATTAGCATGAATTGTGAACTACCGGGATTTGGTAGACGCTTATGCATATGATAGTACTATTTGGGGACGATCACCCCAGTTCGCGCCTTGACGGTTGATCCCCGTCGTACCACATTGATTGGTAAGCGAATTTATGTATGAGAAGATTTACATAGCGTGATTTTTGTGACGACACGCTAACTTAGATGGGCAAATTGTTTTTCGGGTTCGCGGCCTGTTGTTGTGATAGTAAGGTAACAATGTCATGCGGCTAATAATAATCTATAATGTATTCCAATACGATTTAATATTGATGCTAATAACGATAATAATATTACCTATAATGGTAATATTGAGGCTACGGTCTCATGGACGGTTTAAGATGTATGCTTGATTTATATATTGCCTGACTAGCAATACGAGGACTTACTTCTGATATTATACTTGTGTTTTGATTTCAACGATTGTTTTATATAACGGTTTTATTAAACTCTATGAATTCACTCGGCATTCGCTGATATGATTTTTGCATGTTTTTATCTCAGGTGCTTGAAGGTAATCCGGATGGACATGTTGGGAATAAAATATGGGTCAGTTCACTAGACGCTGATAAGAAGAATGTCAACGCTGATAGGATGACATTGGACGCTGACAGCCAAGCGTTGACATTGAAGAAGTCAACGCTGACAGCCTTGAAGATTGACACTGATGGAATATCTTCATACGTATCTTTTGTTTATTTGTTTCTTTATTTATGTATGGTAAAGATAAGCACAACATTGTATTTCCTATTATTATCTTTACCTAGAATAGTTGATTCGTAGCTTATTGTACAAGACTTCTTGTTCTATAAAAGAAGGTCTTTTAGGTTAAAGTCATATATCAGTTTTCATAAGTATTCGCAAGTTAAACTCTTTCATTGTAACCAAGTACGATCATTCTAATACAAGTGAAAGTTTGTTTAACATCTTTGTGTTTTAGATCAAGTGTTAATTCCGCATAACACTTTGTTACTTTATTCATAAGCAAAGGTTTCTCTACGTGTAGTACTTGATCTAATCTCGTATACACAAAGCTTAATCGATCTAAGTTTGGGATCAACAAGTGGTATCAGAGCTTGTTGAGAAACTTTTGATCTTTAAGTAACGCAGAACCCTAAAACACCAAAAACCCTAAAAACCCTAAAAATCTCAAAACCCTAAAAACATCATGTCTGGCACAGATCAACCTGCTTCTTTGCTACAAAACAACTCCTCAAATCCTAGTATCAAAATTCCCATGTTTGATGCCAGGAACTTTGAGCTTTGGAAGTCAAATTTTGAGCAATATATAGCTATTCATGACTACACTCTTTGGGAGATTATCGAATATGGGAACACATTCGATAAAGCAGCAAAGATTACTGCTGCGATTGCCACAAGGACAGCTGTTCCTAATTGTCCTGAAGCTGATAAGGTGGAAAAGCCTGGAGATGGGAGAGCTGTAGCTGTTGAAGATATAGCCAAGAAGAGGGTGGACATGAAAATCCTGAACATCTTGAAACATGCCCTAGGTCATGAGAATCAGCACAAGTACAAACGCTTTGAGTCTGCAAAAGAGCTTTGGGAAGCTCTTGAAGTAGCATATGGTGGCAATGCTGACACAAAAGAAGAAAAGAAGAAGCAACTCTTGCATGAGTATGCTGTCTTTAAAGCTCAACCCAATGAAAATCTCAGCAGTGTGAGAAGTAGACTTCTTGACATCACAAGTCAACTTTCCTTCATGGGAACACAGATTGATGATCCTGAATTGAATGCTACTTTTCTCAAAAGCCTTGGTGATGTATGGAAGATTGAGACAAGATCCATTCTTGTCAATAATACCCACAAGACTTCCAGGTTTGATGACATCTTCAACAAACTAAGACTGTTGGAGAATGAATGGCAATTGGATAGTGATAATAAATCTTCCAGTAGCAACATGGCCTTCTTCTCACAAAGTGAAGGTCAATTTGATTCCATGAACTTCTATGGACATCCAGCCACTGGATCTCAATGTGTCAACGCTGGATCTCAGTCTGTCAGCGCTGGATCATATCCTGTCAACGCCTTGTACTCAAGCGCTAACACACACAATCATGGCGCTGATAGAATTAAACCTGCTGGTTTTGATCTAGATACTGTGTGTGCATTCATTGCTTCTTTGCCCAGTGATTCAAGGATTACATATGAAGATCTTGAGCAGATAAGTGATGAACAATTGGAAGAGATGGACATCAAGTGGACTATGGCTCTTGTAAGTTTGAGAGCAAACAGGTTTAATAAAAGGTTCAAGAAGAAGATGACCTTTAATGCTAAGGATGTTGCTGGATTTGACAAGTCCAAGGTTGAGTGCTACAACTGTCATAGGATGGGGCACTTTATGAGGGAATGTAGATCTCCAAGAAGATCTGATGCTGGGAAGCCTTCAAGTCAAATGATTAAGAGCCCAGATCCCAAGGCCATGGTTGCTGTTCAACAAATTGATGGAGTTGGAGAATGGGACTGGAGCTGGATGGCTAAGAATGAGGAAGAGGACAGAGCTTTGGTTGCTGAAGTTAAAGAAGAGCATGTTGAATATGCTCTCATGGCACACTCCTCCTCTTCATCAGATAATGAGGTATATGATGATGCTTTCTGTTCTAAGGGTTGTCGTTTAAATACTGAAAAATTAAAACAAGAGATAGTTAAATTATTAGATGAGGCAAGTACTGAAAGATGCAAAGTATCTAATTATCAAATTGCTCTTACCCAAACAGAAAAGACAGTAGCTGAGTATAAGAAAATGGAGTTTGATTTAAAGGATCAAATAAATATCTTAAAACATGAGTTACATCAGAGTAAAGATGTTCAAGATATAGTAAATAGGGTTAATCTTGATTTGATAGCTCAGTTAGAGGAGGCTAACAAAAATAAAGATAATGTGAGTCTTAAAATCCAGAGATTTGATAAGGCCACACAATCCCTAGGAGAGTGTGTTAGTAAACAAAGAGACTCTGAGGATATGAGTGGGATTGGGATGAATAACTATACTGGTGTTCCACCACCAGCTGGGGATTTCTATGGTGTCCAATCAAAGGACTTATCTTGGACTGGCTTGCCAGAATGCCAAGAGGAGGAATTCATTCCTCCACCTAGAGTGACTTCCCCAGTTGAGGAATACAAGCAAAAGCTGACTGACCTAGATGAGTGGAAGAAAGCTAACCACACCTTGTTTGTTAAGGGAGGGTTGTTGTGTGAAAGTCCAAATGAGCCCACATCAATCAAGAGCCTTGATCCTAAACCTATTAAGATCACACACCCTACCACTGGCAAAGCTGTTGACCTTGGCCCACAAACTGTTAGAAAACCTAGTGTTAAGTATGCTGAGATGTATAGAAATACTAGGTCACCAAAAAGCCAAGTTAGTAACCATGGAACAGGTTTCTTTGCTTCTAGACCTAAGACTATGTCTAGAAAAGCTTGTTACACATGTGGTAGCTTCTCACATTTGGCATACAAATGTGTCAACGCTTCCAATGTCAACGCTGATAGGAACTATTTCAGCGCTGACAAGAGTCAACATAGGTCAAACACTGTCAGACCCAATACCTTTGTGAACAAAAGTTCACAAGTTGTTAGACCAGCCCCATTCTTTTCTAGAGGGTCTAACACACAAAGCCTAAGACCTTTTCAAAAGTCAAACACTTGGTCAAATAGGCAATGGGTTCCTGTAGCAAACCCTAGGTTCAACGCTGATAAGAGCAATCGGGGCGCTGACAAGAGAAATTTCAGCGCTGACAGACACACTGCTAAACCTAGGTATTTGCAACCACAGGGAAATAGGTCTAAAGCTTCTACTAGCTTAACATGGAGACCAAAACAAGACCAAAACCCTAATTCTACTGGTATTTCTATGACATGCAACAGGTTTCATTATATTTCAAAGGCATTGTCAACACCAATTGGGGTTAACTGGGAATTTCATTCAAACAGGGATGAAAATGGGGTTGTTATGAGAACCAAGTCTGTTCTTGTTGAACAACCAAATGAATCCAAGTCTTCCAAGGCTTGGGTTCCCAAAGAAAACTAATGTGTTTTCTTTATGTGCAGGGCATTCAGAAGAAGATCAATGATTATGGATACTGGGATAGTGGATGCTCAAGGCACATGACAGGAAAGGAAGACTATCTGACCAATTTCTCTCCTATTCAAGATGGTGATAAGGTATACTTTGGAGGGGGCTATGGCACCATCACAGGAAAAGGAACCCTTGTCACCAACAATCTAAGATTTGAGAATGTCTTCCTGGTAAAAGAACTGGATTATAATTTGTTTAGTGTATCACAAGTGTGTGATAACAAAAATAAGGTTCTTTTCACAGATACTGAGTGCTTGGTGTTAAGCAAAGATTATAAGCTCCCTGAGGAAAAATACATAGATTTTAGAACACCAAGGCATAAATACATATATAATGTGAATCTTAATGGAATTAAGATAAATAATAAAATGTCATGTCTGTATGCTAAAGCCTCAGTAGATGAAAGTAATCTTTGGCACAGGAGATTAGGGCACATAAACTTTAAGAATATCAATAGACTTGTGAGGCTTGGTTTAGTTGATGGTTTGCCTGAAAAGGCTTTCCACAATGACCACTCTTGTGTTGCATGTCTTAAGGGCAAGCAGCACAAGGTCTCATTCAGGACTAAACAGGTGCACTCTAGTTCTAAACCACTTCACTTATTGCATATGGACCTCTTTGGTCCAACTAATATAGAAAGTTTGAAGGGTAAATCATATTGTTTTGTTATCACTGATGATTATTCCAGGTTTACATGGACTTTCTTTTTAGCCAAGAAAAGTGAAACTGCCCAAAGTCTAATTAATTTCATTACACAGATAGAGAAGAAGAATGGTAATGAGGTCAAAATTATTAGAAGTGACAATGGGGGTGAGTTTAGAAATCAGTTGCTAGATGATTTTTGTGCCAAGAAAGGGATTACTAGGCAGTTTAGCATAGCTAGAACCCCACAGCAAAATGGGGTTGCTGAAAGGAAGAATAGGACCCTTATTGAAGCAGCCAGAACCATGTTGGCTGTTGCCCACTTTCCCATAGCCTTTTGGGCTGAAGCTGTTAACACAGCTTGTTATGTTCAAAATAGGGCATTGGTCAACAAAATACATAATAAGACACCTTATGAATTACTTTGGGGAAGGAAGCCAAATATTGGCTTTCTCAAGCCTTTTGGATGTCATGTAGTTGTTCTAGAAACTAGTGAGGCCCTAGGTAAATTTGATTCAAAAGGTGATGAAGGCTACTTCATGGGTTATTCAGTACAGAGCAAAGGATATAGGGTTTACATTAAAAAGGAAAAACGTATACTTGAAAAAGTACATGTTAGGTTTTTAGAGAGTAAACCTAGTGATCCTGAGAGTGGTCCAAATTGGTTGTTTGACTTAGAACCTTTATCTAGAGCTTTAAATTATATGCCTGTTACTGATCCAGACATTGTGAAGGTAACTTCAAGTGTTTTGGAAAAGAGAATTGGTAATGTTTCAGGTATACAGGTTGCTAAGGAGGATGGACCACCAGCAGTTAAATCATCTCCCACACAAGAATTTGTTTCACTTCCTATATGGACAGATGAGTATTATGCTGCTGCTACTGCTGCTAGGAAAGATAATGGTGTGTTCAATTACCACCAAATACAAACATGCATGATTCTTCAGGCGCTGACAAAGGGAAATCAAGCGCTGACACGACCAATTCAGACGCTGATGGCTCAAACGCTGACAACAACAGTTCAAGCGTTGTTAGCCCAAGCGCTGACAAACAAGGTTCAGATTTTGGTGACACCTTTACACAGCTTTTCTCTTCCCATTTTGAACAGGGTGGCCCTTCCAATGTCCATGAAGAGATTTCTGTTGATCAAGAAGAATCTGAAGAAGATATTGGCAACATGGAGCGTGAAGTTGAGGACACCAGACTCTTTGAAGGAGGAGTTCTTACTTCCACAGCAAAGGATCACCCCACATCTCAGATCATTGGTGATGTTATGGCTCCAGTTCAGACAAGAAGATCCCATCAAAGTCTTGGTGGATTTATTGCCAATATACACAAGAAGGTTGATACCCCTCTTGTACAAGCATGTTTGTTTGCCTGTTTTCTGTCACAGGAAGAACCCAAGAAAATTTTTGATGCTCTCAAAGAACCAAGTTGGGTAGAAGCAATGCAGGATGAGCTTCACCAATTTGCTATACAGGATGTTTGGGAGCTGGTTGATTGTCCTAGATATGTGAGACCAATTGGGACAAGATGGGTTCTAAGGAACAAGAAGGATGAAAGAGGTATTGTGGTCAGAAACAAGGCACGTTTGGTAGCTCAGGGATATACACAAGAGGAAGGAATTGATTATGAAGAAGTTTTTGCACCAGTTGCAAGAATTGAAGCTATAAGAATTTTTCTAGCTTATGCCTCTTGTATGAATTTTACTGTTTACCAAATGGATGTGAAGAGTGCTTTCCTCTATGGGACAATTGTTGAGGAGGTATATGTCATGCAACCTCCTGGTTTTGAAGATCCTGAGAATCCAGACAAAGTTTATAGAGTGAAGAAAGAAATGTATGGACTTCATCAAGCCCCAAGAGCATGGTATGGTACATTGTCCACCTACTTGGTGGAAAATGGCTTCAAAAGGGGCACCATAGATCAGACACTGTTTACAAAGAAGAAAGGAAAACATGTGTTGCTTGTGCAGGTCTATGTTGATGATATCATTTTTGGGTCTACTGATCCAAAAATGAGTGAGGATTTTTCCAAGCTCATGACAGATAAATTCAAGATGAGTGCAATGGGTGAGATGAACTTCTTTCTAGGGTTACAAGTTCAGCAGAAAGAAGATGGTATCTTCATCTCCCAAGACAAGTATGTAGCTGAAATCTTGAAGAAATATGGTTTTTCTCCACATGAGAAGGAGGCTTCCACTCCTATGGATAGGCAACACCCTTGGGGAAAAATTGGAGCTGGAAAGGATGTGGATGTTAGGCACTATAGATCAATGATTGGATCATTGATGTATCTTACAGCCTCAAGACCTGACATCATGTTTGCTGTGTGTGCATGTGCACGCCATCAAGTGACTCCCAAAGAATGTCACCTTTTTGCTGTGAAGAGAATTTTTAGGTACCTAAGATGTTATCCAGATCTTGGCTTGTGGTACCCAAAAGATTCTCCATTGGACCTTATTGCATATTCAGACAGTGACTATGGTGGTGACAAGTTTGATAGGAAATCCACAAGTGGTGGATGCCAATTTCTTGGGAGCAGATTAATATCTTGGCAATGCAAGAAACAAACAGTGGTGGCAAACTCTACAACTGAAGCAGAATATGTTGCAGCAGCTGCTTGTTGTGGACAAGTCTTATGGATTCAGAACCAGCTGTTGGATTATGGGTATAATTTTATGCATACCAAGATTTTTGTAGACAATAACAGTACTTTATGCATTATTAAAAATCCTGTACATCATTCTAAAACCAAACACATAGAAATTAGACATCATTTTATAAGAGATTGCTTTGAGAAAGGTTTAATACAACCAGATAGGGTAGCCACAGAAGACAATGTGGCTGATTTATTAACTAAACCTTTTGATGCTGGAAGATTTCAATATTTGGTAACAAATATTGGAATGGTTAATCTCACTTAATATGTGTTTTGGAACCTTTTTGTAAAAGTATGTACAGGATAATGCATTGTTATTGGTCTTTGTGATGATTTAGATTTTCCACATTATTTTTCTAACACTGACAAAGGTAAATGTAACGCTGTCAAGTGTTATTTTGCCGTTGTTGGAGATATTATTGTCTAACGCTGACAAGAGTTCCTTCAACGCTGACAAGTGTTGTCGGGGCGCTGTCAGCAACAAATGTTAGTTTTGTGGTTTTCATCTAAATGTGTAGGTAGGTGGTAGCTTTATGCCATTGGATACAGAGTTGCTTATGGATCTTTGAAGAGCTATTTGGACATGTTTTGTTTATGGATGATGGTTGGAATATTTATATTCCTATCTTGACATAAATTTTTAATGTTCATATATATTTTGAGAACTCATGTATCATAGTTTAAGGGGAGGTTTAAGGAACCTTTAGGACTCTTGGGTATTCTTATAATACTCTCATCACAATTCTAGATTGTGTCCACAGGTGAGTATGGGTTAGTTTTACTAAACCATGAGGCACTGTAGCATGCATAGTATATCAACTTTGCATGCTGCCAAGACATCTTTGGCCTAGAATTGGTTGTGGTCTGATGGGAGACTTGGGAATACTTTGGTTATGGGTTTACCTGGGAGTTACAAAGAATTTTGTGAAATACCTTTGTTGGTAAGTATTTTGGTTAGCAAGGGACTCTAGAGGACATTTGTGTCTATCTTGCTTATGCAAGTGTGCATAAATGGACAGTGCTTGCCGCCCAGTAATTATTATCAACTTGTAAGATATTTCCCTTAGGATAAATTACTTTGTTAAGGTCTTTTTCTTTTTAAATATTTTTATTTTTAGACGCTGACAAGTTTTTCTCCAAACGCTGTTACGTCCAATCGTGACGCTGACAAGGCTTTAGGCAAACGCTGACAAGAAAATATAGCCGTTGGGCGCTGATGGGCTATTTTTGACCGTTGACACCTAGTGGGCCCTACCCAGTTGTTATTTTTGACTAATCTTTGGCCGTAATTTTGGGGAGAATTTACTTTTAATTAATGCATGAGATAAGTTATATTTGATTCAATATTTTCATCATTATTCTTTGAATATAACTGCCTCATTTTTTACCAATCAAAATCATGCATCTCTCCTATAAATTTGGCTAATCTTTTTATTCTGGGTATTCATATTTTCTTGTCTAACATTTTTCTCCTAGATTTTTCCCATCTCACATAACCTAACCAGCTTTCAAACATGGCACCCAAATTCAACTCAAAGAATTTAACATTGGAGTTCAAGAGCCAACACAATATGGTAGCTTACTTGACTGCTGATGATGATTTGTTTCCTCAGTATTCACAGATGGTGGCATTTTTAAATGCATCTTCGTTGAGGTATGCACTTTCTCATACACCATTAGTCCCTGTCGCACACATTAGACAGTTTTGGAACACTGCTAGTTCCACAACAGCTAATGGAGTGACCACATTAACATCTACTGTTCATGGAAGAACATGGGTGGTCACTGAAGCCTTGGTTCGCCAAGCTTTGCATCTTGATGACGCTGATGGTGTGACTACTCTTGCCATTGCAACAATAGAACAAGGTCTTAGGGAATTGGGTTATCCTATTCCTGCTGATGTCACTTTAAATAAATATCATAAGCAGGAATTTCCCTCTGACTGGAAATATTTGATACATGTCCTTTTACAATGCTTAAGTCCAAAATGTACTTCTTTTAATGAAATAAACAGGTCAATTGCAAGTGCTTTGGTTTGTATAACACGTGGGCTTAAGTATAATTTTTCAAAAATGATTTTTGAAGGGATGTGTAAAAACAAGGGAAGTAAAATGACTTTGGCTTACCCTCGATTTTTGCAAATGGTCTTTGATTTACAAGAATATTGTTCTAGGGATCATGACACTTTTTATGAGATCCCTAAACAACAGAAAACCATTTTTGCTAAAATGAGCTCCACAAATGAATCCATACCTCTTACCCAACCCATGCTTGAAGTAATTCAGGCTGCTCAGCCTCAACCACAACCAGACCCTGAACCCCAACTTGAGCCTATTCATGAACCATTACCTTCACCTGAAAACATGGACATTGACCAACCCAGCGCTGACACTCAAAATGTTGGCGCTGACACAGCCAATCCCAACACTGATACAATTCCTGAACAATCCCAAACACCCCTTAACCAACCAACACCCACACAATCTACTTCATCTTCCACCCCATTACAATCTAGGTTGAATAAACGCCAAAGGGTTACTGGAGTGTTCTCCTCTAGTGATCCTAGCCTTGTAGCAGAGAGAACCACCTCCACAAGTGTGGCTGGTGACATGGGTGAGGCTGGGGCTATTGACACAGGCTTAGATGCTGGTCAAGACAGTCCCAACATCATTAAGACCTCATCCATGACCGATGATTCTATTTTGGGAGGTCAAATCCCCATTCTAGCTGAGGGCAGATTGGAACCTATGACAATAATTGAATTGACGGCTGCTGTCATTAGCTTGCAAAAGCAAAATGTCAGCCTTGTACAAATTGTCAACAAACAGGGACGTGAACTCCAAGTTTTGAGGGAGCGTGTGACTGTTTTGGAGAATCCAAGTAGCAGGAGTCTAATGGAGGAATCTTCCAAAGGGGAGGATGAAGAGGATGAGGAGGATGAGCTGATTCATACAGCTAGTGAGAAGAGTTCAGAGAAGGGTTCACAATTTAGTGAGTCTTTACAGGTTGCTGAAGCTCTCACCAACTTGAAGAAGCACCCAGTTATTGATACATCCAAGGTGACACCATTAAACTTGGAAGGATCTTTCAAAGAAACATTGGGCGCTGATACAGGTTTGAATGCTGACACATCCAGCGCTGACAAAGGTAATCGTGGCGCTGATAGGAGTAACTTGAACGCTGATAAAGTTACAGGTGGTGTTGATGTATTCCAGCCATCAACAATCATCAAAGATGTGTCCACACAGGTTTCTTCTTCTACTTTACCAATTATTGATCCAAAAGACAAAGGTAAAGGTATTTTAATTGAAGAAGATGTTCCAAAGAAAGATGCAGCAAAAATTGCATTTGATGAACAGTTGGCTGCACAACTTGTGGAAAGAGATTTGAAGAGGAGTAGAAGATCACCATTTGTTGTTTCTGAGAGTGAGGAAGAAAGTGGTGATGATAAAGAAGGTGATAGCTCAGATTCAAGTATTCAAATTATTGAAGATCCAGAAAGGCTTGAATATGGGGATGAGCTTGCAAAGGAAAGGTTGAGTGAGTTGAAGAATCAGATTGATTGGGACCTACCAGAAATCACCAGAATGTACCATGCTTGGGAAGACAAGGTTATGGACAACCCAGGTATGAGTTTATCAGATCAAATTTGGGGGTTGGAAGTACTTCTCAGGGTACAAGATGACATAAAGGTGATTATGAGGTTTAATGCACAAGAGGTCAAGACCTGGCTCAAAAGAGATAGAAGGCAGTTGTACTATAAGTTGCTTAGATGCCATCAGCCTAACTGGACATCAAAGAAGTTGTTGGCTTTATCTTTTGAGGAGTTAGAGTATAGGGCACATCCTATTTGGAGGAAGGTGCAAGAACAGAATGTCTACAAGTTTCTTTCAGAAGAAAGGAAACAAGAGCTTGCTGAGGAAATGCAGATTCAAAAGGAAATGAGGATTGCTCAAAGACCAGTGAAGAAAGGAGATCCTTTCCAATTTCCTAAAGACATGGATGTGTATTTTCCAACTGAAGGTGTTATAAGGAAGCATCTCAAGCTTTCTCCATTGGAAGCTTCAGATTTGGTAAATGTAGTACCTCTAGATGACAGAAATCCAATCATCAGTTTTGATGAAGATGAGTGTGGATTTTGGAAGATTGGCAGATTTGGAAAGGAGGTACATACTTTCACTTCAGTTATTTCTATATTTGCAAGCATAGACAGAGAAGACTTGGTGCATCTATGGAGATTAATAGAGGCCAAGTATACAGCTGAAGCACCTACTTCAGCAAATGGAATAAGACTTTGGAACACATTTATGACTTTGTGTGGTCACAAAGAAGCAGATCCTGCCATATGGAAGGATCTTGAAGATGATCTCAGTAATCTTCATTGGAGGCTTTATTCTACTTGTGGTGTATTTCATATGAGCTCTACAAAGTTTTCAGAGTATTTACTTGTGGATGCTGACTATTTCTTGTCCAAAGAAGTGTTGGAGAAGATGCTAGAGACACCCTTGGAGATTGATTATACTAGTGACGTGGCCAAGGACTTGATCAGATATGTTTATCACCAACATAAGAAGTTTTTGCAAGATTCCTCCTAAGTCTTAAGTTTTTATTCAGAAACTTGATCATTGGAATGGATATCAAGTTTAGGGGAGGATTGTTGGGAATAAAATATGGGTCAGTTCACTAGACGCTGATAAGAAGAATGTCAACGCTGATAGGATGACATTGGACGCTGACAGCCAAGCGTTGACATTGAAGAAGTCAACGCTGACAGCCTTGAAGATTGACACTGATGGAATATCTTCATACGTATCTTTTGTTTATTTGTTTCTTTATTTATGTATGGTAAAGATAAGCACAACATTGTATTTCCTATTATTATCTTTACCTAGAATAGTTGATTCGTAGCTTATTGTACAAGACTTCTTGTTCTATAAAAGAAGGTCTTTTAGGTTAAAGTCATATATCAGTTTTCATAAGTATTCGCAAGTTAAACTCTTTCATTGTAACCAAGTACGATCATTCTAATACAAGTGAAAGTTTGTTTAACATCTTTGTGTTTTAGATCAAGTGTTAATTCCGCATAACACTTTGTTACTTTATTCATAAGCAAAGGTTTCTCTACGTGTAGTACTTGATCTAATCTCGTATACACAAAGCTTAATCGATCTAAGTTTGGGATCAACAGGACATCGACTCTGATGGCCCACATAATATTAAAAATGTTCATTCGATCTATGTTTTGTAAACTTAATGACCTGTATAATTTGGGACCTGTTATACACTTTAAAACTTTTTATCGAATGAATGTATGTTGAACCTTGTACAACCATTTTTATGTGTTTTCTATGATTGGAGTTATTTTGCTATCCCGTAACACTCTAAAAGACCCTTCCGCTGTACCGATACGAAATTTGAGAGTGTTACATTATTATTATCAGGTGGGGGTATGGGTGCATCCTAGTTTACATGTTTTCAGCAGATTATTCAGTGTGAATGTGGTGTGTGCCTTGCATCCTTCACAAGGAGTTGATCCCTCCTACCCAAAACAGTATATTAAATGAGAGGTAGCCCCTCTAATTTGCATGACAAGGTCACCCCTCCAAGTATTCATGCACGTTGATATTCCATTACCTATATTGGCTAATGGTTAACATGTTAAACAGTTTTCATAAGATAAACATAAGGCTTTTAAAACTATAAAACTAGTTTTATGAACACGTTTCGGGTTTTCCAGGACTTATACATTTCCGCTGATATTAAGTCTTTATTATGTTTCAATCATTCATACTATGTCTATATCCGTGCACTGAGCGTTTTGCTCAGTTGTTACTTTCCTTTCCATGTCCCAAAACGGCAAGTACCCAAGGACAAACTCGAGCATTTGGAGGACGTGCATAGGATGGAAGCAGCCATAGACTTCTTTTCCTTTCTGCCTTCAAATATTTATGCTTCTGTAGTCTTTGTTCATTTCATTTACTTTATTTATGTTTTGGGCTTATGTTTGGGAACCGATGTTTGATTCCGGTTTTCCCTATGGTCATGTATGTTTTACTACATATTACCTTGCATGCTTCGATGACACGCCATAATTACGCGTAACGGTCCACTTATCAAAGTGGGGTGTTACAATTATGGTATCAGAGCCAAGGCTTCGACCTATAGGCTCTAAAACTTGACATATGACTAGTGGGTAGTCACCAGGAGCTTCCTAAGCCAACACTTGTCATTCCACGTATTGATGTTTTCAGCACATTGTTGTTTTAACCATGATGTTTTCAGCACCTTGATGTTTTAACCTTGATGTTTTCATCGATATTGTTTTACTAATATGGATGAACAACCGTCATTCATATTTAGTTACGTGTCATGGTTTCATGCATGATGTTCCTCGTGAACTGTGGCTATGTGGACTGAACCCCAGTGGTTCATAATTAGTCACATAAATTTTTTTTCTGATAAGTTTTTACAGATGAGTTTCATTTAATTATTTTTCATGTATCATTGTTGCAGAAATTATGACTAAGTAATGGTTGGTACATGACTGACCCTATTTAGTCGCATGTGCTTTTATCGAAACTTTTAACTTTGGGACCGACCCATAGGCGTCCCCTCGCCATGTCTTTTGTTTTGGGACCGACCCATAGGCGTCCCCTCACGCATATAAAAGTTTTTATAAACTGCATCATGCATTCATGCACTGTTTTCATGCATAAAATTTTTCTCATGATTTATAAGCATAAAATTTTTTCATGTCCCCTCATAAGTTACGATGTCTTGTATGTCAAGTATGCCTTCATACTATCATGGTTAACTTCGTTTTCATGCTAATGATGTCGTATACTCCTTCATGTTAAATTGTTTCATGTTTCTTCATGATAATTCCGTCTTCATGTTGATTACGTCTTACGCCTCTTTTGTTGTTTATGCTTTCATGCAAGACATTGTTGGATTTCATTGAATCCTGCTTTCATGATAGTCATGGTTGGTCCTCATTGATCATGCTTTCAGGCAAATCATCGTTGAATTTTGTGTAACCACACTTTAACGTTTCTCTATGCAACCAGAATGATGTCTATGCTCATATTGCTAGGCTATCATGATGATTAGCCCAGTTTGGTCTTCAAACCATTTAATCAATTATTCCCTGTAAAATCATGTCAAAAGATCGGCCCATATCGATCATTTCATGTGCATTCCATGTGTGCTCCATGTACCGTATTCCATGTGTATTACACGTACCTTAATCCATGTGTATTTCATTTGCAATACTTCACGAGTATTCGCTAGTCAATTCTGAATCATCTCAGGCGTATTTTCAATTGCTGATATTCTACAAGATTGCTGATGCCGCTCATAACTTGGAGATGTTACTAAAGGTTGATACTGCTGATGTTTGGAGACGCTACGAGATGCGGATGTTGTTCACAACCTGGAGATCTTACAAAACGAAGACAAAGGCGTTAAATCAAAGCGATCAGACGAGAAGATGCTTCACCATCAGACGATTTTCATTAATCATTGTCCCTAATTCTTAGTTACATGTAACACGTCATTCAGTTGTCATTTCAGTCGTACGAGTACAAACCGGTACTAGCCGGCCACTCAGCTGAATAGTGACATGAATCACAGTCATGAGAATGACCGTCATAGAACTGACAGACAGGACGATAGTAACCACTATTATGACAGCAACTATCCTAGCAATCGCAACCGAAGATCCGGCCACGAATGTGATCAGAAATACAAAGGATCAGTAGTCCAACCGATCCGCCAATTCTGGCATAATAACCTAGTAATTGTAGTTCTACTTGTTTCGCATCTCGAGACACATTTCAAGACATCAGTCAAGACACATATCTCATGTATACTTTCTGAAGACACATGTCAAGACACCAGTCAAGACACAGGTCATGCTTATACTTCCCAAGACACGAGTCAAGACACATTACTCACTTCCAATTCTGGAACATCCTTAAGAAATTGAGGGTACCCTCCAAAGGGTATATCCATGTTGTTGTGCCATGTATTAATCAGGCCACAAGAATTTCAGTACCAGCACCGGCGCATCAGTGAGAACTGTCACGTTACCCAATTACACTTTCATTTCTTGTACCCATATCTCATAGATTCATGACCATGAAGGATGCCATTCGTATCACTCATGTATACAAAGGTTTTCCTTCAGTCTACAGATAAGATCCAAGCTGCTAACGCATTTCCTCAGACAGATGCGAGTTGAATTTAATCCTAGTTATGGACTAAGAACCGCACACCATGCTACGATTCATGATTATGTACAGTGATGTTCAGGCTCCTATATATATTCAACATGATTCTCCATCAGGAAAATCTATACAAATTAATTATGCTTTACAAGCACGTGCGTTGTTAGCTATTGGTGCTAAAAAAATTAAGACACGACCCCTTAAGTCCTTTTACGCATAACCAGCGGATTATTCCAAAATCTTCCCATATACTCCAGAAGAACCTACAAGGAGAAGGACGGTAGCATGAGATTATGTGTCGACTACCGTCGATTTTAAACAAATCACCATTCATAACCGTTACTCTCCTCCACGTATTGAAAAGATCGGATTCATTTAGGGTGTTAAGCACTTTACAAGATCGGATTCATGATCATGATGCCAACAGTGACGAGTGAAAGAGCAGTACATGTCCATGACTGCTATTCGTACACGACTTGGTCATGCTAAATTCATGATTCTGTATTAGTCTCATAAATGCTCCAACAGCATTATGGACTTAATAAATTGAGTTTCCATGAATTCATAAACAAATTCATCAGTATTTTCATCTATAACAACCTAACCTTCTCTAAGTCTAGAGAAGAGCGGGAAGACCATATTTGCACTATGTTGCAAATTCTACGACAGGAGAAATTTCACCCTGAAATTTTCCAATCTAAATTCTGGTTGATTACAGTGACACGCTGAATTGCATGGATTATCACGGTTAATCTTCCACGACTCAGCTTATGCATAAAGGTGAGAACCCTACACTACGTTAGGGGTTCCAAGAAAATCCTACGCTAAGAAAGGTCTAATTTCATATACTTAGAGTTTCGCAAACTTCTATGTATCAAGTTTCTACGAAGCAAGATACAGTTACATTCATATCTAAGTACCGGACATACCAACAGGCTAAGATAGAACACCAACAGACTAGGATGTTTTTCCATCATCAGAAATTGTGAACGGAAATGGGACAAGATCTCCATGGATTTTGGATTACCAGATTTACGCAAACTCAGAAATAAGCATGACGGTATCTGGGTTATTGCCAATGTGAACCCTCAAATTGGCCCAGCGGAAGCCCATGAGTATTGGGGCCTGTTACGTCATGATTATCCGAGTCTTGATCTGAGAGAACGACCTCTATGCCAAATATCACAATGTTGACTCCAAATAATCATTCAGTCAAGTACCTGAGAATACATGCTTAAAAGTTTCAACACAAACGTTGGCAAGTTCATAAGTTTTATTAAAATGTTTAAGACACTTTAAAAGTTTACAAGGACAACTACTAAAAGTAGTGTCGTAAAAATGTTCGCGAATCCATAGTTTCACAATAAAGAGACATTACAACAAAGTTCGGTCATAAATCAAAGTTTAGAACTAGCATAACAGTTAACACAAAAACTTAAGTTCATACACAAGATGTAGTTCATGCCCACAGTTCATTTCAGTTCAGTTTTTAGGTTCATGAACTCATTCACACCCGAGTTCAATTCAGTAGCCACGGTCAATATACATAACAATGTCATAAACTCGCTTCATGTCAGTATCACAATCGATATCACATATTAGAACTATAGCAATAAGAATATGAGCATCATACCAAACCAGCATAATAAGTATCATATCAAACCAGCATATGAGTATCATATTAAACTAGCATACAAATATCATAACAGACCAGCATATAAACATCATGTCAAACTAGCACACAAGAATCATATCAGACCGGCATATAAACATCATGTCAAACTAGCACACGAGAACCATATCAATCCAGCATGTAAACATCATGTCAAACTAGCACACGAGAACCTTATCAAACCAGCATGTAAACATCAATTCAAACCATCATATAAGTGTCATATAAAAATCACATGTATGGATCACGTAAATACCACACCTAAGGATTAGATCAATCCACGTTCAATAATCCTATCATATCTCATGCAAGAATCATGTCAGAACCATATCAATATCGCGGTTAAGATTCATATCAGATCACTACATGATCGTAGTCAAGATTCATATCAATATTCATAGCAAGATCAAAGTCAAGATTCACATTGAAGATTCATAGCAAGATCAAAGTCAGGATTCACATTCAATATTCATAGCAAGATGGACCTCAAAAGTTTAGTTCAAGTACCCAAGGTAACTATAGGTGTAACACCCTATTTTGATAAATTGAATGTCACGCGTGATTATGGCGTGTCATCAAAGCATACAAGGATAAATGTCTAAACATTACATGACCATAAAGGAAATACCGGAATCAAACATCGGTAGTCCAAAAGTAGAACTCATCACACACAAACATAAGTACTATAAATGAAAGGATTAAACAATGTCCATGAACTGAGTATTAAAGTATAGATAAATGCATAAAGTAAAGAAGGCTAGAAAGCTTCCAGTCCATATGTACGTACGCTTAAAGTCTACGAGCGTCCCTGAGTACCTGTCGTTTTGGGAACATGAAAAGGAAAACGGCTGAGCAATACGCTCAGTGCACGGATGTACAAGTAAAGCATGAATAATATAAGTATATAAGCATGAAACAGCGGAAGAAACTAAGTCCTGGATAACCCGGTTATATCTTAGTAAAACTGGTTTTATAGTTTTAAAAGCCTTATGTTTATCTTGTAAAAATTGTTTAACATATTTTACCGTTAGCCAATATAAGTCATGAAATATCAACGTGCATGAATACTTGGAGGGGTGACCTCGTCATGAAAATTAGAGGGGCTGCCTCTAATTTAATATACTAGTTTTTGGGTAGGAGGGATCAGCTCCTTGTGAAGGATGCAAGGCACACACCACATTCACACTGAGTAATCTGCTGAAAACATGTAACTAGGATGCACCCATACGCCCCACCTGATAATATAATAAATGGCCAAAAGCTGAAAGGGACGCCACGAGCAATCACTCCGCCGTGGGGAAGTCATAACACTGGTGCCTCCAGTGTTATGGTTATGGTACCTCCATAACTAGGTGAAACTGGTCATGCATGTATATGGCTTTAGGTATTCTAATTAAACTTAAGCAATCAAAACATATAAAACATATACTAGGGAAAACAGTTGGCTGCATATGGGGAATCCTAATAAGGAAGAACGTTCATACTGAAAGGACGGAGAATATGTACCTTATGTCCAGTGAACGAAGAAGACGAACGGAAGAGAGTCCTACTTCGGTATCACTAATGCTACATAAATCATACGTGTAAATATCTGATTACTGAGTACGTAACTTATTTTATATCATGTCTTAGCTTGTTTTATATGTTCATGTCATGTTTTACTTATTTAAGCTTTATACTGTGTTTATCGTATATTCTGTCTATTCTGATTAAGTATTACTTGTATTTCATGTATTATTATACTTGTTGAGTAATAATAAGTAACTTTCTAAAAATAGCAGGTTTCCTTAATTAGAAAGTTTCCAAAAATTGAAAGTTACCAAAAATAGAAAGTTTCTAAAAATAGAAAGTTTCCAAAAATAGAAAGTTTCCAAAAAATAGAAAGTTTCTAAAAATAGAATTACTGCTTAAAATAGATAAGTTTCTAAAAATAGAAAGTTTCCATAAATAGATTAGCTGCCTTAATTAAATAAGTTTCTAAAAATAAAAAGTTTCCATAAATAGATATAAGCTGGTTAATTAAGCTAATTATATAAGCTTAAGTGTTTTCTTATTATTATTCTAAGTCATGTGATTATATAGTATAGTTTATTAATTATTACATGTAAATTAAATAAACTATAGGTTAAAGTATTTAATTAAATATAACATGATTTTAATTAAATAAAGATAAAATACTTAGGTTAAAACATGTATTATTATCTATAAATAATATAACCTAAGTCATGTAAATTAATTAATTATAGTCATGGTTTTAATAATTAATTAATTTTATAGTCTAATTAAATAATAAATACTTAGGTTAAAATTCATGAATTAATAATTAAATTAATAACCTAAGTCATGTAAATTAAATTAATCATGTTCATGCTTTTAATTAGTTTAATTTAAGTCTAAAAAATAACATAACTTGTAAAAATCATAAACCTTGAAAAAATGATTCATGAACCGGACCCGTGATTAAAACCCATGAACCGGACCCGTAATCAGCACCATAGCTCGACCGAGTTCGGGGCCCTTGCTGCTGCCGTGACACCATCACCACCATACCGAGACCATATGGTCTCGGTGGTGCGACATAAGCCAACCCGAGACCCCCTTGGGGCTCGGTTAGGCATCGGCTAGACCACAAACACCCCTAAACCCTTGATTGATTTAAACCCCATGATTAGAACATGTTTATTGTACTTGTTTTTAATTAGTTTTATTCAAAACATCATGATTTTATGTGATTATATAAATCAAAACATAAAAAGAAAAGGTTAAAGGTTATACCGATTACGTGAAATCAAGAAGGATGAACACACACGATTCCTTGTAATAATTCCAAGATCAAAATCAAATCGAATCACCCTTTGTGGTGATATAAACCCTGCGGCCAAAAGGAACAAGGAAAAGAAAACTAGGGTTTTTCTTATTAAATTTTGTAAATAATGAACATGTTTTTCCTCTTTTTCCTTTAGTTAGTAAATTTGCATGGGGTTGGCCCATGTTCTTGTTGTAGCCGCGGGTAGGGGGCCCCACATGGGGTAACCTGTACCTTTTTTCGTGTCTAAAATACTAGTGTGTTCTCGTGCGTTCTCGTGTTCGTACATTACGTGTTCTAATTAGTTATCAATCGTGACTTAATATATTTATTCGTGTTCGTCATAAATATACATACATACGTAATGTTAGTTTGTGATTAATTTACGTTCATGATTTCATGTTCGTATATTCTTGATTATAATTATTATTGGAATAATTATCGTGTGTTCATACGTAATAAATACTTATCGTGTTATAACACGTACGTAATACTTGTAATTCTTGTTCATGAAACGTAAACGTGCTATAAAAGGAAAGTTCTAATCATGTACGTATGATCTTAAGGGTACTATTCATGGTAAAAGCATGCGGGTTTTACAACTCTTCCCCCCTAAAAAGAATAATTAGTCCTCGAATTATAGAAAGTAAACTGGAAAAGAAGAACATACCCGAATTCAAAATATGAAATGAGGGTAAGAAGCCCGGATAGACTCCTCTGTTTCCCAAGTGGCTTCCCGCTCGGTATGATCCCTCCAAAGGATTTTGACGAATGGAATTGTCTTCCTTCTCATGACTCGTTCTTGTCTGTGAAGAACTCGTTCGAGTTCTTCTATGAAAGTGAGATCTTCACGAATCTGTTCCAGTGGATACTGAACCATGTGAAGGGGATGATACTGGTACCCTCTGAGTAAGGACACATGAAACACATTGTGTACATGAGAAAGCTGCGGAGGTAACGCTAAACGATAAGATACTTCACCGACTCGTTCAATAATATCAAACGGTCCGATGAAACGAGGACAGAGCTTCCCTTTAATTCCAAAACATCTAACACCACGTGCCGGCGAAACCTTAAAGAAAACGTGATCTCCTACGTTAAAATGTATGTCCCTACGATGCTTGTCGGCGTAACTCTTCTGACGTGACCGTGCTTCTTGCAGTTTCTGCTTCGCTTCCGCGACTAATAAGTATGAAAACACTTATCCTTTTACCACTTATTTCCAATAATAACAAGACCAAAACGTGTGATTTATCTCATAAAAGTCGGAATTATGCGTGGTTTGTGTTTTTATTGTGTTTTAGGACCAAAATATGAAAAAGGAAGAAAACACGGGCTTTCACGGGCTTTTATCGAAGAAAACGGGAAAAGACGAAGTCAAAAGATCAAGAGTGCAAAAAGAACGGAAGTCCAAGACCTATTCCGAAGATTTATCGAAGAAAAAGTCTAAAGATGGAAGTTTAATGAAGTCGAAGAACTTAAGTCTAATAGAAGAAGAAAATTAAAAAGACAAGTTCAAATCCCGAGACGACAGCGAGAAAAGACAAAGAATTAAAGTCGAGTCGAGAAGAAAAAGAAAGAAGAAAGCACCACACATGTCTCCCACTTCCCTATAAATACCCTCCTAATCACATTAGGAGGGTGGTTAGCTAGTTTTTATCTTTAAGTTTTCTTTCTAGTTTTAGAGAGAGAAAGTTCTAAACTTTCTCTCACTAAGTTTTTCTTTGTTTTCATCTCTTAAATTTAAGCTTTCTTTAATCTTTGTACTTGGATTCCTTTAATCAATTTAAAGTTAAGTTGTGTGTTCTTTAATCTCCTTCTACGTTTCTTGGTTACTTTATCTTTGATCCGAATTACACATCTCATTTGTATGACTTGATGTTTTCGTGAGTAAAGGATTGATCTTCTTGGTTTACACATAAGTTCTTACACGTTTAGGCCATAATCTCGTAATGCTTATTGGCTTATTTCGAGTTTAGCTTATTGATTTTCGGATTTTTCAAAGGTTTTAGTAATTTTAAAGTTCATTTCATAAAGTTTATAATCTTTCATGTTTTGGAAGTGATTGAATCTAAGCTTTTTGAGTTGGTTGACATTCGGACTAGATAGCTTATTGCACTTGCTTATTGAGTTTTACATTTTCCATCAATTTCGGATTAAGAATTGCTTCCCATCGCAATACAAGGGATTTGTGCACATTCCGACGGGCCTTAGTGTTTCGATCGCAATAACCCATTAGGGTTTTACTTTGCGATCGGGTGGCTATTCCCCCTTATTCCGATCTGGGTTGCGATCACTCATTGCGATCGCACATTCCGACGGGATCAAGGTCTTTGCTAAGACGAAGTGTTGCCCATTTCTCGACAGCAACATTGCGATAGATACACATTGCGATAGTAGTTTTTACAACATTCCGATCTGAATCTTTGCGATCTGAAAACATTCCGATGGGTAGTAAGTTTAACATTCCGATGGACCTTGTATTGAATATTCCGATGGCTCTTTCTAGTGATATTCCGATGGCCATGATTTTGGTGTATTCCGATGGACATGAATTGCTTTATTCCGTCTGACTAAGTTTTTAAGTTTTAAAGTTTTACAAAGTTTTAAGTTTCAAGTACTTTCCTAATTAACTTTAAGTTTAATTTTGTCAAAGCTTCTACTTTACTCATCGACAATTTTCATACATGCTTTTAAATTAGACAACCAAACCAAACCATATCATCTTGTTCACTAAAAGACAATTGAGTCGCACTCTTAACCATTAGTCAATTCGAAAGGATTCGGACGATAAGATTTTATACTTGGGGTAAAAGCTAAGTTATTAAATGGCGCCGCTGCCGGCTCTTTTTGTTAAGATTAACGGTTTTTAGTGAGAGACGCATTGAATTTTGGGATCCGTTCTTTGAACGTTATTTTCCTTGCTTTAAAAATTTTCAAAAACACAAAAAAAATATAAAACCCTTCAAAAATACAAAAACATATAAAAATCATTAAAAGCAATTCTTTTCCAAAAAGTTTGCACCGAAAAGATTATATAGATATTCTCTGTGTATATTTTTCTTCTGCAGGTGTATGCGTACTAGATCTTCGAACTATTCTGAGCCCGAGACTCGTGAAGATTTAGATATGGCTGGTGTCAATAACAACCCACCTCAACCCAATTTGAATAATAATAACAACAACAACAACAATGTCCTCCTACCTGATTTACGGACAGTGGAGGAATTGTGTCAACCCACCATGAACGGACGTGGAGGCCCGATTGCGCCAATGCACGTCACGGCTCAGGAGTTTTCGTTGAAGCATCACATGATCCAACAAGTGCAAACTAACCCATTTCGCGGAATTCCGGATGATGATGCCAACAAACACCTCGACAAATTCATTACCATAACCCAAAGCATGAAGTGCCCCGGAGTTTCTATGGATGACCTTCGCCTTCAACTCTTTCCCCACTCGCTTTCTCACCATGCCGAAAAATGGTTTGACCGTCTTCCTAAGAATTCTATTCATACGTGGAATGACATGACTCAACGTTTTTTGTCGCGCTACTTTCCCCCATCTATGGTCACGAGCCTTCGTAACCAAATTAGTGGATTCATGCAAGACAATGATGAATCGCTCTTTGATGCTTGGGAACGATACAATGATTTGATCGACCGCTGTCCAAATCACAACATGCTCCCCGTCACTCTCATTGATTCCTTCTACAATGGTCTCACTTTTCGTGATCGTGACACGATCAATGCCGCCGCCGGTGGTACTTTTATGAAAAGGAGACCGGAGGAGTGTAGAGAGTTGATTGAAAACATGACTACTCACCATAAGAATTGGGATTCATCCGCATCCTCAAGATCTAACTCGAGAGTCAATGTTTCTTCTACTACTTCCAATCCTGAGATGACTGAAATTTCTCGACAACTCGCTGAAATGAATAAGAATTTCATGGACATGGCCACAAACCACTTTCAACAAGCTAAAGCCGTTGCTATTTCTTGTGACACATGTGGTGGTCCTCATTCTTATAATGATTGTCCTTCTACCCAAGGCAATTTTTCTGAAAACGTTAACGCAGCATACGGTACTTATCCCACGGGAGGCTATCAAGCTCGTCCTCAAGGAGACCGTAGCTTGCTAAGTTATCGTTCCAACAATTATCTTGCTCCTCCCGGTTTCCTTCCTGCAAACCAAAACCAACAACAAGGCTATAACCGAAACAACCAATCCCAACCTCGTGCTAACAATCAATATCAATCCCAAAGAAACCCATACCCAACTCAAGGAAATTCTCAAGCTTACCAAGCTCCACCTCTCAATCAACCGATGGCAGTGAGTCCAGACGTCGAGACGTTCATGAAGACTAATCGGGAGCTGGTGACGAATCTTCAGAGTCAAGTCATCAACTTGAAGGGCGAAATGGCGAAACAAGGGAGCGATATTCGAGCCGAGCTAAGGAATGATATGGCAAAACAGAGCAATGAGATCCGTGCCGACATCAGAGATTCTTTCAGCACTCAAGCGCTTAACATTCGTGATATGATTGGTTCGCTCATCCAAGGTAATCAACCCTCTTCTTCGGGTACTCTTCCGAGTAACACCGTTGCGAATCCAAGAGGGGAGATGAAAGCAATCACTACTCGTAGTGGAAAAGGTTATATGGAACCCGAGCTTCCTACACCTCCACCCGTGATTGTGAACATGGAAAAAGAGAAACTTTTCTCACCTCCTTCACCTTCTATCCCCATTTCCCCACCACCCGTGGTTGTGAGTGATCCTCTTCCCCTAAAGCCTTCTTCTTCATCCAATATACCTTATCCTTCAAGGTTGAGGAAAGAGAAGCAAAAGAGCAAGGATGATATTCAGGTTTCAAACTTTCTAAAAATGTTTAAACAATTGAATTTTAACATCTCCTTTGCCGAGGCTCTCGCTCACATGCCCAAATACGCTAAGATGTTTAAAGATCTTCTAAGTGACAAGAGAAACTTCTTGACATTGCTCAGACCCAACTTAATGAGAACTGCTCCGCAGTGCTCTTAAGGAAATTGCCCACCAAACTTGGTGATCCGGGTCGCTTCTTGATTCCTTGAAACTTCCCGGGAGTAGAGAATTGCATGGCCCTAGCCGATCTAGGTGCCAGTATAAACTTAATGCCTTTAAGTGTTTGGAAGCAATTATCTCTCCCCGACCTAGTCCCCACCAAAATGACTTTGGAATTAGCCAACCGTACGGTTGCTTATCCAGTGGGGATAGCCGAAGATGTCTTTGTTGGTGTTGACAAATTCACCTTCCCGGCGGATTTTGTTGTCGTCGACTACGAGATGGATCCTCGTGTTCCATTAATCGTTGGACGTCCCTTCCTGAGGACCGGTCGCACTCTCATTGATGTAGCCGCGGACGAAATAATCATGAGAGTTGGTGACGATAAAATTGTCTTCAACATGGGTAAGATTTCTAAGCAACCTTATTCATATGAGAATGTTAATGCTATTGATGTTCTCGATGAGGCTTGTGAAGAACATTTTCATGATGCTTGCAAAAGTACTCTTTCTTCTCTACCCAATGTTGAGACCGTTGCCTCAATTGCTCCGGCATTGACTCCTTTTGGAGAAAGTGACTTGGATGATTTCGAAGCTAGCTTGGGTCCTCTCGATATTAAGTATGATAATTCGTCCACCGATTGGGATGAAGAAATTCGTACTATTGAGAGACTTCTCAATGAAGACCCGTTTTCTCCTCCTTCTCCTAAAGAGGTGACTAATGATGATCCATCGTTAGTTTCACCATCTATTGAGGATCCTCCCACTCTTGAGCTTAAGGACCTGCCTCCTCATCTTGAGTACGTTTTCCTTGAAGACAACGAGAAGTTACCGGTCATCATCGCGAAGGACCTGCAAGAAGAAGAAAAAGCCCGACTCATCGCCGTGTTGAAGAAGCATAAAAGAGCTATCGCTTGGAAAATCTCCGACATCCGTGGAATTGATCCTCACTTCTGCACACATAAAATTCTCATGGAGGACTACTTTAAGCCCACAATTCAAAGCCAACGAAGGGTGAATCCTAAAATCCATGAAGTCATCAAAAAAGAGGTTATCAAACTTCTTGATGCGGGTATGATTTACCCTATTTCGGATTCACCATGGGTTAGTCCAGTCTATTGTGTGCCTAAGAAAGGAGGTATCACCGTTGTGCCCAATGCAAACAACGAGTTGATTCCTACCCGTCTCGTTACTGGGTGGAGAGTTTGTATAGACTATCGCAAACTCAATGATGCCACGAGAAAGGATCATTTCCCTCTACCTTTTATGGACCAAATGCTTGAACGTTTAGCGGGTAATGAATATTACTGCTTTCTTGATGGTTTCTCGGGTTATTTCCAAATACCCATCGATCCCCAAGATCAAGAGAAGACAACATTCACTTGTCCCTATGGCACCTTTGCTTATAAAAGAATGCCTTTTGGCTTATGCAATGCCACCGGGACTTTCCAAAGGTGCATGTTGGCTATCTTCCATGACATGGTTGAGCAAACCATGGAAGTCTTTATGGATGATTTCTCGGTCTTCGGGGATTCCTTCTCTTCTTGCCTTGCCAATTTGGAACGTATGCTTAAGCGGTGCGAAGACACTCGCCTTGTTCTGAATTGGGAAAAATGCCATTTTATGGTAAAAGAAGGCATTGTGCTAGGACAAAAAATCTGTAATGCCGGTCTTGAAGTCGACCGTGCTAAAGTAGATGTCATAGCCAAATTATCTCCACCTTCAACCGTGAAGGGTGTGAGAAGTTTTCTGGGTCATGCGGGCTTCTATCGTCGATTCATTCAGGATTTCTCTAAAATCGCTCGCCCGATGACCCACCTCTTGGAAAAAGATACTCCTTTTATCTTTTCTAAAGAGTGTATCGAAGCCTTCAATCTTCTTAAGGATAAGCTAACTAAGGCACCGGTCTTGGTTACCCCTAATTGGGAGCTACCCTTTGAATTGATGTGCGATGCTAGCGACTTCGCTATTGGTGCGGTTTTGGGACAAAGGATCAACAAACATTTCCAACCAATCCACTATGCTAGCAAAACAATGACGGGGGCTCAATTGCATTATACGACGACCGAAAAAGAGCTTTTAGCTGTTGTCTATGCTTTTGAAAAATTCCGCCCCTATCTTGTTTTATCCACCACCATCGTATACACGGACCATTCCGCGTTGAAGTACTTGATGACTAAGCATGATTCTAAGCCAAGAATTCTTTGCTGGGTTTTACTCCTTCAAGAATTCAACATTGAAATTCGCGACAAGAAGGGAGCCGAAAACCTGGCCGCGGATCATCTGAGCAGACTTGAGGATCCATATCAAGGGGATCATCCGAACAAAGAGATCAATGACTCTTTCCCCCTTGAGACCTTAATGTCTATAAATCTCAATCTTGATGACACCCCGTGGTTTGCGGACATTGCAAACTACTTAGCGGGTGGTATTCTCATCAAAGGGTTAACATCCCAACAAAAGAAGAAGTTCTTGAATGATGTTAAGACTTACTTTTGGGATGACCCTTATCTATTCAAACAATGTGTTGATCTGATCATTCGTCGTTGTGTTGATGGACCGGCAGCTTTTGACATTCTCCAAGCTTGCCACAAAGGACCCACCGGTGGTCACTTTGGTCCCAACTACATCGCTAAAAAAGTGTTTGATTCTGGATTCTATTGGCCCACCATTTATCGTGATGCTCACGAAATGGTTAAGCATTGTGATGCTTGCCAACGCCAAGGCAAGATCACACATAAGGATGAGATGCCTCAAAATTTCATACAGGAATGTGAAATCTTTGACGTATGGGGCATCGACTTTATGGGGCCATTTCCATCATCCAAAGGGAACAAGTACATCCTCGTCGCAGTTGACTACGTTTCTAAATGGGTTGAAGCTAAGGCTCTCCCTACGAACGATGCGAGGGTGGTTGTGAACTTTTTGAAGCAGCTTTTCGCTCGATTTGGCGTTCCTCGTGCTATTATCAGTGATCGCGGGACTCATTTTTGCAACGATCAATTTGCAAGAGTCATGGCTAAGTATGGTGTCAATCACCGTCTTTCCACCGCCTATCATCCCCAAACCAATGGGCAAGCCGAGATATCTAACCGTGGCTTGAAGTAAATTTTGGAGCGTACTGTGGGAGAGCATCGCGCCGCGTGGGCCGATAAGTTAGATGATGCTCTGTGGGCTTTCCGTACTGCTTATAAGACCCCGATCGGTTGTACACCTTATCGTCTTGTGTACGAGAAAGCATGCCACCTTCCCATCGAGCTAGAACATAAGGCGCACTGGGCCTTGAAGTGGGCTAACTTCGACATCAACAAAGCCGGTGATCATCGCAAAATTCAACTCAACGAGCTCAACGAACTGAGGAATGAAGCTTATGAGAACTCGCTGATCTACAAGGAGAAGACGAAGATCATTCATGACGCAAAAACCAAGAACCGAGAGTTCCACGTTGGTGATCAAGTCTTACTTTTTAACTCTCGGTTGAAGATCTTCTCTGGCAAGTTGAAGAGCCGCTGGTCTAGTCCATTCACCGTCGCCAAAGTTTTTCCATATGGTCCCATTGAGCTTTCTCAGCCGAATGGGCCCAATTTCAAGGTGAATGGCCAGCGGTTGAAGCTGTACTTTTGTGAGGACATCTCTCATGAGATGATTCCATCCCTCACCACGTTCCCCATGAACTAACTTGGGTCGAGTCAGGCTCGTGACTCGGTTAACAAAAACAAGCGCTTCTCGGGAGGCAACCCGTGTTCTATCCTTTACTGCTTTCATAATAAGTGGGGGGGAGCCCCGTATGTGTTTGTTATCTTGTTTCTTGTGCTGTGCAGGGATTAAAGCTTCAAAGAGCATCTTGATGACTTTTGACGAACCGTGATACCGTGTTCCCATCTTCCCGGTTCTATCCTCAACTCTTGTGATTCAATATTTCATATTTTATATGTTCACATTGAATTCACTTTAGTTGTCCTTTCCTTAGCAAGATTTAAACAAAGTACACAATGTCCTAAGTGTAGGGGAGTTTACTCCCACATGCCTAAACATTGAGGACAATGTTTATATCAAGTGTAGGGGGACTTCTATCGAAGTAAGTGGTCTTTTCCATGAATTTGCCCTCATTTTAACCGGAAAATCTGATTTTTCGATATTTTTCAAAATTTTTAATCTATTTTGGCCTAGTTGTATAGTTGTATTTGCCTTTGTTATGATTATTTTCTTTCCATTGCTAGAATAATTCTTCAATAAAGTGGTTTTAGATTTTTCTTAGTCGTGAACATTTTGACTCAACCCGAGTTTACTTATCTAAGTTTACTCTAGCTAGTATCCTTAACGTGTTTAAGTCAAGTTTTGCTAGGCTTTTATATAGGGAGCTATAAAACGCGAAAGTCTTAACTCTCATGGGTTAAGAACAAGAACTTTTCGCAAGTTCCTATAATTGATCCTAGAGAGTCGTTTATCAAGGGAACTTTAAAATGCGATTTCTAAACTTGAAAAAGTCTAAGAATTTGCAAGATCCTATAGGCGACTCGAAAACCCAAAACTTTGATTTAATAGGCTAAGCATCCACGAGTCTCATTCCTTGATATTTTAAACTGTGGAGAACGAGAGATGATAGAGTCAATTATAAGTTCGGTATTCTTTCGTGAATTTATGTGAGTTAATTATAAGCCTATTCTCCCTTCGCTTGTTAAAAAATTTATCTGCAATAAATAAGGTTGTACGACTTAAAAGGTTACTTAGCTTCTAGCCCCAGATCGTTTAAAAGTTGCTCGGTACGGATTAGAGTTCATAGCCAAGGCATAACTTATTGAAGCGGGATGCGAAGATTGGCGAGTCCGAAAAGGCCCTAACAAGGCATGAGGGCTACATTTTGTTGCTAAAGATCCAAAAGTGATGTGAAGAATCATTTATCGAAAATCAATATGAAGGATCGAGACACGCGACGAAAAGCAAATACTCCCCAAAAGATTATGGAGAAGTCTATCCGAAAAGACCCTAACAAGGTATGAGGATAAATAGATCCAAGTCCTAAAAGGAGGCGGATCATTGTATATCAAAGTCCAAAATAAAGATTGGAGAAAAATGAAGAAGTCGTGGTCCAAAGATGAAGAATCTCTCAAAACTTCAAGTGAAGAAATTCCTATTATGAAGAGAAGGCCAGTATTTCATGAACGTCTCTCAAGATTCGAAGTATGAAGTCGCTGCCAAATATCGGTCCGAGAAAGGTCTCAAATCATGAAGCGAGTTATACCACGATATGAACTTTATGAGGTCCCGAGAAGCAGTTTTAAAAGATTTGGTCCTTTAGCTAACTATTGATTAAATCGTACACTTTATTTTCGGCCTAAATAACTATCGAAATAAATCAAACAATGCATCCTCGTGATCATTCAAGACAAAAATAAAATATAAGAGATACACCTAGGAATAAGGGAGTCTAAGCGAATAATTGGCCCACATGAGTTCGTGAGCTAACTTATAATAACAATGATCTCGTTTTTAAGCTTGGTATGGGGAACGTGAAACTTGAGGATGATAAACGTTCATGGCAGCCAAAACCCAATGTAAGTTTTTAATTTCTTTACCTGTTTCTATCTTTTTGTGTTTAGAATTTAATAAAGGCCAAGGTGGGTTATTTATGATGGAAAATGTAAACAGTGCTTTAAAATTAATGCATTGCATGAGGGCATTGCAATGGTCAAGTGTAGGGGATTTAATAAGTGTGAAAACACTTATCCTTTTACCACTTATTTCCAATAATAACAAGACCAAAACGTGTGATTTATGTCATAAAAGTCGGAATTATGCGTGGTTTGTGTTTTTATTGTGTTTTAGGACCAAAATATGAAAAAGGAAGAAAACACGGGCTTTCACGGGCTTTTATCGAAGAAAAAAGGAAAATACGAAGTCAAAAGATCAAGAGTGCAAAAAAAACGGAAGTCCAAGACCTATTCCGAAGATTTATCGAAGAAAAAGTCTAAAGATGGAAGTTTAATGAAGTCGAAGAACTTAAATAGAAGAAGAAAATTAAAAAGACAAGTTCAAATCCCAAGACGACAGCGAGAAAAGACAAAGAATTAAAGTCGAGTCGAGAAGAAAAAGAAAGAAGAAAGCACCACACCTGTCTCCCACATCCCTATAAATACCCTCCTAATCACATTAGGAGGGTGGTTAGCTAGTTTTTATCTTTAAGTTTTCTTTCTAGTTTTAGAGAGAGAAAGTTCTAAACTTTCTCTCACTAAGTTTTTCTTTGTTTTCATCTCTTAAATTTAAGCTTTCTTTAATCTTTGTACTTGGATTCCTTTAATCAATTTCAAGTTAAGTTTTGTGTTCTTTAATCTCCTTCTACGTTTCTTGGTTACTTTATCTTTGATCCGAATTACACATCTCATTTGTATGACTTGATGTTTTCGTGAGTAAAGGATTGATCTTCTTGGTTTACACATAAGTTCTTACACGTTTAGGCCATAAGCTCGTAATGTTTATTGGCTTATTTTGAGTTTAGCTTATTGATTTTCGGATTTTTCAAAGGTTTTAGTAATTTTAAAGTTCATTTCATAAAGTTTATAATCTTTCATGTTTTGGAAGTGATCGAATCTAAGCTTTTTGAGTTGGTTGACATTCGGACTAGATAGCTTATTGCACTTGCTTATTGAGTTTTACATTTTCCATCAATTTCGGATTAAGAATTTCTTCCCATCGCAATACAAGGGATTTGTACACATTCCGACGGGCCTTAGTGTTTTGATCGCAATAACCCATTAGGGTTTTACTTTGCGATCGGGTGGCTATTCCCCCTTATTCTGATCTGGGTTGCGATCGCTCATTGCGACCGCACATTCCGACGGGATCAAGGTCTTTGCTAAGACGAAGTGCTGCCCATTTCTCGACAGCAACATTGCGATAGATACACATTGCGATAGTAGTTTTTACAACATCCCGATCTGAATCTTTGCGATCTGAAAACATTCCGATGGGTAGTAAGTTTAACATTCCGATGGACCTTGTATTGAATATTCCGATGGCTCTTTCTAGTGATATTCCGATAGCCATGATTTTGGTGTATTCCGATGGACATGAATTGCTTTATTCCATTTGACTAAGTTTTTAAGTTTTAAAGTTTTACAAAGTTTTAAGTTTCAAGTACTTTCCTAATTAACTTTAAGTTTAATTTTTTCAAAGCTTCTACTTTACTCATCGACAATTTTCATACATGCTTTTAAATTAGACAACCAAACCAAACCATATCATCTTGTTCACTAAAAGACAATTGAGTCGCACTCTTAACCATTAGTCAATTCGAAAGGATTCGGACGATAAGATTTTATACTTGGGGTAAAAGCTAAGTTATTAGCGACCTTCTCATTAGTCAGCTCGATGATTTCTGGTCCTTCAAGTGTTTGCTCGCCAACCTGATCCCAGCAGATTGGAGCGTGACACTTTCTGCTATACAACATCTCGAAAGGAGCACACTTGATACTTGCGTGCCAACTGTTATTGTATGCAAACACCACCAAACAGATATAATTGTCCCAATCACCCGTCCATTCCAACACACATGACCTCAACATGTCTTCCAATGTCTGAATCGTTCACTCCGACTGACCGTCTGTTTGAGGATGAAAAGTTATGCTAAGCTTAAGTTGTGTACCCCAAGCTTTCTGCAGACATTTCCAAAATCGCAAAGTGAATCGAGGATCTCTGTCTGAGACGATGCTGGATGGAGCACCGTGTAGTCTCATGATCTCCCTTCTATAAGTATCGGCGAGTTTACTGACCGAATCTTCCTTGCGGATCGGTAAGAAATGAGCTGATTTGGTAAGTCGATCAACGATAACCCAAATTGCATCGTGCTTCCTCTTGGTTGGCGGAAGACCAGTAACAAAATCCATGGTGATTTTGTCCCACTTCCACTCTGGAATATCTAACGGTTGAAGGAGACCGCCAGATCGCTGATGCTCGATCTTAACCTGCTGGCAGGTAAGACATTTGGAGACGTAAGTGGCAACATCCTGCTTCATACCACTCCACCAAAAGTACTGCTTGATGTCATGGTACATCTTGGTCGAACCAGGATGGATAGAGAATGGGGAGCTATGAGCTTCATCTAACAAGGCTTCCTAGAGTTCTTGATCATCAGGAACACAAAGTCTCGTGCCCTGCCATAAGATACCATCTACATCTACTCGGAATTCTGTCTGCTTCTCCAAATTTTGAACTATCACCCAGATTTCTCCATCATCTTTCTGAGCTTCCTTGATCTTAGAGAGTAACTCGGGTTCTACTCTAAGATTAGCCCAGTAACCGTGTTGTCCACGTACCATGATTTCTATGTCTAATAGTTCCTAGTCTCTTATGATTTCTTCCTCAATCTCAGTGCCGTTGATCATTCCGGACTTTCTACTAAGTGCATCTGCTACTACATTCGCCATGCCGGGATGATAATGCAGATTAATGTCATAATCCTTCAACAACTCTAACCATATCCTCTACCTCATGTTCAATTCACACTAAGTGAAGATATACTTCTAGCTCTTGTGGTCCGTGAAAATGTCACATGATTCTCCATATAAGTAGTGCCTCTATATCTTCAATGCAAACACGACTGCAGCAAGTTCCAAGTCATGCGTAGGGTAATTTTCCTCATAAGGCTTAAGCTGCCGTGAAGCGTACACGATCACTTTCCCATGTTGCATGAGAACACAGCCAAGTCCCTTCCCGGATGCATCACTATAGATTTGAAATCCACCCGTACCAGATGGGAGAGTAAGAATAGGTGCAGATACTAACTTCTGCTTCAGGTCTTCAAAGCTCTTCTCTCGTTCTTCAGTCCAGATGAATTTCTCCCCTTTCCGCATCAGTTTGGTCAATGGTAGTGCTAGGCGGGAAAGGTTCTCTACGAACCTACGGTAATAGCCAGCTAAGCCTAGGAAACTACGGACTTCAGTCGCTGATATCGGCCTTGGCCACTTAGTAATGGCCTCAACCTTCGCTGGATCCATAGTGATTCCTTCTGCTGATACAATGTGACCTAAGAATGCCACCTTGTCTAACCAGAACTCACACTTGGAGAATTTAGCATAGAGCTGCTTCTGACGAAGAATCTATAATACTGTACGAAGATAGTCTTCGTGTTCCTCCTTGGACTTTGAGAAAATCAGGATGTCATCGATGAAGACAATGACGAACTTGTCCAGAAATTCATGGAAGATTATGTTCATCAGATCCATGAACACTGCTGGAGCATTGGTCAGGCCGAATGGCATGACTACAAATTCGTAGTGGCCATAGCGTGTACGGAAAGCAGTCTTGGCGATGTCCTGCTCCTTAACCCGTAGCTGATGATAGCCTGACCTAAGATCAATCTTGGAGAAGTGTTTGGCCCCTTGGAGTTGGTCAAACGGATCATCTATACGTGAGAGTGGATACCTATTCCTGATAGTAATCTTGTTGAGCTCGCGATAGTCTATGCAAATACGCATACTGTCGTCCTTCTTCTTAGCGAATAAGACCGGTGCGCCCCATGGAGATGCGCTCGGTCGAATGAAACCTCGTTCCAGAAGTTCTTGCAGTTGATCCTTCAGCTCCTTTAACTTTATGGGAGCCATGCGATAAGGAGCCTTAGAAATCGGCTCAGCTCCGGGGATGAGCTCGATATTGAATTCCACTTCACGTGCAGGTGGTATGCCCGGAAGTTCTTCTGAAAATACATCTTGAAATTCTGACACTATCGGTTGATCCTGAATTGATGGGTATCCAGCATGCATGTCATGAACAGTAGCTAGATAACCCTCGCAGCCATGTGACAGTAGTGCACGTGCTTGCAGGGTTGATATGATTTGTACAAACCTGCCGAGTACGAACCCGTTATGAATGTACTCTGTTGCATTAACATCACTGAAGATGACTCGATATGAATGGCAGTCTATGGTAGCATGATGCTTGGATAGCCAATCCATGCCCAAAATCATGTCAAAGTCATTCATGTCCAGCGGAAGTGCGTCAACAGGACGAACCTTATCGTCAAACTCTAGGGGAAGACTCTTGTACACATGGGTTATAAGTACCGAGTCTCTCAAAGGCGTGGAAATACTGAGTCTATTCTCTAGTGGCATGGGGAGTATCCTAGCATTCTTGGCATAAGTAGTAGAAATGACCGAGTGAGTAGCACCCGTATCAAATAGAACACATGCAGCTTGACCATACATATATAAGATTCCAGTGATGGTACCTGTAGACTTGTTGGCCTGGTCGCGAGATGTTGTGTAGACGTGTCTAGTGGTAGGAGGCGGGTTGGTATCAGCATGTCCCGATGTGCCCTTCATCTCTCCCTTACGGCAGTCCTTCATGCGATGGCCAGGAAGACCACACTTAAAGCATGCGTCACTATCGCGGCGACATGGCCCTGGGTGCCTACGGTGGCAAGTAGAGCAGAGAGGATGAGTATATCCTCCAGCAGGTGCTCTGGTTGGCTGAGAACATGATAAAACATTATACATGAGACATGATAATAGGATACAAAGGACAATGCGGATAATCGTAAGATTGAATACCAGTAATAGCTGGAAGGCTAGGCTGTGAACCTCTCTGGTTCTGGTCCCTATCGTTTCCATGGTTCCTGGTAGAAGATTTTCTAATGTGTCAGAATTAAGAGTTATAACATGTAATCATAAGAAAATGCGTAAGTATAAGGACCTGCTGCTGTTGGAGTGTCCAGCGTTGTTACGGTAATTATCATTACCGCCACGCCTATCCGTAGCAGAACGGTCGTTAGTCTGACCGTTTCCCTTGGGCTGATTAGGCGTGAATTTAGCAAATTACAGCCTTCACACGTGATTCACCCAATTTATGGATGCTACATGTGCATTAGTCAATCCAAATGACATCACGTGAAACTCATAATGTTCATTACAAGTACCGGATGTAGTGATTGGAATAGATAATCTTTTTCGCGGACGGGAAGTTGATGATAACCATGTCGTGGATCAAATCTTTAGAACATGCGCTAGAACCTTGTAAATGATCGAACAATCTATCATCTTGGGCAGTGGATATAGATTGTTAATCGTCAATTTACTTAGTTCACGGTAATCAATAAATATAAGAAATAATAACACCATAGCTCTTCATGATGACGAGCTTGGTAGAATAAAAGCTTTCTCCGACAACTCTCTCAGTTGTACGGTAATTCTTTTAATTCACCAACAAATATCTCCTAAAGTTTCAGATAACAGACACATCTTTTAATAAATTCATATTAAGTTCTTTCTAGATTATAATATCTATGACTAGTTTATAACCATTCACGGTATAATTTCAAGTCTAAATGCAGGATATGGTCATCCATCAAGAATTATTTAGATCACTTTTGATAATCAACATCTTATCTTTTAGGGGAATTCTACTCGAGTTCCCATCAATTAAGACAATATCGTCATGTCATAATCAATCAATCCATTCTACTGGCACTATCAACGTTTTATTGCCGTCGATAAGTTGTGAACTTCACAAAAGACTAATAATAACTCATAATCCTTCACAAATTCAAGGATATCAGGAGACATAACTAACCTTAAAAGAGTAAGGTTAACGCATAATCTACGCGAGAGAATTTCAAATCAGATAAAGACGAAAACATTAACGAATATGAATATATCCCATGTTTTCATGAATTGAGTACGCATTCGAAAGCTCCTCGGATCGTTACCCAGGTCACTCAAATGAAATCTAATCAAAAGAAATGATACGAACGTCGATACATCCAATCGGGTATCAACACTTGGGAACGAGAGGACGAAATGTGGAAGAAATATCCGCACCTCTTAGATTTCAATAAGAAACAGATATCAAAATGAAATGGATCACGAGGACGTTGATCCCTTTTAGGAGGAAAAGCTATGACAATCTAACATTTTCAGATAGTGAATTATTTTCTCGTATAATATTTTGAAACTTATTTTGTGTTGGTTGATGAACTCACAATTTACGGATTTAAATTTGGGCTTACGTGCATAATTTAGCGTCCTTTACGACTAAACCGGAAACCTTAGGATTACGTATTTACGTTTTTTATGAGACAATTTTTGTTAGATTCGTTTTGTGCCGTTGATTCATAATTTATAAAAATGTTTTTCGTAAAACGACCCGAGGGCACGCAAATCGAGGAAACTAGAATCGAGGAATACCCGTAAATTAGCGGGATGAGACAAAACAAGTTTATCCCACCCCACTAACTAAAAGGGACGGCCAAAGGGACACCACATCATTTGATGTGGCATCCTTACACTTTACAAGCTTACACATGTAAGCTTAGCTTAACATGGAAGCTTTATTCACCCACCAAAACCACAAAACCACTAACCCTTCCCATTTGCTTCCATTTTCACATGCAAAAAAACTTAAAACTCACTCACTCTCCACCCCATTGTTGTCCCACTTCACCATCCAACACCACTATTTGATCTTTTCTAGCCACAAGATACTTGTTATCTAGCTATATTATGGAGTAACCTTGAAGCCTTGATTGCTTGGTGGCCATTTTAAAAACAAAGGAGGTGATTTGCATGTGTCCTAGGGATAATTTCTCAACAAACTTTCTTGGTGTTTGATGATCTTGGAGATATATTTGGTGTTCATCAAGTTGTTGTCTTCCAAAAAGAAGATATACTCTTGGTTGGTAAAGAAGATCATCCTTTCCATTTCTCTTGTTATTTTGTAAAGATCAAATGTATTTTCTTTTTTATTGTATATGTATATGATGAATATATGATGGTAAAAATGTTGTGTGGGGATCAAGTGTTGATAAATATGCTTAAAAAGATTAATAACCATAAGAAACAAGGCTAAAATCATGCTTAATTTGATGGCTGTATAAAAACAGTAAGTAACCAAAACTTAAACTGATAAAAATGCATGGTGGAATCCATTTACAGTAAGTGTTAGATGTCATACACATGTAAGAGTTGGTCATGCAATGGAATCATTAAAATGAGTGAGATATGATCAAAACAAGATGAGTATGCTAATCTGAATAGTCTGTTTTGTAGGGACTGTTAAGGATAGTTAGACTTGAAATGAGCAGTCTCTATAACTAACTTAATTGTAGCACATAATATGAAGTTTAAGCCATCCAAAAATGAGCTTCTAATTCATTGTATAACTCTAGATATGATAAAAATGGTGAAGATAAAACTAAATATCAGATTTTGAAAAATTAATGTTTAATACTATTATATAAGCACTCAAATTATATAGTATAAAATATGAAATTAAAACCCACTAACTTATTAATTTTATTTATATAAATATGTATAAGGTTAAATAAATGGACACTTTATAAAAATGGTAGTTTAATAATATTTATAAGTTATAAAAACTATAAACATGATTTTTACGACTTTTTCGGCTATTACCGTAAAATTAACGTTTTTCGCCAATTAAAACTTATACGATCAAACCCGTCTAATGTAAAGTTTTTAAAAGTCATATACTGATATATAAGTACCTAATACAAGTAAAAACCGATAAAACCCGAACTATATGACATACGGACATTAACGAGCTAAGTTAGCATATTTGGACTAATAATTTAACTAATAAGTTAAAAACTTATAAAAATTACTTATTAGGCTTAACCCATTTGGGCCCAACATGTAAAGTATAAATACTGATAATACAAGTATAAAATATATTAATACAAGTTAATGAACTTATAATAGTCTTATTGGACCTAAAACATGTAAATAGGTAAAACTAGTAAACTAGTAAAAAGTTACCAATACATAAACACTAAAATGAGTAAATAAGAATATATAAACCCACTTGATCATCATCATATGTACAAAATCATCATATGTATATTTGTTATTTTGATAAAGTCATTGGACAAAAGTCTAAGACCGATTATTATTTATATTGGTTTCCGTGACCGAAGCACGCCCGTAGCCGATAATCCGCCTTTCATTCTCAACGTGAGTTCATAGCCTCGCACTCTTTTAAATGTTTTATAAAATGATTTGTAAACCCGCGAGGGAGATAACATGCTAGTTTTTTATAAAATAGAACACAAGTTGTCCCGATGGTATGCCTAATGATATGGACCCGAATGATGCTATGACCCTATAAACGAGATAAAAAGGATTATTAGTAGTTAGGTTATGTCACTCAAAGTCCCATTAGCATGAATTGTGAACTACCGGGTGATAGGTGTGTAAACACCCATCCTTTTTACCACTTAATTACAATAATAACCGAGCCAAAACGTGTATTTTATGTCATTTATGTTGGAATTATGCGCGGTTTGTGTTTTTGTTGTGATTTTGGACGAAAAGGTGAAAAGTGGAGAAAACGCGGGCATTCACGGGCTTTTATCGAATAAAAAGACGAAAGACGAAGTCAAGAAGTCAAGAGTGAAAAAAGAACGGAAGTCCAAGACCAATTCTGAAGATTTATCGAAGAAAAAGTCAAAAGACGGAAGTTTACTAAAAGCCGAAGAACTCAAGTCTAATTTATTGAAGAATTACAAGACGAGTTCAAAGAAATCCCGAGACAAAGTCATTAAAGTCCAAGTATTAAGAAGATTAACAAAGGATTAAGAAGATCAAGGACTTAAGTGTGCAATTAAGGAAAGATGAAAGAGGGGAGGAAGCTTCCTAAGCACTCCCTAATCCTCCCCTATAAATAGTTTAGGATTTCATTCATTTTCTCTTGTTGGATAGCTTGACAAACTATTTCTTCCACTTTTAATTACCTTGTCATTTACTTTTCATGTCCATTTAAATACCTTGTCTTGCACCTTAAATACATTTAATTTCATGTAAGTTTTCTTTTAATTCTTGTCAATCTTTATTTTTATTGTTCATCTCCTATCTACATTTCTTTAATCTTTGATTTTTATGTTTATTGTTCATGTTCATGTTTATGTTTTGAGTTTTTATTAATTAAAGTGGGTTTTGATTATTTTGATTATATTTGTTAGTTTGATTGATTTGGTTTGTTTGTTTATGATTAGTAGATGTTATTTGTTTAGTTTGATTTAATCTTGTGGTTGATTTTGTTTAGATTTTATTAGATCCGTATTATCCTTGTATCCCTTGTTCTTCGCTTGTCTGCTTACTGTTCCCAGGAAACATTCCGGATCAAAGGCCAAAATTTATTCCGAGTGAAGGTGTTTGCTGAAAAAGTTCCGGATCAAGGGCGTTCATCCGGAATAAGTGACATATTCCGGATCAGCCTCTCATTCCGAATCAACCAAACATTCCGAATCAAAGGTTTAGCCAAAGTGTTCATCCGGAATACCAAACATTCCGGATCAAGGAGACATTCCGGATCAATCTTGTTTATTCGGAATAATTGAACATTCCGGATCAAACCTTTCATTCGGAATACCAAATATTCCAGATCAAGGAGTTTTATTCGGAATAATTAATTATTCCGGATCAAGGTCTTCATCCGGAATATCCAACATTCCGGATCAAGGAAGATATTCCGGATCAACAGAACATTCCGGATCAGCAACATTCCGGATCAAGGACCAACATTCTGAATCAAGACTTTATTCCGGATAAGTGACATATCCCGGATCAAGGAGCAACATGATAAAACATTATACATGAGACATGATAATAGGGTACAAAGGACAATGCGGATAATCGTAAGATTGAATACCAGTAATAGCTGGACGGCTAGGTTGTGAACCTCTCTGGTTCTGGTCCCTACCGTTTCCATGGTTCCTGGTAGAAGATTTGCTAATGTGTCAGAATTAAGATATGTAATCATAAGAAAATGCGTAAGTATAAGGACCTGCTGCTGTTGGAGTGTCCAGCGTTGTTACGGTAATTATCATTACCGCCACGCCTATCCGTAGCAGAACGGTCGTTAGTCTGACCGTTTCCCTTGGGTTGATTAGGCGTGAATTTATCAAATTACAGCCTTCACACGTGATTCACCCAATTTATGGATGCTACATGTGCATTAGTCAATCCAAATGACATCACGTGAAACTCATAATGTTCATTACAAGTACCGGATGTAGTGATTGGAATAGATAATCTTTTTCGCGGACGCGAAGTTGATGATAACCATGTCGTGGATCAAATCTTTAGAACATGCGCTAGAACCTTGTAAATGATCGAACAATCTATCATCTTGGGTAGTGGATATAGATTGTTAATCGTCAATTTACTTAGTTCACGGTAATCAATAAATATAAGAAATAATAACACCATAGCTCTTCATGATGACGAGCTTGGTAGAATAAAAGCTTTCTTCGACAACTCTCTCAGTTGTACGGTAATTCTTTTAATTCACCAACAAATATCTCCTAAAGTTTCAGATAACAGACACATCTTTTAATAAATTCATATTAAGTTCTTTCTAGATTATAATATCTATGACTAGTTTATAACCATTCACGATATAATTTCAAGTCTAAATGCAGGATATGGTCATCCATCAAGAATTATTTAGATCACTTTTGATAATCAACATCTTATCTTTTAGGGGAATTCTACTCGAGTTCCCATCAATTAAGACAATGTCGTCATGTCATAATCAATCAATCCATTCTACTGGCACTATCAACTTTCAGTTTTATTGTCGTCGATAAGTTGTGAACTTCTCAAAAGACTAATAATAACTCATAATCCTTCACAAATTCAAGGATATCAGGAGACATAACTAACCTTAAAAGAGTAAGGTTAACGCATAATCTACGCGAGAGAATTTCAAATCAGATAAAGACGAAAACATTAACGAATATGAATATATCCCATGTTTTCATGAATTGAGTACGCATTCGAAAGCTCCTCGGATCGTTACCCAGGTCATTCAAATGAAATCTAATCAAAAGAAATGATACGAACGTCGATACATCCAATCGGGTATCAACACTCGGGAACGAGAGGACGAAATGTGGAAGCATATCCGCACCTCTTCGATTTCCATAAGAAACGGACATCAAAATGAAATGGATCACGAGGACGTTGATCCCTTTTAGGAGGAAAAGCTGTGACAATCTAACATTTTCAGGTAGTGAATTATTTTCTCGTATAATATTTTGAAACTTATTTTGTGTTGGTTGATGAACTCACAATTTACGGATTTCAATTTGGGCTTACGTGCATAATTTAGCGTCCTTTACGACTAAACCGGAAACCTTAGGATTACGTATTTATGTTTTTGATGAGACAATTTTTGTTAGATTCGTTTTGTGCCGTTGATTCATAATTTATAAAAATGTTTTTCGTAAAACGACCCGAGGGCACGCAAATCAAGGAAACAAGAATCGAGGAATACCCGTAAATTAACAGTATGGGACAAAACAAGTTTATCCCACCCCACTAACTAAAAGGGACGGCCAAAGGGACACCACATCATTTGATGTGGCATCCTTACACTTTACAAGCTTACACATGTAAGCTTAGCTTAACATGGAAGCTTTATTCACCCACCAAAACCACAAAACCACTAACCCTTCCCATTTGCTTCCATTTTCACATGCAAAACAACTCAAAACTCACTCACTCTCCACCCCATTGTTGTCCCACTTCACCATCCAACACCACCATTTGATCTTTTCTAGCCACAAGATACTTGTTATCTAGCTATATTATGGAGTAACCTTGAAGCCTTGATTGCTTGGTGGCCATTTTAACAACAAAGGAGGTGATTTGCATGTGTCCTATGGCTAATTTCTCAACAAACGTTCTTGGTGTTTGATGATCTTAGAGATATATTTGGTGTTCATCAAGTTGTTGTCTTCCAAAAACAAGATATACTCTTGGTTGGTAAAGAAGATCATCCTTTCCATTTCTCTTGTTATTGTTGTAAAGATCAAATGTATTTTCTTTCTTATTGTATATGTATATGATGAATATATGATGATAAAAATGTTGTGTGGGGATCAAGTGTTGATAAATATGCTTAAAAAGATTAATAACCATAAGAAACAAGGCTAAAATCATGCTTAATTTGATGGCTGTATAAAAACAGTAAGTAACCAAAACTTAAACTGATAAAATTGCATGATGGAATCCATTTACAGTAAGTGTTAGATGTCATACACATGTAAGAGTTGGCCATGCAATGGAATCATTAAAATGAGTGAGATATGATCAAAACAAGATGAGTGTGCTAATCTGAATAGTCTGTTTTGTAGGGACTGTTAAGGATAGTTATCTTGGAATGAGCAGTAGCTATAACTAACTTAATTGTAGCACATAATATGAAGTTTAAGCCATCCAACAATGAGCTTCTAATTCATTGTAGAACTCTAGATATGATAAAAATGGTGAAGATGAAACTAAAAATCAGATTTTGAAAAATTAATGTTTAATACTATTATATAAGCACTCAAATTATATAGTATAAAATGTGAAATTAAAACCCACTAACTTATTAATTTTATTTATATAAATATGTATAAGGTTAAATAAATGGACACTTTATAAAAATGGTAGTTGAATAATATTTATAAGTTATAAAAACTATAAACATGATTTTTACGACTTTTTCGGCTATTACCGTAAAATTAACGTTTTTCGCCAATTAAAACTTAGACGATCAAACCCGTCTAATGTAAAGTTTTTAAAAGTCATATACTGATATATAAGTACCTAATACAAGTAAAAACCGATAAAACCCGAACTATATGACATACGGACATTAACGAGCTAAGTTAGCATATTTGGACTAATAATTTAACTAAATAAGTTAAACACTTATAAAAATTACTTATTGGGCTTAACCCATTTGGGCCCAACATGTAAAGTATAAATACTGATAATACAAGTATAAAATGGATTAATACAAGTTAATGAACTTATAATAGGCTTATTGGACCTAAAACATGTAAATAGGTAAAACTAGTAAACTAGTAAAAAGTTACTAATACATAAACACTAAAATGAGTAAATAAGAATATATAAACCCACTTGATCATCATCATATGTACAAAATCATCATATGTATATTTGTTATTTTGATAAAGTCATTGGACAAAAGTCTAAGACCGATTATTATTTATATTGGTTTCGTGACCGAAGCACGCCCGTAGCCGATAATCCGCCTTTCATTCTCAACGTGAGTTCATAGCCTCGCACTCTTTTAAATGTTTTATAAAATGATTTGTAAACCCGCGAGGGAGATAACATGCTAGTTTTTTATAAAATAGAACACAAGTAGTGCCGATGGTATGCCTAATGATATGGACCCGAATGACGCTATGACCCTATAAACGAGATAAAAAGGATTATTAGTAGTTAGGTTATGTCACTCAAAGTCCCATTAGCATGAATTGTGAACTACCGGGTGATAGGTGTGTAAACACCCATCCTTTTTACCACTTAATTACAATAATAACCGAGCCAAAACGTGTATTTTATGTCATTTATGTCGGAATTATGCGTGGTTTGTGTTTTTGTTGTGATCTAGGACGAAAAGGTGAAAAGTGGAGAAAACACGGGCATTCACGGGATTTTATCGAATAAAAACACGAAATACGAAGTCAAGAAGTCAAGAGTGCAAAAAGAACGAAAGTCCAAGACCAATTCTGAAGATTTATCGAAGAAAAAGTCAAAAGACGGAAGTTTACTAAAAGCCGAAGAACTCAAGTCTAATTTATTGAAGAATTACAAGACGAGTTCAAAGAAATCCCGAGACAAAGTCATTAAATTCCAAGTATTAAGAAGATTAACAAAGGATTAAGAAGATCAAGTACTTAAGTGTGCAATTAAGGAAAGATGAAAGAGGGGAGGAAGCTTCCTAAGCACTCCCTAATCCTCCCCTATAAATAGTTTAGGATTTCATTCATTTTCTCTTGTTGGATAGCTTGACAAACTATTTCTTCCACTTTTAATTACCTTGTCATTTACTTTTCATGTCTATTTAAATACCTTGTCTTGCACCTTAAATACATTTAATTTCAAGTAAGTTTTCTTTTAATTCTTGTCAATCTTTATTTTTATTGTTCATCTCCTATCTACCTTTCTTTAATCTTTGATTTTTATGTTTATTGTTCATGTTCATGTTTATATTTTGAGTTTTTATTGATTAAAGTGGGTTTTGATTATTTTGATTATATTTGTTAGTTTGATTGATTTGGTTTGTTTGTTTATGATTAGTAGATGTTATTTGTTTAGTTTGATTTAATCTTGTGGTTGATTTTGTTTAGATTTTATTAGATCCGTATTATCCTTGTATCCCTTGTTCTTCGCTTGTCTGCTTACTGTTCCCAGGAAACATTCTGGATCAAAGGTTAAAAGTTATTCCGAGTGAAGGTGTTTGCTGAAAAAGTTCCGGATCAAGGGCGTTCATCCGGAATAAGTGACATATTCCGAATCAGCCTCTCATTCCGAATCAACCAAACATTCCGAATCAAAGGTTTAGCCAAAGTGTTCATCCGGAATACCAAACAATCCGGATCAAGGAGACATTCCGGATCAATCTTGTTTATTCGGAATAATTGAACATTCCGGATCAAACCTTTCATTCGGAATACCAAATATTCCAGATCAAGGAGTTTTATTCGGAATAACTGATTATTCCGGATCAAGGTCTTCATCCGGAATATCCAACATTCCGGATCAAGGAAGATATTCCGGATCAACAGAACATTCCGGATCAGCAACATTCCGGATCAAGGACCAACATTCTGAATCAAGACTTTACTCCGGATAAGTGACATATCCCGGATAAAGGATTTATTCCGGATCAAGGATTTTGGTGAATATTCCGAGTGAAGAAGAATCATTCCGAACAAAGGTGACATTCCGGATGAGTGATTATTCCGAACGAAGGTTTATTCCGGATGCGCTATTTTTCAGGTTCTTTTAAGTTACTGTTTTTAATTTTCTGTTTTTAATTTTCAAGCTTTATTTTTCCCGTCTTTTTACTTAGTTGCACTTTAAGTTTACTTGCCTTAGATTTAATTTAGCCTTGCCTTAGTTTAAGTTTTAGTTTTAGTTGCGTTTTAAGTTTGCCTTAGATAGATTTAAGTTTGCGTTATTTACTTTTAGTGCCTTTTTACTTTTTGTCACGCTTTTAAATACTCGCCATTTATTTTAAATTAGATTTAGATTTACTTTACCAGCCTTTTACTTTAATTGTTTTGCACTTTTAATATACTACAACGACACAACTTTTGTTTCACCAAAGAACGACTGAGTCGCATAGTTAACCAGGATCAATTCGATTAGACCGATTTCAACGAACAAATTTCCTAACTAAAACCTAGTTATCAAATGGCGCCGCTGCCGGCTCTTTTCGTAAAGATTAACGGTTTTCTGTGAGAGACGCGTTGCTTTTTGGGATCCGTTCATTCGTGTTTTTCTTGCTTAAAAATTTCAAAAAATCCATAAAAATTAAAAATTTCAAAAATCCAAAAAGATTTTATTTTTATTGTGTATATATATTCTTTTTGTGTTTGGTTTCTTTTTCTTTTGCCTTTGTAGGTGTATGCGTACTAGATCTTCTAATTATCAAGAGCCCGAGACTCGAGAAGATTTAAGTATGGCAGGTGTAAACAACAACAATAATCCACCGCACCTCAATAATAATAACAACAATGTTCATCCACAGCCCGATACTCGGACAACGGAGGAGCTTTGTCAACCTACCATGTTTGGACGAGGAGGACCGATTGCGCCGATGCAAATTACGGCTCCGGAGTTTTCGTTGAAGCCCCACATGATTCAGCAAGTGCAAACTAATCCATTCGCCGGAATGCCTGATGATGATGCCAACAAACACCTCGACAAGTTCATTACAATCACCCAAAGCATGAAGTTGCCTGGTGCCACAATGGATGTTCTTCGCCTTCAACTCTTTCCACATACTTTATCACATCATGCCGAGAAATGGTTTGATCGTCTCCCGAAGAATTCTATTCATACTTGGGATGACATGACTCAACGCTTTTTGTCGCGCTACTTTCCACCATCCATGGTCACGAGCCTTCGCAATCAAATCAGCGGTTTCATGCAAGATCCCGATGAATCTCTCTTTGATGCTTGGGAAAGATAATAATGTCTTGATCGATAGATGTCCAAACCACAACATGCTCCCTGTGACCTTAATTGATACTTTCTACAACGGTTTGACTTTTCGAGATCGTGATACGATAAATGCAGCCGCCGGTGGCACATTTATGAAAAGGAGACCCGAGGAGTGTAGAGAGCTTATTGAAAACATGACTACTCATCACAAAAATTGGGATTCCTCCGCTTCTTCAAGGAACAACACGAGAGTCAATGTTTCTTCTACTTCAGCAAGCCCTGATATGACCGAATTCACCCGCATGATGACTGAAATGAACAAAAATATCTTGCTTCTCGCTACAAACCAACAACAACAAGTTAAAGTGGTAGCACCTTCTTGTGAAACATGCGGTGGTCCTCACTCATACACTGATTGTCCTTCTACTCAAGGAAATCCGGAAAACGTGTATGCAGCTTATGGTAATTATTCACCGGAAAATTACCAAGCTCGACCTCAAGGGGATAGAAATTTACTGAGTTACCGATCAAACAACTACCTTTCCCCCGGTTTTTCTCCTCAAAACTAAAACCTCAACAACTACAATAAAAGCAACCAATCCCGCCTAGATATTCTAATCCTTATCACCCACCCGCTCAACAAGCCCCACCCATGAATCAAGATGTTGAAGCTTTAATGAGAACCCAAGGTGAGCAAATCAAGAATCTGTAAAGCCAAATTATCAATTTGAAAGGAGATATTACCAAGCAAGGGAATGACATAAGATCCGAGCTTCGAGATAATATAAAATCCTCCTTCAACAATCAAACGAATGATTTGAAGAATATGCTTGCGAGTTTCTTGCCCACAACTCAACCTTCTTCCTCGAGTTCTCTACCTTCAAACACCGTCACCAATCCACGAGCGAATGTGATTGCTATTACTACCCGTAGTGGAGTTACCATAGTAGGACCACCTATCCCGCCCCCATCATCAACACCTCCTCCACCACCATTTATCCCTACTCCTCCTACACCTAGTATTAGTACACCATTACCGTCTCTGCCTCACCATGACGATGTACTCCAGAAGAACACTTCAACATCTCAACCTTTACCTGCTACACCTACACCTTCACCACCCAACCCCAATATTCCTTATCCATCTCGCTTAGGCAAGACCAAAATTCACACAAAGGATGACATTCAAGTGTCGAATTATTTGAAGATGATCTCTCAAATGAATTTCAACATTAGCCTTGTTGAAGCACTTGTCCACATGCCGAAATTTGTCAAAGCATTCAAGGAATTGCTTAACAAGAAGGAGAAGCTGATTGAGCTCGCCAACACACGCTTAAATGAAAACTATTCTGCAGTTATTCTTAAAGAACTTCCGGAAAAACTTGTAGATCCCGGTCGTTTTGTGTTGCCGTGCATTTTCAACAAAACCGAAGAATTTACTGCCCTAGCTGATCTCGGGGCCAGTATAAATTTGATGCCATTAAGTGTTTGGAAAACACTATCATTACCCGACCTTACTCCAACAAAGATGACTCTTGAGCTTGCCAATCGCACTCTCGCTTACCCCGTTGGTATTGCCGAAGATGTGTTCATTAAAGTTGGCACCTTCACTTTTCCGGTCGACTTTGTCGTTGTTGATTATGAAATGGACCCTCGTATTCCTTTAATACTTGGTCGGCCATTCTTGAGAACCGGACGAGCTTTAGTTGATGTTGCCGAAGGTGAATTAATCTTAAGAATCAAGGATGATGCACAAGTTTTCAAAATGGGGAAGCTTACAAGAAAATCCTTTGGAAAAGAATCTGCGAATATAATTAATGTGCTCAATGATTTTGTCATCGACAACAATCCTCTATTCGAGTCTTGCATTGATAATCCACTTTTTCAAGAGGATGTGGATGATTCTCTCTCTAATTTGGAACCTTCACCCATTTATGATTCTCCACCGATCTTTGATGCTTATGATGATGATTCTAGCTCAGATTCGGATGATTATGATGACCTTACTTCCGAGTATCCTGAGATGCCCACTTTCGATGATTTTGATGAGTCCAAAACTCTTTCGAGTGATTCTTCGCATGATGAAGATCCTCCACCATCACTTAATCCTACTTTGGATGATTACTCATTTGGGGAAGACTTCTCTACATTTCTCAATACATACTTCCCTCATGAGAGTGATGATCCTCCTTTAGACTTTGAAGATTATCGTCTTGATCCTACTTTGGATTTGAAGAAAATTCTTTCAAAGGAGAAGCAACCGGTCGACACCAACATCCGTAGCACGTATGAGTTAACACCTCTTTGTCCACCTTCTGAGGACGAGGTTGTGCATCTTCTTCGCGGATCTTCTTCACATTCTGCTGAGCCTGAGTGCTATTTTCCCCTAAAGAAAAAGGTGTTCGACCCCGGTATCGATATTCTTCAGCCACCTCAGTATCCACCTAATGAAATAAAAGGAAAAATCTTTGGAACTTATAAAGATATGCTTGCACCACTTCACCCTTGCTTCCACCGTGCTCAATCTTTGCTTAAGGGAACCGTGCCTACTCTTCTTTGGCTTGCCTTGTTCGCCTTAAGCTTGTGTTATTTGATGGACGAAAACTATGTCTTTGATCCCGGTGGATGTGTTTCATGCTTCTTCCTATGATGATCAAGGTCGAGTCAGGCTCACGACTCGGTTAACAAAAATCAAGCGCTTCTTGAGAGGCAACCCATGTATCTATCTTTTAGCTTTCTTTATCCTAAGTGTAGGGGAGACTCGTTGGTGTTTGCTATTTCCTCTCTTCTACTAATCAGGGATTCGAGCGCTCAATGATCCACTCTTGATGACTTTTGACGTCGGTTCCCATTTTCTCGGTTCTATCCTAAACTCTTTTTGATTCTCTATTTTATATTTTCCAATATTAAAATAGGAATCTCTTTGGTTGTCCTTTCCTTAGCGAGATTTAAACAACGTGCACAATGTCCTAAATGTAGGGGAGTTTACTCCCACATGCTTAAACATTGAGGACAATGTTTATATTAAGTGTAGGGGGACTTCTATCGAAGTTAAGTGGTCTTTTCCTTGTATTTGTCCTCATTTTAACCGGAAAATCAATTTTTCGACATTTTTTAAAATCTTTGATCTATCTTGGCCTATTAGTTTTTCCCTTTGTATAGTTATTTTCTTTCCTTATTAGAATAAACTTTTAATAAAGTGGTTTTAATTTTCAAACGTTGTGAATCTTTTGACTCAACCCGAGTTTACTTATCTAAGTTTACTCTAGCTAGTATCCTTAACGTGTTTAAGTCTAGTTTTGCTAGGCTTTTATATAGGGAGCTATAAAACGCGAAAGTCTTAACTCTCACGGGTTAAGAACAAGAACTTTTCACAAGTTCCTATAATTGATCCTAGAGAGTCGTTTATCAAGGGAACTTTAAAATGCGATTTCTAAACTTGAAAAAGTCTAAGAGTTTGCAAGATCCTATAGACGACTCAAAAACCCAAAACTTTGATTTAATAGGCTAAGCATCCACGAGTCTCATTCTTTGAGATTTTAAATTGTGGAGAACGAGAGATGATAGAGTCAATTATAAGTTCGGTATCCTTTCGTGAATTTATGTGAGTTAATTATAAGCCTATTCTCCCATCTTTTGCTAATAAATTTATCTGCAATAAATAAGGTTGTACGATTTGAAAAGTTACTTAGCTTCTAGCCCAAGATCGTTTAAAAGTTGCTCGGTATGGATTAGAGTTCATAGCCAAGGCATAACTTATTGAAGCGGGATGCGAAGATTGGCGAGTCCAAAAAGGTCCTAACAAGGCATGAGGGCTATATTTTGTTGCTAAAGATCCCAAGTGATGTGAAGAATCATTTATCGAAAATCAATATGAAGGATCGAGACACACGACGAAAAGCAAAAACTCCCCAAAAGTCATGGAGAAGTCTATCCGAAAAGGCCCTAACAAGGTATGAGGATAAATAGATCCAAGTCCAAAAAGGAGGCGGATCATTGTATATCAAAATCCCAAATAAAGATTGGAGAAAAATGAAGAAGTCGTGGTCCAAGTATGAAGAATCTCTCAAAACGTCAAGTGAAGAAATTCCTATTATGAAGAGAAGACCATTATTTCATGAACGTCTCTCAAGGTTTGCAGTATGAAGTCGCTGCCAAATATCGGTCCGAGAAAGGTCTCAAATCGCGAAGCGAGTTATGCCAAGATATGAACTTTATGAGGTCCCGAGAAGCAGTTTTAAAAGATTTTGTCCTTTAGCTAACTATTGATTAAATCGTTCACTTTATTTTCAGCCTAAATAACTATCGAAATAAGTCAACAATGCATCCTCGTGATCATTCAAGACAATAATAAAATATAAGAGATACACCTAGGAATAAGGGAGTCTAAGTAAATAATTGTCCCACATGAGTTCGTGTTAGTTTGCTAACTTATAATAACAATGATCTCGTTTTTAAGCTTGGTTTGGAGAAAGTGAAAACTTGAGGATGATGATTATTCATGACATCTCCAAAACCCAAGGTATGTTTTTGATTTCTTTAATTTGAATGTTTAGTATTTTCTATCCCTTTAATAAAGGCCAATGTAGATTGATTATGATGAAAAATGTAAACGTGCTTTGTAACTAATGCATTGCATGAGGACATTGCAATGGTCAAGTGTAGGGGATTTGATAGGTGTGTAAACACCCATCCTTTTTACCACTTAATTACAATAATAACCGAGCCAAAACGTGTATTTTATGTCATTTATGTCGGAATTATGTGTGGTTTGTGTTTTTGTTGTGATTTAGGACGAAAAGGTGAAAAGTGGAGAAAACACGGGCATTCACGGGCTTTTATCGAAGAAAAAGACGAAAGACGAAGTCAAGAAGTCAAGAGTGCAAAAAGAACGGAAGTCCAAGACCAGTTCTGAAGATTTATCGAAGAAAAAGTCAAAAGACGGAAGTTTACTAAAAGCCGAAGAACTCAAGTCTAATTTATTGAAGAATTACAAGACGAGTTCAAAGAAACCCCGAGACAAAGTCATAAAAGTCCAAGTATTAAGAAGATTAACAAAGGATTAAGAAGATCAAGGACTTAAGTGTGCAATTAAGGAAAGATGAAAGAGGGGAGGAAGCTTCCTAAGCACTCCCTAATCCTCCCCTGTAAATAGTTTAAGATTTCATTCATTTTCTCTTGTTGAATAGCTTGACAAACTATTTCTTCCACTTTTAATTACCTTGTCATTTACTTTTCATGTCCATTTAAATACCTTGTCTTGCACCTTAAATACATTTAATTTCCAGTAAGTTTTCTTTTAATTCTTGTCAATCTTTATTTTTATTGTTCATCTCCTATCTACCTTTCTTTAATCTTTGATTTTTATGTTTATTGTTCATGTTCATGTTTATGTTTTGAGTTTTTATTGATTAAAGTGGGTTTTGATTATTTTGATTATATTTGTTAGTTTGATTGATTTGGTTTGTTTGTTTATGATTAGTAGATGTTATTTGTTTAGTTTGATTTAATCTTGTGGTTGATTTTGTTTAGATTTTATTAGATCCGTATTATCCTTGTATCCCTTCTTCTTCGCTTGTCTGCTTACTGTTCCCAGGAAACATTCCGGATCAAAGGCCAAAAGTTATTCCGAGTGAAGGTGTTTGCTGAAAAAGTTCCGGATCAAGGGCGTTCATCCGGAATAAGTGACATATTCTGGATCAGCCTCTCATTCCGAATCAACCAAACATTCCGAATCAAAGGTTTAGCCAAAGTGTTCATCCAGAATACCAAACATTCCGGATCAAGGAGACATTCCGGATCAATCTTGTTTATTCGGAATAATTGAACATTCCAAATCAAACCTTTCATTCGGAATACCAAATATTCCGGATCAAGGAGTTTTATTCGGAATAGTTAATTATTCCGGATCAACGTCTTCATCCGGAATATCCAACATTCCGGATCAAGGAAGATATTCCGGATCAACAGAACATTCCGGATCAGCAACATTCTGGATCAAGGACCAACATTCCGAATCAAGACTTTATTCCGGATAAGTGACATATTCCGGATAAAGGATTTATTCCGGATCAAGGATTTTGGTGAATATTCCGAGTGAAGAAGAATCATTCCGAACGAAGGTGACATTCCGGATGAGTGATTATTCCGAACGAAGGTTTATTCCGGATGAGCTATTTTTCAGGTTCTTTTAAGTTACTGTTTTTAATTTTCAAGCTTTATTTTTCCCGCCTTTTTACTTAGTTGCACTTTAAGTTTACTTGCCTTTGATTTAATTTAGCCTTGCCTTAGTTTATGTTTTAGTTTTAGTTGCGTTTTAAGTTTGCCTTAGATAGATTTAAGTTTGCGTTATTTACTTTTAGTGCCTTTTTACTTTTTTCACGCTTTTAAATACTCGCCATTTATTTTAAATTAGATTTAGATTTACTTTACCAGCCTTTAACTTTAATTGTTTTGCACTTTTAATATACTACAACGACACAACTTTTGTTTCACCAAAGAACGACTGAGTCGCATAGTTAACCAGGATCAATTCGATTAGACACACAACAAAGAATCTTTTTAATTAGGCAAAAACCTAGTTATCACCGGGATTTGGTAGACGCTTATGCATATGATAGTACTATTTGGGGACGATCACCCCAGTTCGCGCCTTGACGGTTGATCCCCGTCGTACCACATTGATTGGTAAGTGAATTTATGTATGAGAAGATTTACATAGCGTGATTTTTGTGACGACACGCTAACTTAGATGGGCAAATTGTTTGTCGGGTTCGCGGCCCGTTGTTTTGATAGTAAGGTAACAATGTCATGCGGCTAATAATAATCCAAATGAATTCAACTGTAATCCAATAACGATGCTAATAACGATAATAATATTACCTATAATGGTAATATTGAGGCTACGGTCTCATGGACGGTTTATGATGTATGCTTGATTTATATATTTCCTGACTAGCAATACGAGGACTTACTTCTGATATTATACTTGTGTTCTGATTTCAACGATTGTTTTATATAACGGTTTTATTAAACTCTATGAATTCACTCGGCATTCGCTGATATGATTTTTTCATGTTTTATCTCAGGTGCTTGAAGGTAATCCGGATGGAGATCGACTCTGATGGCCCACATAATAATAAAAATGTTCATTCGATCTATGTTTTGTAAACTTATTGACCTGTATAATTTGGGAACTGTTGTACACTTTAAAACTTTTTATCGAATGAATGTATGTTGAACCTTGTACAACCATTTTTATGAGTTGTCTATGATTGGAGTTATTTTGTTATCCCGTAACACTCTAAAAGACCCTTCCGCTGTACCGATACGAGAATTGAGAGTGTTACAGTTTGGTATCTGCTGCTGAGTAGCCGGCTGAGACCGGTCCCCAGTCTTCTACCTGGAAGATACAATTTAAAGAGATGAAATATTGACTTATATACTGAAAGAATACGGATTGGTCACCGCTTGAACACGAATGTTCACCTCTTATCGGGTCTCTCTGCTTCCCCGAACTCATCTCTCTCCTGCAGCATCTCCAGCTTACGTGCTACATCGGCCACTTGTGCTACCGTGTTGAACGTAGCACACACCAAGTTGTTTGCGACCGATGTGCGAAGAGCCCACCTAAAGTGGTGTGCCTGATCTTCAAGAGTACCTGTCGCTGCACCAAGGAAACCAGCTAAGTGAAGAAAGCGCTGCATGAACTCGTTGCTATTCTCCCCAACTCTCTGTCGGATCCCATGGTACTCTCTCTTCAGCTTGTCTTGCTCAGCCTTGGGAAAGAACTGCTCCATCACCCTATCTCTGAACTGAGCCCATGTCAAACCAGTCACTATATTATCACCTCCCTCAGACTGCTTCAATGCTAACCACCAATTTAGCACATCGCCTTCGAACCGGTAACTTGCCAACCTCGACTTGAAGACGGGGTCACAACCCATAGCATCGAAGATCTTCTCGATGTGAGCCAACCATCTTTCAGCTTCACTGTGGCTATCTGTTCTCTCGAAAGCTCGAGGATGGAGCTTGTTGAATCTCTCCAGCCATGTAGCCAATGTCACTAGAGGAGGAGGAGGAGGTGTTGGGTGATGCTGCTGATTGTTGGCAGCCTGAACCTCAGCCCTGATGTCGTTCCTCGGCTAAGGAAGCAGAGCTTGCATTGCAGCTTGGATTGCTACATTGAGTTGTTCCTGCTCGCGTGTGAGAACCATATAAAATATAACATAAAATACATGATTAAACTGATCAAAACATAAAATATATACATGAAAAAAAATTTTATACCAATAAATCATGAGAAAAATTTTATGCAAGAAATTTTGTAAATGAATGCATGATGCAGTTTTATGAAAACTTTTGTATGCTCGAGAGTGAACGCCTATGGTCAGTTCACTCAAAACAAAAGACATGGCGAGGGGACGCCTATGGGTCTGTCCCAAATTTAAAAATTTCAATAAAACACATGTGACTAAATAGGGCCAGTCCTGTACCAACCATTACTTAGTCATAAACCTTCGACAATGACATATATATGTATGCATGAAAATGATGAATGCATGAAAACCGACTGTCAGTTCTAGGAAGACCATAGTGACTACCCACTAATCACAGGTCATATTTTTTGAGCCTATAGGTCGAAACCAGGCTCTAATACCATAATTATAACACCCCATTTTGACAAATGGAATGTCACTCGTGATTATGGCGTGTCATCGGAGCATACAAGGATAAATGTCTAAACATTACATGACCATAAAAAAATATCGGAATCAAACATCGGTAGTCCAAAAGTAGAACTCATCACACACAAACATAAGTACTGTAAATGAAAGACTAAACAATGTCCATGAAATGAGTATCAAAGTATAGATAAATGCATAAAGTAAAGAAGGCTAGAAAGCTTCCAGTCCATATGCACGTACGCTTAAAGTCTACGAGCGTCCCTGAGTACCTGCCATTTTGGGAACATGAAAAGGAAAACGGCTGAGCAATATGCTCAGTGCACGGATGTACGAGTAAAGCATGAATAATATAAGCATATAAGCATGAAACAGCAGAAGAAACTAAGTCCTGGATAACCCGGTTATATCTTTGTAAAACTGGTTTTATAGTTTGAAAAGCCTTATGTTTATCTTGTAAGAATTGTTTAACATATTTTACCGTTAGCCAATATAGGTCATGAAATATCAACGTGCATGAATATTTGGAGGGGTGACCTCGTCATGCAAATTAGAGGGGCTGCCTCTAAATTAATATACTAGTTTTTGGGTAGGAGGGATCAGCTCCTTGTGAAGGATGCAAGGCACACACCACATTCACACTGAGTAATCTGCTGAAAACATGTAACTAGGATGCACCCATACGCCCCACCTGATAATATAATAAATGGCCAAAAGCTGAAAGGGGTGCCACGAGCAATCACTCCACCGTGGGGAAGTCATAACACTGGTGCCTCCAGTTTTATGGTTATGGTACCTCCATAACTAGGTGAAACTGGTCATGCATGTATATGGCTTTATGTATTCTAATTAAACATAAGCAATCAAAACATATAAAACATATACTAGGGAAAACAGTTGGCTGCATACGGGGAATCCTAATACGGAAGAATGTCCATACTGAAAGGACGGAGAATCCGTACCTTATGTCAAGTGAACGAAGAAGACGAACGGAAGAGAGTCCTACTTCGGTATCACTAATGCTACATAAATCATACGTGTATAAGTATCTGATTACTGAGTACGTAACTGATTTTATATCATGTCTTAGCTTGTTTTATATGTTCATGTCATGTTTTACTGATTTAAGCTTTATACTGTGTTTATCGTATATTCTGTCTATTCTGATTAAGTATTACTTGTATTTCATGTATTATTATACTTGTTGCGTAATAATAAGTAGCTTTCTAAAAATAGCAGGTTTCCTAAAATAGAAAGTTTCCAAAAATAGAAAGTTACCAAAAATAGAAAGTTTCCAAAAATAGAAAGTTTCCAAAAATAGAAAGTTTCCAAAAATAGAAAGTTTCCAAAAAATAGAAAGTTTCCAAAAATAGAATTACTGCTTAAAATAGATACGTTTCTAAAAATAGGAAGTTTCCATAAATAAATTAGCTGCCTTAATTAAATAAGTTTCTAAAAATAGAAAGTTTCCATAAATAGATATAAGCTGGTTAATTAAGCTAATTATATAAGCTTAAGTGTTTTCTGATTATTATTTTAAGTCATGTGATTATATAGTATAGTTTATTAATTATTACATGTAAATTAAATAAACTATAGGTTAAAGTATTTAATTAAATATAACAGGATTTTAATTAAATAAAGGTAAAATACTTAGGTTAAAACATGTATTATTATCTATAAATAATATAACCTGAGTCATGTAAATTAATTAATTATAGTCATGGTTTTAATAATTAATTAATTTTATAGTCTAATTAAATAATAAATACATAGGTTAAAATTCATGAATTAATAATTAAATTAATAACCTAAGTCATGTAAATTAAATTAATCATGTTCATGCTTTTAATTAATTTAATTTAAGTCTAAAAAAACATAACTTGTAAAAATCATAAACCTTGAAAAAATTATTCATGAACCGGACCCGTGATTAAAACCCTTGAACCGGACCCGTAACCATCATCATACCCCGACCGAGGTCGGGGTTTCCCTTGCCTTTGCTGATGCCGTAACACCATCACCACCATACCGAGACCATATGGTAGTGGTGCAACATAAGCCAAGCCGAGACCCCCTTGGGGATCGGTTAGGCGTCGGCTAGACCACAAACACCCCTAAACCCTTGATTGATTTAAACCCCATGATTAGAACATGTTTATTATACTTTTTTTTAATTAGTTTTATTAAAAACATCATGATTTTATGTGATTATATAAATCAAAACATAAAAAGAAAAGGTTAAAGGTTATACCGATTACGTGAAATCAAGAAGGGTGAACACACACGATTCCTTGTAATAATTCCAAGATCAGAATCAAACCGAATCACCCTTTGTGGTGATATAAACCCGGCGGCCAAAAGGAACAAGGAAAAGAAAACTAGGGTTTTTCTTATTTTCTAAATTTTGTAAATAATGAACATGTTTTTCCTCTTTTTTTCTTTAGTTAGTAAATTTGCATGGGCTTGGCCCATATTCTTGTTGTAGCCGCGGGTAGGGGGCCCCACATGGGGTAACCCGTACCTTTTTCCGTGTCTAAAATACTAGTGTGTTCTCGTGTGTTCTCGTGTTTGTAAATTACGTGTTCTAATTAGTTATCTATCGTGACTTAATATATTTATTCGTGTTCGTAATAAATATATATACATACGTAATATATAAGAAAACCAAAATGATTCGACACATTTTCAAAATCACCCATTAATTTAAATAAAAATCGTTTATTAAAGGGAACACACATTTTAGAGCTTCAAATGAAGTTTCAAAAATATACACAATAATTATGATTTTATAAAATAATATTTTATAAATCGGAGTTTCTTTACTCGTCTATTTAATATTTTTAAAACCGTTTTAGTTTCTAGATAAGAATTAAGAAAACTAATAAATATTAAATTAATAAAATTTTCGGCATGACCTATTCGTTTATACAACGTTTCCCATAATCAAAAGCATGACATTTTCACTTTCACAATCAATTCCGCGTCAATTGTCCACATATTTTTATTATATCAAATTTATCATTGTCGAATCATAAACAATAAGTAACATGAATTTACCGATAATTAAGTCGAAAATAAACCAACACTTCAACCAAACACTTTCATCTTTTAATCGTCCACAAACCCAAACGCTCTTAAAACTATCACAAAACCCTTATCCAAACGCCCCCTATTAGGCTGTTAAACGCATTGCCAAACATTCCATAAACTGATTTTTAGTCACATCATAAGCCATTTAACGGCTGTTATAACTAACCAAACGACACTAACGTCCGTTAAATCACAAAACCAACATAATTTCGTTTTTGGACCTATACACAGCTCACGGGATCTATAACAATCAAAATAAGAATGACAATAATAACCACGAGCCCGACACCATTTGGGTGCGGCTGTGGCGATGACAAAGGCACACAAACACCATGTTTGTGGCGGTTTTTGGTGGTACACAAGCAACAAAACAAGAACAAACAAACACGTCCACTGGCGGTTCACAAACACGACTACGGTGGTTGGTGGTTTACAACCACATCGGATCTAGATGGTTTGGCAGCGTTTACGAACAGTGGTGATGTTACTATGGTGGTTCGGAGTGGTGGCAGAGGTTGACCACGACGGTGGTTAAGCCCGTCGCACAGTGATGGCATTTGCCAGCGAGTTTGGTGGTTTTGGACAGCGGTGGTCACAAGGGTGGTGGTGGTTACGGGTATTGGTGATGGTGGAACAACAACGGGAAGGGTTGGGATGTCATGAGTGGTGATGACAGCGGCTAGGGTTCGTGAACATGGTGGCGTGGTAGCGGTTAGTGATGTTGCAGCGGCGGTTGCGCCTTGGTGTGAAGATTGGACGGTCGGACAGTGGCGGTGTGGTGGTGAAGGCGCGTGAATTAATAGATCGGGTAGATCCGGTCATTTTGGAAGGATTTGGTGTTCGCTGGAAAGTTGGCCGGAGAAGTTTTCCGGTGGTGGTGGCCGGATTCCGGCAACTGGGGTAGAGAGAGATATAATTAGGGTTATGTGTGTTTTTGTAAAGATGAAAATGATGAGAAAAAATGTATTAGTTTAGTATTTATATAAATTAAATAAAAGTTGTTAAAGTTAAATAGAAAGTTGTATATACTTGAGGGTTCAAAATGTAAATAACTAAGAAAATTAGATTTAGGATCCGAAATTTTTACCGTTGCGTTTAAAATACTTTTTCCATTAAAGTAGGTTATTTATACGACAAGAAATTCATAACTCAGTATAAATTCATTTAAATGTTAATTATCTCCCAGGTTTCTCAGACAAGCATAGTTTTAACGAAAAATGAACTTCAACTCGGCTCTCCGCGTTTTTATCAAACTTTATTAAAATAAAAATATTAAACAACTTAATAAATCATTTTATCAATTATCTCGCGACAATTAAATATAAAATTTAATATTTACTGTGTAGGTACGCACACTGTGTGATTTTCAGATTTTTGCGAAATATGTCCTGTTTTCAAATGCAATAAGTTTGATAATGCTCAAAAATGAGTTTTAAATAATAATTAATATAATTTACTATTATTTAAAGTAGGAAAAGTTCTCTGGTGTTACATCATCCACGTGGTATTTTGAGTTTCGTCCTCGAAACTCGTTCGCTGTTACCTAGTTGAGAAGTGTCGAGAAAAGGGAAATACGATGTTGTGCTCCCAAGTTAAGTAGAATATACTTAAACCAGTCATTTTTAATTCCCCTCATATTTTAGATTGGGTCATTCACAGAAGTTTGTGTTGGAAAGCAGTGGCTAACACTGGATTGTATCTGAAGGGTTCAATAGGTCAATTTGACAAAGCGGTAACGGTTCATAGAATAAAGACAGCTAGAAGCGAAGAGTTCGACAAGTCACCAACATCTTAAATGTTTGTAAGGGTGAATAGAATAAACAAAGGACGATTAGAAATGAAGAATTCTAGCAAGTCGTCGACTAAAAAAAAATAAATATAGGGTTCACTGTAGTCAACCTGTTAGGCTCTCGTCGATCGGTGTTCACTCGGAAAAATCTGTGCAACGATTCACGAGTCAAATGAAGTTTATGAAATCTTTCGCCAAAACGCAATAATGTTAACGGTAATATGACAAAACAATGATTAAACTCATATGGACGAATCATGAGTCAAAAGAAACACGTTCCATAACTGGAATAATAGAATAATAATGTAAATACGAAGTTGCGTCAGATGCGCTTAAGCCTACTTGTTTATCATTCACATTTACACACAGAGGCATCCCAATCTATGTAAATATAAATAATAAACCTTTAGTTAAGCGATTTATAACCTCTTTATTCAAATGTAAAGGCTTCCCAATGCATTTAAATAAAGACCTCATAACTCATCTTACTAAATTATTCTCGACAAGAGTTACCATCGAAAAAGATAAAATATCAAAGAAAATAGATACCACCAAGAGAGTTTACAGCCAGTTTATTTACACCTACCGTATTCAAACGTCCCATACCATCTCAATACGGAACCATAAATAAGCTTATGGTCTGGTGGCTTATGATTTCACATTTGGACGTCCCATACCATCTATATACGAAATCATAATTAACTTGTCGCCAGGAGACTCATGTTCCATACTTAAACGTCCCATTCCATTTAAATATGAAATCATAAGTACCTTGATTGGAGTCACACCGCACCATTTAGACGGGCAAACTATCTGAATGATATCAAATAAAATTATATCAGATAATCAAAACGAGACGTCGACCAGTTACACTCCAATAATAGGCGTTTGTGATAACGTGAGTGTAGACGTGTATGGAGTGTAAGGTCATAAATCGTAATCAAGAGGATAATATATCACAATAGCTATCAGCGGAAAAATCTCATTGAAAATAGTTATAATCTCTAAAATGTTATTAGAGGAAATTGTCAAAAGTAAGCGCGGGAGTCGTCAGTGAGTTGCTTTTCATAGATAGACGTTCAAATTCATAAGCGGAAGAAAATAAATCACAATCACGCAATAACGTGCGTGATAACACGTACCAACAAAGAACCCGTATATAATATAAATATATATTATAATGGTTATCAAATAAATAAATAAAGGATCTAGTCGACCACATGAGTCTCACTCATCACCGGGGAAGACTCATAAATAAGTGTGAATGTATATATAGAACAATCATAACTACGTAAAGCAGGTAGCAGTGTATAAAGTAATCATAAGCAGATAAGGCAATGATATCTATGATGCATAAAGCAATCGCAAGCAGAAGTCACGTAGCAGTATATAAGGTAATAGTAAACACTTAAATCAAGCATTTATTGCATTGCATCCCAAAACATTAAACATAAGAAGTTTAATAGGGACTATAGACTCGCCTCAAGCAAAGAGTCAATCCGCACAAGTAAGGTCAAGTAATATAGGACAACACTAGCAGCAATCTAAACATAATACTATAGTTCAGGCGCGAACAAATAAATCACATAAGTTTGTCACGTATGTCACTTGCCAATCATGTGCTTAGTTTTATAGATAAAATATGACTTATCAAAATCATATAGTTAATATTATTATCTTATACTTAAGCAAAAATATTTAATTTTGACTCGACGGAATTTCAAGAGCCTTTCGGCATAAAAAAAAAATTACCCAAGATTAACTTACTAAATTTCTCAACACACTTTGTATTGAAAATCCGACAGCCTTTCGGCGTCATTTCAAAATTTGCCATTTTTTTGTAAGTACTCAAATCACAATCTAAATTCTCATATTTTCAACACTTTCTCAAATCACGATCAACTAATAAATCACTTTTCCGCAAAGTTGTCATTCACCACGTCCAAATAGTCACAATCATCAAATATTTCCAACACGCGCTCTTACCATTTTCAAAACGTTTTCAATATTCATGCACGTCATTTTAATCTCATTTCGACACTCAGAATAACCCGCTTGACTTAAAAATGTCATTTCGACCATTTTTAAATTATAAACAACAACTGTTTTTAGTGTTTTTGCAAAAATTAAGTTTTCCAACAAGAAAACTCAATCGACCGTATCTTGTTCATTTTAAGTCCGTTTTTTGCTTATAATATACCGAAACGAAGGTGTTAACTTGTACTTTCATAAATCTCGTACTAATCTACTGTCAAAACAATTTTTACAACTCTTTAAGCTAAATATAATATTCGGACATAATGCATAACTTTTGTAAACTACATTTTGACCAATTTTACACACGCACTTATAGTAACACTAATAGTTTGTACCCAAAACTCATAAACACCATTAATTTACCAAGAACATATTTATATCCATAGATTTTGTAAATACAACTTATATTTTTATAAAACTATATTTATGTTCTTAAAATATATAGATTTAATATATCCTCCATATTAATATATAGAGATAGAAGATGCCATGTAGAAAAGTAACTTACATTCTTTATTTTCAAGAAAACACATGATAAGGCAAGATTTCTATAACGCGTAAAGGAATAACAAATGTAGGTCAGATATCCATATAACATGGTATGAAGCAATCACAACACGTAAGACAATTAACAATATAGCAACACATAGAGTAATAGCAGACATGCAGATCAAATATTCACATGACATTGCATAAAGCAATCCAACGTATAAGGCATATATTCATATAGTCGCGCACGAAGAAATCACAACATGCATAGTAACATGCACATAACAGTGAAACGAGAGATCGCAAACATGCATGTCAAGTATTCATATAGCAGCGGATAAGTAATCGTATCATGTAAAGCACAAATTGATATATAAGAAGAATAAGCATAATGACATGTTAAAACACAAGAGAGCATCGGTTATAGTCTATGCCTAAACAATAACACCTAATTCTCTATAACCAAGGCTCTGGTACCAATCTGTAACACCCCCAAATTGGCCCAGCGGAAGCCCATGAGTATTGGGGCCTGTTACGTCATGATTATCCGAGTCTTGATCCGAGAGAACGACCTCTATGCCCAATATCACAATGTTGACTCCAAATAATCATTCAGTCAAGTACCTGAGAATACATGCTTAAAAGTGTCAACACAAAGGTTGGCGAGTTCATAAGTTTTATTAAAATATTTAAGACACTTTAAAAGTTTACAAGGACAACTACTAAAAGTAGTGTCGCAAAAACGTTCAGGAATCCAGAGTTTCACAATAAAGAGACATTACAACAAAGTTCGGTCATAAATCAAAGTTTAGAACTAGCATAACAGTTAACACAAAAACTTCAGTTCATACACAAGTTGTAGTTCATGCTCACAGTTCATTTCAGTTCACTTTTTAGGTTCATGAACTCATTCACACCCGAGTTCAATTCAGTAGCCATGGTCAATATACATAACAATGTCATATTCTCGGTTCATGTCAGTATCACAATCGAGATCACATATTAGAACTATAGCAATAAGCATATGAGCATCATACCAAACCAGCATATAAGTATCATATCAAACCAGCATATGAGTATCATATCAAACTAGCATACAAATATCATAACAGACCAGCATATAAACATCATATAAAACTAGCACACAAGAATCATATTAGACCGACATATAAACATCATGTCAAACTAGCACACGAGAACCATATCAAACCAGCATGTAAACATCATGTCAAACTAGCACACAAGAACCATATCAAACCAGCATGTAAACATCATTTCAAACCATCATATAAGTGTCATATAAAAACCACATGTATGGATCACGTCAATACCACACCTAAGGATTAGATCAATCCACGTTCAATAATCCTATCATATCTCATGCAAGAATCATGTCAGAACCATATAATAAATTCTTGTCAAGAGCATTTCATTATTGTAGTCAAGATTCATGTCGATATCACAGTTAAAATTCATATCAATATCGCGGTTAAGATTCATAGCAGATCACTACATGATCGTAGTCAAGATTCATATCAATATTCATAGCAAGATCAAAGTCAAGATTCACATTGAAGATTCATAGCAAGATCAAACTCAGGATTCACATTCAAGATTCATAGCAAGATGGACCGTAAAAGTTTAGTTCAAGTATCCAAGGCAACTATAGGAGATATAGTTCCAAGTGTAGGATAAATCGGGTGTTTCAGTGTTTATGATAGCGCTAAGCTCATGATATCGAAGCTAATGATCCAGTACGTACACCACAATGTACATATAAGTTGCCCCAAGTGGGAGTCTAGCCAAGACTAACCGAGTTCACACAAATGATATACACCCGTCCGGCGTCAGAATACCCGAGTGGAGGTTGTCAAGCCTCAATAGATCTATCCATAACATAAGAGCTTACTCCAGCAGAGTAATTAATGATTCATGATGGTGGGGACTATGGCTAACACTACTTAGGCTAATCATAAACGAAGTTTACTGAGTGTTCACAGAGTTTAGTTCTTTTGTGTCCACAAGCAAGCACAAGCAGTCATTTCACTTCAAAGTATTAAACATACAAGGCAGTTTAACAGGAGCTATGGGATAGCTTAGCTATTCACAAGTATAAGTTATCAACAATCCGAAAAGTGTAAACTTATATGTCACGTAAACAATCATCAAAAGTACAAGCACGTACGCAATATAAACAATCTTCGAAAAGATATCAACGCATATGTATCACAATAATACTTGGAAAGTATAGACATGTATATCACAAAAATCATTGAAATGCACAAACACGTATTTAACATCGACATGCATGTATCTCCCCCAAAGAGATTCAAAACATTTATAAAACGATTTGAAAAGAGAAAGAGGGGGTATGAACCCACATCGACGTTGTAGAAAAATCAGCGTATATGAGAATACCAAGAGCAGCATAACATAGATCAGAACTGCTCGATACCAGAAGTCGCAGTTCATCTTATCGATAATCTCCTAGCATCCCAAATCGATGCATCCAAGCTTTCTCGATGAAATGTTTCATCAATACCATCGGTTCGTAAACCGTTCAAATCCCATGTCGAAATCGTTTCGATAATCGGTTCGGTAATTGGTTGAGTAAGGTGAAGAGGAGGATACCACCATGTATGTAATATATACACCTAGTATATATTACACACGAAAGAATGGAACATGTGTATATAATTCATAGGTTTAATTATATAACAAGAACAGACAACGCATGAATAACTCAGAATGTACATGACACGCGACATGTACTAAACTCAAGAAAGATGACAACCAAAAGAATAAAACAGTAAAAGTATACAATACCTTGCAACTATTATATAAAAAAACCAAAATGATTCGACACATTTTCAAAATCACCCATTAATTTAAATAAAAATCGTTTATTAAAGGGAACACACATTTTAGAGCTTCAAATGAAGTTTCAAAAATATACACAATAATTATGATTTTATAAAATAATATTTTATAAATCGTCGTTTCTTTACTCGTCTATTTAATATTTTCAAAACTGTTTTAGTTTCTAGATAAGAATTAAGAAAACTAATACATATTAAATTAATAAAATTTTCGGCATGACCTATTCGTTTATACAACGTTTCCCATAATCAAAAGCATGACATTTTCACTTTCACAATCAATTCCGCGTCAATTGTCCACATATTTTTATTATATCAAATTTATCATTGTCGAATCATAAACAATAAGTAACATGAATTTACCGATAATTAAGTCGAAAATAAACCAGCACTTCAACCAAATACTTTCATCTTTTAATCATCCACAAACCCAAACGCTCTTAAAACTATCACAAAACCCTTATCCAAACGCCCCCTATTAGGCTGTTAAACGCGTTGCCAAACACTCCATAAACTGATTTTTAATCACATCATAAGCCATTTAACGACTGTTATAACTAACCAAACGACACAAACGTCCGTTAAATCACAAAACCAACATAATTTCGTTTTTGGACCTATACACAGCTCACGGGATCTATAACAATCAAAATAAGAATGACAATAATAACCACGAGCCCGACACCATTTGGGCGCGGCTGTGGCGATGACAAAGGCACACAAACACCATGTTTGTGGCGGTTTTTGGTGGTACACAAGCAACAAAACAAGAACAAACAAACACGTCCACTGGCGGTTCACAAACACGACTACGGTGGTTGGTGGTTTACAACCACAGTGGATCTAGATGGTTTGGCAGCGTTTACGAACAGTGGTGATGTTACTATGGTGGTTCGGAGTGGTGGCAGAGGTTGACCACGACAGTGGTTACGCCCGTCGCACAGTGATGGCATTTGCCAGCGGGTTTGGTGGTTTTGAACAGCGGCGGTCATAAGGGTGGTGGTGGTTACGGGTATTGGTGATGGTGGAACAACAACGGGAAGGGTTGGGATGTCATGAGTGGTGATGACAGCGGCTAGGCTTCGTGAACATGGTGGCGTGGTAGCGGTTAGTGATGTTGCAGCGGCGGTTGCGCCTTGGTGTGAAGATTGGACGGTCGGACAGTGGCGGTGTGGTGGTGAAGGCGCGTGAATTAATAGATTGGGTAGATCCGGTCATTTTGGAAGGATTTGGTGTTCGCCGGAAAGTTGGCCGGAGAAGTTTTCCGGTGGTGGTGGCCGGATTCCGGCAGCTGGGGTAGAGAGAGATATAATTAGGGTTATGTGTGTTTTTGTAAAGATGAAAATGATGAGAAAAAATGTATTAGTTTAGTATTTATATAAATTAAATAAAAGTTGTTAAAGTTAATAGAAAGTTGTATATACTTGAGGGTTCAAAATGTAAATAACTAATAAAATTAGATTTAGGATCCGAAATTTTTACCGTTGCGTTTAAAATACTTTTTCCATTAAAGTAGGTTATTTATACGACAAGAAATTCATAACTCAGTATAAATTCATTTAAATGTTAGTTATCTCCCAGGTTTCTCAGACAAGCATAGTTTTAACGAAAAATGAACTTCAACTCGGCTCTCCGCGTTTTTATCAAACTTTATTAAATTAAAAATATTAAACAATTTAATAAATCATTTTATCAATTATCTCGTGACAATTAAATATAAAATTTAATATTTACTGTGTAGGTACGCACACTGTGTGATTTTCATATTTTTGCTAAATATGTCCTGTTTTCAAATGCAATAAGTTTGATAATGCTCAAAAATGAGTTTTAAATAATAATTAATATAATTTACTATTATTTAAAGTAGGAAAAGTTCTCTGGTGTTACATCATCCACGTGGTATTTTGAGTTTCGTCCTCGAAACTCGTTCGCTGTTACCTAGTTGAGAAGTGTCAAAAAAAGGGAAATACGATGTTGTGCTCCCAAGTTAAGTAGAATATACTTAAATCAGTCATTTTTAATTCCCCTCATATTTTAGATTGGGTCATTCACAGAAGTTTGTGTTAGAAAGCAGTGGGTAACACTGTATTGTATCTGAAGGGTTCAATAGGTCAATTTGACAAAGCGGTAACGGTTCATAGAATAAAGACAGCTAGAAGCAAAGAGTTCGACAAGTCACCAACATCTTAAATGTTTGTATGGGTGAATAAAATAAACAAAGGACGATTAGAAATGAAGAATTCTAGCAAGTCGTCGACTCAAAAAAATCAATATAGGGTTCACTGTAGTCAACCTGTTAGGCTCTCGTCGATCGGTGTTCACTCGGAAAAATTTGTGCAACGATTCATGAGTCAAATGAAGTTTATGAAATCTTTCGCCAAAACGCAATAATGTTAACGGTAAGATGACAAAACAATGACTAAACTCATACGGATGAATCATGAGTCAAAAGAAACACGTTCCATAACTGGAATAATAGAATAATAATGTAAATACGAAGTTGCGTCAAATGCGCTTAAGCCTACTTGTTTATCATTCACATTTACACACAGAGGCATCCCAATCTATGTAAATATAAATAATAAACCTTTAGTTAAGCGATTTATAACCTCTTTATTCAAATGTAAAGGCTTCCCAATGCATTTAAATAAAGACCTCATAACTCATCTTACTAAATTATTCTCGACAAGAGTTACCATCGAAAAAGATAAAATATCAAAGAAAATAGATACCACCAAGAGAGTTTACAGCCAGTTTATTTACACCTTCCGTATTCAAACGTCCCATACCATCTCAATACGGAACCATAAATAAGCTTATGGTCTGGTGGCTTATGATTTCACATTTGGACGTCCCATACCATATAAATACGAAATCATAATTAACTTGTTGCCAGGAGACTCATGTTCCATACTTAAACGTCCCATTCCATTTAAATATGAAATCATAAGTACCTCGATTGGAGTCACACCGCACCATTTAGAAGGGCAAACTATCCGAATGATATCAAATAAAATTATATCAGATAATCAAAACGAGACGTCGACCAGTTACACTCCAATAATAGGCGTTTGTGATAACGTGAGTGTAGACGTGTATGGAGTGTAAGGTCATAAATCGTAATCAAGATGATAATATATCATAATAGCTATCAGCGGAAAAATCTCATTGAAAATAGTTATAAGCTCTAAAACGTTATTAGAGGAAATTGTCAAAAGTAAGCGCGGGAGTCGTCAGTGAGTTGCTTCCATATATAGACGTTCAAATTCATAAGCGGAAGAAAATAAATCGCAATCACGCAATAACGTGCGTGATAACACGTACCAACAAAGAACCCGTATATAATATAAATATATATTATAATGGTTATCAAATAAATAAATAAAGGATCTAGTCGACCACATGAGTCTCACTCATCACCGGGGAAGACTCATAAATAAGTGTGAATGTATATATAGAACAATCATAACTACGTAAAGCAGGTAGCAGTGTATAAAGTAATCATAAGCAGATAAGGCAATGATATCTACGATGCATAAAGCAATCGCAAGCAGAAGTCACGTAGCAGTATATAAGGTAATAGTAAACACGTAAATCAAGCATTTATTGCATCCCAAAACATTAAACATAAGAAGTTTAATAGGGACTATAGACTCGCCTCAAGCAAAGAGTCAATCCGCACAAGTAAGGTCAAGTAATATAGGACAACACTAGCAGCAATCTAAACATAATACTATATTTCAGGTGCGAACAAATAAATCACATAAGTTTGTCACGTATGTCACTTGCCAATCATGTGCTTAGTTTTATAGATAAAATATGACTTATCAAAATCATATAGTTAATATTAGTATCTTATACTTAAGCAAAAATATTTAATTTTGACTCGACGGAATTTCAAGAGCCTTTCGGCATAAAAAAAGTTTTTTACCCAAGATTAACTTACTAAATTTCTCAACACACTTTGTATTGAAAATCCGACAGCCTTTCGGCGTCATTTCAAAATTTGCCACTTTTTTGTAAGTACTCAAATCACAATCTAAATTCTCATATTTTTAACACTTTCTCAAATCACGATCAACTAATAAATCACTTTTCCGCAAAGTTGTCATTCACCACGTCCAAATAGTCACAATCATCAAATATTTCCAACACGCGCTCTTACCATTTTCAAAACGTTTTCAATATTCATGCACGTCATTTTAATCTCATTTCGACACTCAGAATAACCCGCTTGACTTAAAAATGTCATTTCGACCATTTTTAAATTATAAACAACAACTGTTTTTAGTGTTTTTGCAAAAATTAAGTTTTCCAACAAGAAAACTCAATCGACCATATCTTGTTCATTTTAAGTCCGTTTTTTGCTTATAATATACCGAAACGAAGGTGTTAACTTGTACTTTCATAAATCTCGTACTAATAGTTTGTACCCAAAACTCATAAACACCATTAATTTACCAAGAACATATTTATATCCATAGATTTTGTAAATACAACTTATATTTTTATAAAACTATATTTATGTTCTTAAAGTATATAGATTTAATATATCCTCCATATAAATATATAGAGATAGAAGATGCCATGTAGAAAAGTAACTTACATTCTTTATTTTCAAGAAAACACATGATAAGGCAAGAATTCTATAACGCGTAAAGGAATAACAAATGTAGGTCAGATATCCATATAACATGGTATGAAGCAATCACAACACGTAAGACAATTAACCATATAGCAACATATAGAGTAATAGCAGACATGCAGATCAAATATTCACATGACATTGCATAAAGCAATCCAACGTATAAGGCATATATTCATATAGTAGCGCACGAAGAAATCACAACATGTATAGTAACATGCACATAACAGTGAAACGAGAGATCGCAAACATGCATGTCAAGTATTCATATAGCAGCGGATAAGTAATCGTATCATGTAAAGCACAAATTGATATATACGAAGAATAAGCATAATGACATGTTAAAACACAAGAGAGCATCGGTTATAGTCTATTCCTATACAATAACACCTAATTCTCTATAACCAAGTCTCTGGTACCAATCTGTAACACCCCCAAATTGGCCCAGCGGAAGCCCATGAGTATTGGGGCCTGTTACGTCATGATTATCCGAGTCTTGATCCGAGAGAACGACCTCTATGCCAAATATCACAATGTTGACTCCAAATAATCATTCAGTCAAGTACCTGAGAATACATGCTTAAAAGTGTCAACAAAAAGGTTGGCGAGTTCATAAGTTTTATTAAAATGTTTAAGACACTTTAAAAGTTTACAAGGACAACTACTAAAAGTAGTGTCGCAAAAACGTTCAGGAATCTAGAGTTTCACAATAAAGAGACATTACAACAAAGTTCGGTCATAAATCAAAGTTTAGAACTAGCATAACAGTTAACACAAAAACTTTAGTTCATACACTAGTTGTAGTTCATGCTCACAGTTCATTTCAGTTCACTTTTTAGGTTCATGAACTCATTCACACCCGAGTTCAATTCAGTAGCCACGGTCAATATACATAACAATTTCATATTCTCGGTTCATGTCAGTATCACAATCGAGATCACATATTAGAACTATATCAATAAGCATATGAGCATCATACCAAACCAGCATATAAGTATCATATCAAACCAGCATATGAGTATCATATCAAACTAGCATACAAATATCATAACAGACCAGCATATAAACATCATATAAAACTAGCACACAAGAATCATATTAGACCGACATATAAACATCATGTCAAACTAGCACACGAGAACCATATCAAACCAGCATGTAAACATCATGTCAAACTAGCACACAAGAACCATATCAAACCAGCATGTAAACATCATTTCAAACCATCATATAAGTGTCATATAAAAACCACATGTATGGATCACGTCAATACCACACCTAAGGATTAGATCAATCCACGTTCAATAATCATATCATATCTCATGCAAGAATCATGTTAAAACCATATAATAAATTCTTGTCAAGAGCATTTCATTATTGTAGTCAAGATTCATGTCGATATCATAGTTAAAATTCATATCAATATCGCGGTTAAGATTCATATCAGATCACTACATGATCGTAGTCAAGATTCATATCAATATTCATAGCAAGATCAAAGTCAAAATTCACATTGAAGATTCATAGCAAGATCAAAGTCAGGATTCACATTCAAGATTCATAGCAAGATGGACCGTAAAAGTTTAGTTCAAGTACCCAAGGCTACTATAGGAGATATAGTTCCAAGTGTAGGATAAATCGGGTGTTTCAGTGTTTATGATAGCGCTAAGCTCATGATATCGAAGCTAATGATCCAGTACGTACACCACAATGTACATATAAGTTGCCCCAAGTGGGAGTCTAGCCAAGACTAACCGAGTTCACACAAATGATATACACCCGTCCGGCGTTAGAATACCCGAGTGGAGGTTGCCAAGCCTCAATAGATCTATCCATAACATAAGAGCTTACTCCAGCAGAGTAATTAATGATTCATGATGGTGGGGACTATGGCTAAAACTACTTAGGCTAATCATAAACGAAGTTTACTGAGTGTTCACAGAATTCAGTTCTTTTGTGTCCACAAGCAAGCACAAGCAGTCATTTCACTTCAAAGTATTAAACATACAAGGCAGTTTAACAGGAGCTATGGGATAGCTTAGCTATTCACAAGTATAAGTTATCAACAATCCGAAAAGTGTAAACTTATATGTCACGTAAACAATCATCAAAAGTACAAGCACGTACGCAATATAAACAATCTTCGAAAAGATATCAACGTATATGTATCACAATAATACTTGGAAAGTACAGACATGTATATCACAAAAATCATTGAAATGCACAAACACGTATTTAACATCGACATGCATGTATCTCCCCCAAAGAGATTCAAAACATTTATAAAACGATTTGAAAAGAGAAAGAGGGGGTATGAACTCACATCAACGTTGTAGAACAATCAGCAAATATGAGAATACCAAGAGCAGCATAACATAGATCAGAACTGCTCGATACCATAAGTCGCAGTTCATCTTATCGATAATCTCCTAGCATCCCAAATCGATGCATCCAAGCTTTCTCGATGAAAAGTTTCATCAATACCATCGGTTCGTAAACCGTTCAAATCCCATGTCGAAATCGTTTCGATAATCGGTTCGGTAATTGGTTGAGTAAGGTGAAGCGGAGGATACCACCATGTATGTAATATATACACCTAGTATATATTACACACGAAAGAATGGAACATGTGTATATAATTCATAGGTTTAATTATATAACAAGAACAGACAACGCATGAATAACTCAGAATGTACATGACACGCGACATGTACTAAACTCAAGAAAGATGACAACCAAAAGAATAAAATAGTAAAAGTATACAATACCTTGCAACTATTATATAAAAAACCAAAATGATTCGACACATTTTCAAAATCACCCATTAATTTAAATAAAAATCGTTTATAAAAGGGAACACACATTTTAGAGCTTCAAATGAAGTTTCAAAAATATACACAATAATTATGATTTTATAAAATAATATTTTATAAATCGTCGTTTCTTTACGCGTCTATTTAATATTTTCAAAACCATTTTAGTTTCTAGATAAGAATTAAGAAAACTAATAAATATTAAATTTATAAAATTTTCGGCATGACCTATTCGTTTATACAACGTTTCCCATAATCAAAAGCATGACATTTTCACTTTCACAATCAATTCCGCGTCAATTGTCCACATATTTTTATTATATCAAATTTATCATTGTTGAATCATAAGAAATAAGTAACATGAATTTACCGATAATTAAGTCGAAAATAAACCAGCACTTCAACCAAACGCTTTCATCTTTTAATCATCCACAAACCCAAACGCTCTTAAAACTATCACAAAACCCTTATCCAAACACCCCCTATTAGGCTGTTAAACGCGTTGCCAAACACTCCATAAACTGATTTTTAATCACATCATAAGCCATTTAACGGCTGTTATAACAAACCAAACGACACTAACGTCCGTTAAATCACAAAACCAACATAATTTCGTTTTCGGACCTATACACAGCTCACGTGATCTATAACAATCAAAATAAGAATGACAATAATAACCACGAGCCCGACACCATTTGGGTGCGGCTGTGGCGATGACAAAGGCACACAAACACTATGTTTGTGGCGGTTTTTGGTGGTACACAAGCAACAAAACAAGAACAAACAAACACGCCCACTGGCGGTTCACAAACATGACTGCGGTGGTTGGTGGTTTACAACCACAGTGGATCTAGATGGTTTGGCAGCGTTTACGAACAGTGGTGATGTTACTATGGTGGTTCGGAGTGGTGGCAGAGGTTGACCATGACGGTGGTTAAGCCCGTCGCACAGTGATGGCGGTTGCCAGCGGGTTTGGTGGTTTTGAACAGCGGAGGTCACAAGGGTGGTGGGGGTTACGGATATTGGTGATGGTGGAACAGCAACGGGAAGGGTTGGGATGTCGTGAGTGGTGATGACAACGGCTAGGGTTCGTGAACATGGTGGCGTGGTGGCGGTTAGTGATGTTGCAGCGGGCGGTTGCGCCTTGGTGTGAAGATTGGACGGTCGGACAGTGGCGGTGTGGTGGTGAAGGCGCGTGAATTAATAGATCGGGTAGATCCGGTCATTTTGGAAGGATTTGGTGTTCGCCGGAAAGTTGGCCAGAGAAGTTTTCCGGTGGTGGTGGTCGGATTCCGGCAGCTGGGGTAGAGAGAGATATAATTAGGGTTATGTGTGTTTTTGTAAAGATGAAAATGATGAGAAAAAATGTATTAGTTTAGTATTAATATAAATTAAATAAAAGTTGTTAAAGTTAATAGAAAGTTGTATATACTTGAGGGTTCAAAATGTAAATAACTAATAAAATTAGATTTAGGATCCGAAATTTTTACCGTTGCGTTTAAAATACTTTTTCCATTAAAGTAGGTTATTTATACGACAAGAAATTCATAACTCAGTATAAATTCATTTAAATGTTAGTTATCTCCCAGGTTTCTCAGACAAGCATAGTTTTAACGAAAAATGAACTTCAACTCGGCTCTCCGCGTTTTTTTCAAACTTTATTAAAATAAAAATATTAAATAATTTAATAAATCATCTTATCAATTATCTCGCGACAATTAAATATAAAATATAATATTTACTGTGTAGGTACGCACACTGTGTGATTTTCAGATTTTTGCGAAATATGTCCTGTTTTCAAATGCAATAAGTTTGATAATGCTCGAAAATGAATTTCAAATAATAATTAATATAATTTACTATTATTTAAAGTAGGGAAAGTTCTATGGTGTTACATCATCTACGTGGTATTTTGAGTTTCGTCCTCGAAACTCGTTCGCTGTTACCTAGTTGAGAAGTGTCGAGAAAAGGGAAATATGATGTTGTGCTCCCAAGTTAAGTAGAATATACTTAAACCAGTCATTATTAATTCCCCTCATATTTTAGATTGAGTCATTCACAGAAGTTTGTGTTGGAAAGCAGTGGTTAACACTAGATTGTATCTAAAGGGTTGAATAGGTCAATTTGACAAAGCGGTAACGGTTCATAGAATAAAGACAGCTAGAAGCGAAAAGTTCGACAAGTCACCAACATCTTAAATGTTTGTAAGGGTGCATAGAATAAACAAAGGACGATTAGAAATGAAGAATTCTAGCAAGTCTTCGACTAAAAAAAATCAAAATAGGGTTCACTGTAGTCAGCCTGTTAGGCTCTCGTCGATCGGTGTTCACTCGGAAAAATCTATGCAACGATTCATGACTCAAATGAAGTTTATGAAATCTTTCGCCAAAACGCAATAATGATAACGGTAAGATGACAAAACAATGATTAAACTCATACGGACGAATCATGAGTCAAAAGAAACACGTTCCATAACTGGAATAATAGAATAATAATGTAAATACGAAGTTGCGTCAGATGCGCTTAAGCCTACTTATTTATCATTCACATTTTACACATAGAGGCGTCCCAATCTATGTAAATATAAATAATAAACCTTTAGTTAAGCGATTTATAACATCTTTATTCAAATGTAAAGGTGTCCCAATGCATTTAAATAAAGACCTCATAACTCATCTTACTAAATTATTCTCGACAAGAGTTACCATCGAAAAAGATAAAATATCTAAGAAAATAGATACCACCAAGAGAGTTTACAGCCAGTTTATTTACACCTTCCGTATTCAAACGTCCCATACCATCTCAATACGGAACCATAAATAAGCTTATGGTCTGGTGGCTTATGATTTCACATTTGGACGTCCCATATCATCTAAATACGAAATCATAATTAACTTGTCGTCAGGAGACTCATGTTCCATACATAAACGTCCCATTCCATTTAAATATGAAATCATAAGTACCTTGATTGGAGTCACACCGCACCATTTAGAAGGGCAAACTATCCGAATGATATCAAATAAAATTATATCAGATAATCAAAACGAGACGTCGACCAGTTACACTCCAATAATAGGCGTTTGTGATAACGTGAGTGTAGACGTGTATGGAGTGTAAGGTCAGAAATCGTAATCAAGAGGATAATATATCATAATAGCTATCAGCGGAAAAATCTCATTGAAAATAGTTATAATCTCTAAAACGTTATTAGAGGAAATTGTCAAAAGTAAGCGCGGGAGTCGTCAATGAGTTGCTTTCCATAGATAGACGTTCAAATTCATAAGCGGAAGAAAATAAATCGCAATCACGCAATAACGTGCGTGATAACACATACCAACAAAGAACACGTATATAATATAAATATATATTATAATGGTTATCAAATAAATAAATAAAGGATCTAGTCGACCACATGAGTCTCACTCATCACCGGGGAAGACTCATAAATAAGTGTGAATGTATATATAGAACAATCATAACTACGTAAAGCAGGTAGCAGTGTATAAAGTAATCATAAGCAGATAAGGCAATGATATCTACGATGCATAAAGCAATCGCAAGCAGAAGTCACGTAGCAGTATATAAGGTAATAGTAAACACGTAAATCAAGCATTTATTGCATCCCAAAACATTAAACATAAGAAGTTTAATAGGGACTATAGACTCGCCTCAAGCAAAGAGTCAATCCGCACAAGTAAGGTCAAGTAATATAGGACAACACTAGCAGCAATCTAAACATAATACTATATTTCAGGCGCGAACAAATAAATCACATAAGTTTGTCACGTATGTCACTTGCCAATCATGTGCTTAGTTTTATAGATAAAATATGACTTATCAAAATCATATAGTTAATATTAGTATCTTATACTTAAGCAAAAATATTTAATTTTGACTCGACGGAATTTCAAGAGCCTTTCGGCATAAAAAAAAAATTTACCCAAGGTTAACTTACTAAATTTCTCAACACACTTTGTATTGAAAAACCGACAGCCTTTCGGCGTCATTTCAAAATTTGCCATTTTTTGTAAGTAATCAAATCACAATCTAAATTCTCATATTTTCAACACTTTCTCAAATCACGATCAACTAATAAATCACTTTTCCACAAAGTTGTCATTCACCACGTCCAAATAGTCACAATCATCAAATATTTCCAACACGCGCTCTTACCATTTTCAAAACGTTTTCAATATTCATGTACGTCATTTTAATCTCGTTTCGACACTCAGAATAACCCGCTTGACTTAAAAATGTCATTTCGACCATTTTTAAATTATAAACAACAACTGTTTTTAGTGTTTTTGCAAAAATTAAGTTTTCCAACAAGAAAACTCAATCGACCATATCTTGTTCATTTTAAGTCCGTTTTTTGCTTATAATACACCGAAACGAAGGTGTTAACTTGTACTTTCATAAATCTCGTACTAATCTACTGTCAAAACAATTTTTACAACTCTTTAAGCTAAATATAATATTCGGACATAATGCATAATTTTTGTAAAATACATTTTGACCAATTTTACACACGCACTTATAGTAACACTAATAGTTTGTACCCAAAACTCATAAACACCATTAATTTACCAAGAACATATTTATATCCATAATTTTTTAAATACAACTTATAATTTTATAAAACTATATATATATTCTTAAAATATATAGATTTAATATATCCTCCATATTAATATATAGAGATAGAAAATGCCATGTAGAAAAGTAACTTACATTCTTTATTTTCAAGAAAACACATGATAAGGCAAGATTTCTATAACGCGTAAAGGAATAACAAATGTAGGTCAGATATCCATATAACATGGTATGAAGCAATCACAACACGTAAGACAATTAACCATATAGCAACACATAGAGTAATAGCAGACATGCAGATCAAATATTCACATGACATTGCATAAAGCAATCCAACATATAAGGCATATATTCATATAGGTAGCGCACGAAGAAATCACAACATGCATAGTAACATGCACATAACAGTGAAACGAGAGATCGCAAACATGCATGCCAAGTATTCATATAGCAGCGGATAAGTAATCGTATCATGTAAAGCACATATTGATATATAAGAAGAATAAGCATAATGACATGTTAAAACACAAGAGAGCATCGGTTATAGTCTATGCCTATACAATAACACCTAATTCTCTATAACCAAGGCTCTGATACCAATCTGTAACACCCCAAATTGGCCCAGCGGAAGCCCATGAGTATTGGGGCCTATTACGTCATGATTATCGAGTCTTGATCCGAGAGAACGACCACTATGCCAAATATCACAATGTTGACTCCAAATAATCATTCAGTCAAGTACCTGAGAATACATGCTTAAAAGTGTCAACACAAAGGTTGGCGAGTTCATAAGTTTTATTAAAATGTTTAAGACACTTTAAAAGTTTACATGGACAACTACTAAAAGTAGTGTCGCAAAAACGTTCAGTAATCCAGAGTTTCGCGATAAAGAGACATTACAACAAAGTTCGGTCATAAATCAAAGTTTAGAACTAGCATAATAGTTAACATAAAAACTTCAGTTCATACACAAGTTGTAGTTCATGCTCACAGTTCATTTCAGTTCACTTTTTAGGTTCATGAACTAATTCACACCCGAGTTCAATTTAGTAGCCACGGTCAATATACATAACAATGTCATATTCTCGGTTCATGTCAGTATCACAATCGAGATCACATATTAGAACTATAGCAATAAGCATATGAGCATCATACCAAACCAGCATATAAGTATCATATCAAACCAGCATATGAGTATCATATCAAACTAGCATACAAATATCATAACAGACCAGCATATAAACATCATATCAAACTAGCACACAAGACTCATATCAGACCGACATATAAACATCATGTCAAACTAGCACACGAGAACCATATCAAACCAACATGTAAACATCATGTCAAACTAGCACACGAGAACCATATCAAACCAGCATGTAAACATCATTTCAAACCATCATATAAGTGGCATATAAAAACCACATGTATGGATCACGTCAATACCACACCTAAGGATTAGATCAATCTACGTTCAATAATCCTATCATATCTCATGCAAGAATCATGTCAGAACCATATAATAAATTCTTGTCAAGAGCATTTCATTACTGTAGTCAAGATTCATGTCGATATCACAGTTAAAATTCATATCAATATCGCGGTTAAGATTCATATCAGATCACTACATGATCGTAGTCAAGATTTATATCAATATTCATAGCAAGATCAAAGTCAAGATTCACATTGAAGATTCATAGCAAGATCAAAGTCAGGATTCACATTCAAGATTCATAGCAAGATGGACCACAAAAGTTTAGTTCAAGTACCCAAGGCAACTATAGGAGATATAGTTCCAAGTGTAGGATAAATCGGGTGTTTCAGTGTTTATGATAGCGCTAAGCTCATGATATCGAAGCTAATGATCCAGTACGTACACCATAATGTACATATAAGTTGCCCCAAGTGGGAGTCTAGCCAAGACTAACCGAGTTCACACAAATGATATACACCCGTCCGGCGTCAGAATGCCCGAGTGGAGGTTGTCAAGCCTCAATAGATCTATCCATAACATAAGAGCTTACTCCAGCAGAGTAATTAATGATTCATGATGGTGGGGACTATGGCTAACACTACTTAGGCTAATCATAAACGAAGTTCACTGAGCGTTCACAAAATTCAGTTCTTTTGTGTCCACAAGCAAGCACAAGCAGTCATTTCACTTCAAAGTATTAAACATACAAGGCAGTTTAACAGGAGCTATGGGATAGCTTAGCTATTCACAAGTATAAGTTATCAACAATCCGAAAAGTGTAAACTTATATGTCACGTAAACAATCATCAAAAGTACAAGCACATACGCAATATAAACAATCTTCGAAAAGATATCAACGCAAATGTATCACAATAATACTTGGAAAGTATAGACATGTATATCACAAAAATCATTGAAATGCACAAACACGTATTTAACATCAACATGCATGTATCTCCCCCAAAGAGATTCAAAACATTTATAAAACGATTTGAAAAGAGAAAGAGGGGGTATGAACTCACATCGATGTTGTAGAACAATCAGCAGATATGAGAATACCAAGAGCAGCATAACATAGATCAGAACTGCTCGATACCATAAGTCGCAGTTCATCTTATCGATAATCTCATAGCATCCCAAATCGATGCATCCAAGCTTTCACGATGAAAAGTTTCATCAATACCATCGGTTCGTAAACCGTTCAAATCCCATGTCGAAATCGTTTCGATAATCGGTTCGGTAATTGGTTGAGTAAGGTGAAGCGGAGGATACCAGCATGTATGTAATATATACACCTAGTAAACATGTGTATATAATTCATAGGTTGAATTATATAACAAGAACAGACAACGCATGAATAACTCAGAATGTACATGACACGCGACATGTACTAAACTCAAGAAAGATGACAACCAAAAGAATAAAATAGTAAAAGTATACAATACCTTACAACTATTATATAAAAAAACCAAAATGATTCGACACATTTTCAAAATCACCCATTAATTTAAATAAAAATCGTTTATAAAAGGGAACACACATTTAGAGCTTCAAATGAAGTTTCAAAAATATACACAATAATTATGATTTTATAAAATAATATTTTATAAATCGTCGTTTCTTTACTCGTCTATTTAATATTTTCGAAACTGTTTTAGTTTCTAGATAAGAATTAAGAAAACTAATAAATATTAAATTTATAAAATTTTCGGCAAGACCTATTCGTTTATACAACGTTTCCCATAATCAAAAGCATGACATTTTCACTTTCACAATCAATTCCGCGTCAATTGTCCACATATTTTTATTATATCAAATTTATCATTGTCGAATCATAAGAAATAAGTAACATGAATTTACCGATAATTAAGTCGAAAATAAACCAGCACTTCAACCAAACACTTTCATCTTTTAATCATCCACAAACCCAAACGCTCTTAAAACTATCACAAAACCCTTATCCAAACGCCCCCTATTAGGCTGTTAAACGCGTTGCGAAACACTCCATGAACAGATTTTTAATCACATCATAAGCCATTTAACGGCTGTTATAACTAACCAAACGACACTAACGTCCGTTAAATCACAAAACCAACATAATTTCGTTTTCGGACCTATACACAGCTCACGGGATCTATAACAATCAAAATAAGAATGACAATAATAACCACGAGCCCGACACCATTTGGGTGCGGCTATGGCGATGACAAAGGCACACAAACACCATGTTTGTGGCGGTTTTTGGTGGTACACAAGCAACAAAACAAGAACAAACAAACACGCCCACTGGCGGTTTACAAACACGACTGCGGTGGTTGGTGGTTTACAACCACAACGGATCTAGATGATTTGGCAGCGTTTACGAACAGTGGTGATGTTACTATGGTGGTTCGGAGTGGTGGCAGAGGTTGACCATGACGGTGGTTAAGCCCGTCACACAGTGATGGCGGTTGCCAGCGGGTTTGGTGGTTTTGAACAGCGGCGGTCACAAAGGTGGTGGTGGTTACGGGTATTGGTGATGGTGGAACAGCAATGGGAAGGGCTGGGATGTCGTGAGTGGTGATGACAGCGGCTAGGGTTCGTGAACATGGTGGCGTGGTGGCGGTTAGTGATGTTGCAGCGGCGGTTGCGCCGTGGTGTGAAGATTGGACGGTCGGACAGTGGCGGTGTGGTGGTGAAGGCGCGTGGATTAATAGATTGGGTAGATCCGGTCATTTTGGAAGGATTTGGTGTTTGCCGGAAAGTTGGCCAGAGAAGTTTTCTGGTGGTGGTGGCCGGATTCCGGCAGCTGGTGTAGAGAGAGATATAATTAGGGTTATGTGTGTTTTTGTAAAGATGAAAATGATGAGAAAATATGTATTAGTTTAGTATTTATATAAATTAAATAAAAGTTGTTAAAGTTAAATAGAAAGTTGTATATACTTTAGGGTTCAAAATGTAAATAACTAATAAACTTTTCTCTTATCTTGTTTAAACGTGCCTCGGTTGTCGATCGGGTTTGATAAAATTAGATTTAGGATCCGAAATTTTTACCGTTGCGTTTAAAATACTTTTTCCATTAAAGTAGGTTATTTATACGACAAGAAATTCATAAATCAATATAAATTCATTTAAATGTTAATTATCTCCCAGGTTTCTCAGACAAGCATAGTTTAACGAAAAATGAACTTCAACTCGGCTCTCCGCGTTTTTATCAAACTTTATTAAAATAAAAATATTAAACAATTTAATAAATCATTTTATCAATTATCTCGCGACAATTAAATATAAAATTTAATATTTACTGTGTAGGTACGCACACTGTCTGATTTTCAGATTTATGCGAAATATGTCCTGTTTTCAAATGCAATAAGTTTGATAATGCTCAAAAATGAATTTCAAATAACAATCAATATAATTTACTATTATTTAAAGTAGGGAAAATTCTCTGGTGTTACAGCCGATAGTTCAATCAAGTCTGTAGAATCCTTACATCCGCAAGGATTTCAGAACCAACAGATTGATCGGACACGTTCCAGCCAAGGCTCATCCGATCACTTGGTAACCCCTCAGCTAACGGGCCAGACAAAGGTTCGCATTTGTGCTACTTATTTACGTTCACGACTTACTTTCATGCTCACGTCCATGACACTATTCACGTCCATGATCGTATCCTGGCTTACGACTTTATGTTCATTTTCCTTCTGGGAAGTTTTGCAAGAACTTGAGAGACCAGACTCAAGTTTAGTATAACTCCTAATCCTCATATAGACGTTTCACGTCACATTCCACGTCTCACCTTGTAGCGTTTGGTGTACCGCAGTGGTATTCCATGTTCACGATATGTTTCACATGTCATGTTCATTCCACGTCCCTCATATCACGTTCACGATATGTTACAGGTATCATTGATCACGATATGTTTGCTCATACTACACTCACCATATCTCCACGTATCACGTATCACGTTCAAAATTTTTCACGTACTGCGTTTCAATATTTCTCGCGCATCGTTGCTAATTATCAGTTAGGTTAGATTATTTTGCATCATAATGTTTCAGTTACCCTTGCACGTTAATTCTTATTTTCTCGATCGAATTCAGGGGATCTATCTCACGTAGATGACAAGGAATTTTACGTATTTTCAAGTCAAGGTCAGGAGGACCAAGATTTATCAGTGGTGTCAAGATATTGTGGAGGAACCGTTCCGAGAGGGAAGCCACTTAGAAACGGACAAGTCCATCCGGATTTTATCCTCTCATCTCTCTGTAATTCAGTAAGACTCTTTTAGTCACGTCACGTTCCATGTCCTTTTAGCCATGTCACGTTCCATGTTCCTTTGTATCATGTCCCCTGCATGTCCTTTTATCTTACATACTCTCTCAGTTTGATTCGGGTATGTTTCAATTTCAGTTTACGTTACCTATAATTCGGGGACGAATTATTCTTTTTAGGGGGGAAGAGTTGTAAAACCCGCACGCTTTTACCATGAACAGTACATGATTATAACTTTCCTTATTTAGCACGTTTACGTTTCACGAATAATAAATTACAAGTATTACGTACGTGTTATAACACGATAAGTATTTATTACGTATTAACACACGATAGTTATTTCAATAATAATTATAATCACGAACATACGAACATGAAATCATGAACGTAAATTAATCACGAGCTAATATTACGTATGTATGTATATTTATTATGATCACGAATAAATATATTAAGTCACGAATGATAACTACTAAATCACGTAAAACACGAACACGAGAACACACTTAATGTTTAGACACGGAAAATGTTCGGGTTACCCCATGTGCGCCCCATACCCGCGGACACAACAAGACCAAAGGGGCCAAGCCCATAATTTTTACTAAACAAGGAATTAAGGAAAAGATTAGTTTCATAATCAAGAATTTAGAAAATAACAAGAAACCCTAATCTTTTTCTTCTCCTTCCCTTTGGCCGCCGGGTTTAGCATCACACCAAGGGGTGTTCAGTTGATTTTTAGTGTTCGGTTTATTGCAAGAATCGTTGTGTGTTCATCATTCTTTGATTCACGTGATCGGTATAAACCTTAACCTCTTTTTCTTTTATGTTTTGATTTACTAATCACATAAAATCATGAATGTTTTTAATAATAAATTAAAAACAAGCTCTTAATCATGTTATGTAATCATGGGGTTAAGTATAAATGGTTAAGGGGTGTTTGTTTTGTGGCTGACGCTTAAACCGGAGCCCCAAGGGGGTCTCGGCTTGGCTTTAATTCGCACCACCGAGACCACATGGTCTCGGTTTGGTGGTCGTTTATCTCGGCAGCAGCAAGAAGGGAGACCCGACCTCGGTCAGGGCTTGTTTTGTGTTCGGGTAGGCCACGGCAGCAAGGGACACCGGCTAGCCGGTGGGAAACCTTAACCAAGGGTGCATTTGGGTCCGGTTCACGGGTTAAAACACGGGTCCGGTTCACACATGTTTAGAATAAAACATGGTCCGGTTCATGAGTTATTTTTACAAGGTTAAATATTTTTACGAGTTTATTTTTTTCCAAGACTTAAATTAAATTAATTAAAAACATGAACATGATTAATTTAATTTACATGACTTAGGTTATTAATTTTATTATTAATGTATGAATTTTTAACCTAAGTATTTATCATTTAATTAGACTATATAATTACTAATTATTAAAACCATGACTTATAATTAATTAATTTACATGACTTAGGTTATATTATTAATAGTTAATAATACATGTTTTAACCTAAGTATTTTACCTTTATTTAATTAAACCATGTTATATTTAATTAAATACTTTAACCTATAGTTTATTTAATTCACATGAAATAATTAATAAACTATACTATTAATTACATGACTTAGAATATTAATCAGTAAAACTTGAGCTTATCTTATTAGCTTAATAATCCAGCTTATTTCTAATTATGGGAACTTTCTATTTTTTAGAAACTTATCTATTTTAAGCAGCTAATCTATTTATGGAAACTTTCTATTTTTTAGAAACTTATCTATTTTAAGTAGCTAATCTATTTATGGAAACTTTCTATTTTTAGAAACTTATCTATTTTAAGCAGTGAATCTATTTTGGAAACTTTCTATTTTAGTAACTTTCTATTTTTGGAAACTTTTATTTAGGAAACCTGCTATTTTTAGAAAGATGCTTATTATTACACAACAAGTATAATAATATAAGAAATACAAGTAATATTTAATCAGAATATCCAGAATACATAATAAACACATCATAACGATAAAATCAGTAAAACAAGACATGAACATGTAAAACAAGCTAAGACATGATATAAAATCAGTTACGTACTCAGTGATCAGAATACTTATACACGCATATTATTCATGTAGCATTAGTGTGATCGAAGTAGGACTCTATTCCGTTCGTCTTCTTCGTTCACTAGACTTAAGGTACAGATTCTTCGTCCTTTCAGTATGGACATTCTTCCTTATTAGGATTTCTCGTATGCAGCCAACTGTTTTCCCCAGTATATGTTTTATATGTTTTTGAATTGCTTATGTTTAATTAGAATACCTAAAGCCATATACATGCATGACTAGTTCCACCTAGTTATGGAGGTACCATAATCATAACACTGGAGGCACCAGTGTTATGACTTCACCACGGCAGAGTGATAGCTCGTGGCGTCCCTTTCAGCTTTTGGCCATATTATTAAATATAACATGATATCCGGTCGACTTGCCGTTAGGTACAACAAACTACCAATCATACCTCTATATTTGGTGTTGTCTACCGACTCACAATCATCATCTACGGTGAGTTTAATATCCGAGTCCATAGGGGTCTTCATTGGTCTAGATTCTTCTAATCCAAATTTCTTTAGCATTTCTTTAGCGTACTTAGATTGACTAAAGAAAATACCATCGTCCATTTTTTTAATTTGGAGTCCTAAAAAGAAGTTAAGTTCTCCCATCATACCCATTTCGAACTCATCATGCATGATTTTGGCAAAGTCATCACACAATTCTTGACAAGTTGAGCCAAATATAATGTCATCAACATATATTTGCACGATTATGAGGTGAGAACCTTTCTTCTTTGTAAAGAGAGTGTTGTCTACCATTCCTATGGTATGCTCATGTTTAACAAGAAACGCTTTAAATCTATCATACCAAGCTTTGGGTGCTTGTTTAAGACCATAAAGTGCCTTCTTAAGCTGGTAAACATGATCCGGTTTCTCAAAATCAATGAAGCCGGGAGGTTGAGCCACATATACCTCCTCATTGATCAAACCGTTAAGAAACGCACTGTTTACATCCATTTGTTGAAGCTTAATATCTAAGGAACAAGCGTAGGCTAAAAGGATTCTAATAGATTCTAATCTAACTACTGGTGCATATGTCTCGTCATAATCAATCCTTTCTTGTTGATACAAGTCTAGCTTTGTTACGAGACACAACGCCATTCTCATCTAGCTTATTCCCATATACCCATTTGGTTCCTATAATGGTAGAACTTCTAGGTGAAGGAACAAGTTCCCAAACATCATTAGAAACGAATTGATTCAATTCTTCTTGCATCGCAATGACCCAACTCTCATCCGTCAAAGCTTCTTTAACATTCTTTGGTTCAATCAAGGAGACGAAGCAAAAGAAGTTACTTTGGTTTTGGACTTGAGATCTTAGGGTCCTTTGATTTAAGTCACCAATGATATTATTGAGAGTATGATCCTTAGACTCCTTAATGTTTACTTCCTTTTCAACACTAAGGTCTCCAACTCCTATTTTTCTAACCTCTTTGGCTCTAACTACTTCTACTTCATCCAAGTCATCATCAACCAATGGTGGTGTCTTGGTTAAACGAGGGGTTTCATCAAAAGTCACGTTAAGTGATTCTTCAATTACGCCCAAGGTTCTATTAAGGACTATGTAGGCTTTACTAGATTGGGAATAACCTAAAAAGATACCTTCGTAAGACTTTGGGTCAAACTTGGTAAGGTAGTCTTTGGTGTTGAGGATAAAGCACTTGCTTCCAAACACCCTAAAGTATTCCAATGAGGGTTTCTTACCTTTAATAATATCATAGGGGGTCTTTCCTAGGAAGGGTCGAATAAGAATTCGGTTGAGAATATAAGTCGATGTGTCCACGGCATTGCACCAAAACTTTTGAGGCAAAGATTGCTGGTTTAATATCGTCCTACTGATCTCTTGGATGTAGCTATTCTTCCTTTCAACTACCCCATTTGATTGTGGAGTGCGAGGAGCCGAGAAGTTATGGGTAATACCATGAGCTTCACAAAAGGCACCAAATTGCACTTCATTATCAAATTCCCTACCGTGATCCGTCCTAATAGAGACAATTGGACATCCTAGTTGATTTTGAATTCTTCGACTAAAGATTTCGAAATGATCGAAAGCTTCATTCTTAGATGCCAAAAATCTAGTCCAAGTGAATCTAGAGTAGTCATCAACTATAACTAAGGTATAAAGGTTACCTCCATAACTCCGTATGGCGGTAGCTCCAAAGAGATCCATATGTAGGAGTTCTAAGCACCGAGAGGTTGAAACCAAATTCTTGGCTTTGTGACTTGAGTGAACTTGCTTTCCAACTTTGCAAGCATCACAAAAGTGACTATCAAACTTCATCTTGGGGATATATCTTACCAACTCCTTAGAGACTAAAGATTGATTTAGACGCATATTAGCGTGACCTAATCTCCAATTCCAAAGAGTAGAACTATCATCTATAGTCGCAAGACATATGTTGTCTTTTGACTTCTTATTGACCTTCATGACATAAAGCCCATGCTTTCGAACACCTTTTCCAATGATCTTTCCATCTTTTATGATTTCACTATCATTTTCCGAAAAGATGACCTTACACTTATTGTCACAAATTTGACCTATGCTTAAAAGGTTAAACCCTAAATTATCTACGTGCTCAACATTTTCAATAGTCATGGAGTCAAGAGAAACCGTACCTTTGCCAATAATATTACCACGTAGACTACTAGCGAATGTGACATTACCTCCATCATATGCTTTGTACCGTGAGAACAAACTTCGATTGCCCGTCATGTGTTTAGAACAACCACTCTCCTTAATCCACTCCTCGGGTTCCAAATCAATTCCCAAGCATATCTAGGTAACAACAAACACGATCAAACATTTGGTCCCCAATATCTCATGGGTCCAAAATTGTTAGTTCCAAACATCCCTTGCATTTGGTTGGGATGCATGAATTGAGGAGGGTTTCCCAATGGGGAACAAAATAGAGGAGGATAAAAATTCATATAACCATTTTGTTGTTTATTATTTCTCCTAGGTGTATTTGATCTTGGTTTAGAGTTATGGTCATTACTTCTAGGTGTTGGAGTTTTGCTTCTAGGTCGTGAATTGTTTTGACTATCTCTTCTAGGTGTTGTCGTTCTACTTCTAGGCCTAGACTCATTCCGTACTCTTGGTGGAGTAGAGGATGGTCTTGATAAACTTCTATTTCCCATTAGAGGTTTACTCAAAGGCTTATAGAACTTATCAACGGCATTGTCGTCAAGTATGGGTAATTTCACTTTGTTAACAATAAGATGCTTAGGATGTTCACCTAAATTTGATTTTTCAGAAAGTTCAGGATTTTCATCAAAAACGTTTTCTGGCCGCGGTACCTTATCTATGGCGGCGGTTCCATATCGGTAAGGAACCGCCACATACAGTTTGGGACCGCGTACAGCAGATGGTTTTTCTGAAAATCGGACTTGTTTAGGTTCACTAGTTGATGCTTCATCTGAGTTAAAACCTACACGAATTTTTTCCTTAAAATGAATTTGTTTGTTTAACATATCATCAAGAGCACTAGTACTTTTCATGAACTTTTCCAGTTTAATGGAGGTGCTCTTGAGATCTTCATTCTCTAACCTAAGTTTCTCACAACCTAAGCAACCTATATCAACTCCTTTATTTTTCTCAAGCTTGCCTAATTTTTCCCTAAGTTCATTAATCTCATTTTCAAGCTTAGTTTTAGTTGATTTTAGTGTTTTGTTCTTTTCTATGAATTTAAGGCTAAGTTTATGTAAATTGTCATATTGGCCTTCTAATTCAATATCATCTAAGGTGGAGCTATTATTGCTATAATATTCGGTTTCGGAATGTACCTCTTTAGAAGTGTGAGCCATGAGACATTTCTCCTCTTTGGGGTTGTCATCAACATCTTCACCGCTATCGCTCCAAGAACCACTAACGAATGTCGTGTGATTCTTATCACGTGAAGGCTTTGGACACTCATTAATGAAATGATTTGGATCACCACATCTAAAGCAATTCCTGTCACCCTTTTCGTTCTTGGCAAACCGATTCTTTAAGAATGGTTTCTTGTCATTGTTAGGTTGCCTTACGTATTGACCTCGTCTTTTGAAGAACCTCTTGAAATCTCTTACCGCCAATGCATACTCCTCGTCATCACTATCCGATGAACTATCATGATCGCTTTGTGCCTTCTTGGCTTTGAGTGCAAGAGACTTCCTTTCACTCTTGGTCTTTACCAATTCTGAGTCCTTCAAAATTATCATCTCATGAACCTTCAAGTTGCCTATGAGTTCATCGAGTGATAAAGTTGAGAGATCTTTCGATTCTTCGATCGCCGTGAACTTTTCTCTCCACTTCGGATGTAAGGCCCTAAGAAACTTCCTAACATTGTTCTTGCTAGAGAAACCTTCATCAAGTGCTTTTAGACTAGTAATAATAGTGTTAAATCTAGCAAAAGCACTATCAATAGCTTCATCTTCTAAGATGACAAATTGTTCATATTGTTGGACACGAAGATTGATTTTGCTTTCATTGAATTGACTATTACCTTGGTGGGTTACTAAAAGAGTGTTCCAAATATCTTTAGCGGTTTCACACGTAAAAATCCTTTCATACTCTTTTTTAGGTAAAGCATTATAAATCACCATTTTAGCCTCATTATTTTTCGAAAGTTTCTTTTTAGTATCATCATTAGCTTTGTCAAAAGTGACCAATTCCTTTGTTTTAGAAACTTCATTAAATTGATAATGTAAAAAATCACCATTGGTAATAACATGCCAAAGATCTAAATCTTTTGATTTCACATAAGTCTCAAATCTATTTTTCCAATAAATAAAACTATCAGTTTCAAAAAGTGGTGGTCTTTGCATAGATTGCCCTTCTAGGTACTTGTTGGAATCCATAGATCGATTCAAGTTTTAAAATACAATATACTTTAAAAATACTTGAGCAACCCGCTCTAATACCAATTGTAGAAACTAGAAAGGGGGGGTTGAATAGTTTCTTATATTTACTTGTTAAATGATGGTTTTCAAAAAAATCCTTTTTCTCAAAAACTAAGACTTAAGGAAATAAGTGAAATCTTCTTATGCATAATATGAACAATGATAGTGTAATTTAAAACTAATACTAACTAATGTATATGCACAAATAATAAAGAATGTAAAGAGTTAAGGGTAAAGATAGATCAAACCAAACACCAAGGATTTATAGTGGTTCGGCAACGAAGCTCACTCCTCATTCCTACTCCACTCCTCGAGTACTCCTTACTCGAGAGTTCACTACACAACAAGCTCCTTATGGTGGAGAAAACCGTACACGTCGCTTAACCAATTTCGGACTCTAAGCTAAAAGTCGAGCCCTAATCATAGCTAGTACCAATCTACACAACAATACTTAGTACATACACAACTTCCAAATAGACACAACTACTTGGATCTTCACAACTATTACACAACAACAAATGTATAAAATTTGATCTTCAAAGGATCTTTGGTGGTGGACTCAACACTTCACAATGATAGTGTTCTTCTCTTTGCACTTGAAGAGGAAGGGATGGATGAGATAGATTCACATCTAAACAAGTAGTAATCAATAAAATAATCAAGGATTTGAGTGATTTAAGAAGTATGTTTGAATCTGGAAATTTGTGTGCAAAAGAGGTGAATTGAAAATCTGAGAAAGGTCCACTATTTATAGGACAAAGGGCCAACGGCTATATCTGCCCGCGGTTCCTTATCTCAGCCGGTGGTACCTTATCGATAAGGAACCGCCTAGGCGCTAAGGGACCGCCGGGCTAGACTCCGCTCCCTTTTTGTCCTTTAGTGGTGGAGGTCATATCTGGTTATAAAACTATCCAGAAAGGATATTCTAAATCAAAAGGGAATATGCCATTTTCAAATTTTCAAATATTTAATTTAATAAAACATTTTCTTAAAAAGAAAGTTTAATTAAAAACTTGTCACACTTAATAAAAAGTGAGTTTTAAGAAAAGATTAAATCACTTGATCACTTGATTAAGGTTAGTACTTGTTTATTCATACCTTAAGTGAAAATGGGTAAAATGAAAAATACTTGAACTCAAGAATTCGTTTTTCGTTGTTTTTGTAAATGCTTGTTTTTACATATTGTCGTAATCAAAACTAAGCGAGACCAAAAAATGAAAGTATCGTTTTTAGGCATTATTGCATTAACACATGTTTTCAGCAGATTATTCAGTGTGAATGTGGTGTGTGCCTTGCATCCTTCATAAGGAGCTGATCCCTCCTACCCAAAACAGTATATTAAATTAGAGGCAGCCCCTCTAATTTGCATGACGAGGTCACCCCTCCAATTATTCATACCCGTTGATATTTCATGACCTATATTGGCTAATGGTTAACATGTTAAATAGTTTTCATAAGATAAACATAAGGCTTTTCAAACTATAAAACCAATTTTATAAACATGTTCCAGGTTTTCCAGGACATATACATTTCCGCTTCTATTAAGCCTTTATTATGTTTCAGTCATTCATACTATGTCTATATCCGTGCACTGAGCGTTTTGATCAGCCGTTACTTTCCTTTCCATGTCCCAAAACGGCAGGTACCCAAGGACAGACTCGAGCATTTGGAGGACGTGCATAGGATGGAAGCAGCCATAGACTTCTTTTCCTTTTTGCCTTCATATATTTATACTTGTGTAGTCTTTGTTCATTTCATTTAATTTATTTATGTTTTGGGCTTATGTTTGGGAACCGATGTTTGATTCCGGTTTTTCCTATGGTCATGCATGTTTTACTACATATTACCTTGCATGCTTTGATGACACGCCATAATTACGCGTGATAGGTGTGAAAACACCCATCCTTTTTACCACTTAATTACAATAATAACCGAGCCAAAACGTGTATTTTATGTCATTTATGTCGGAATTATGCGCGGTTTGTGTTTTTGTTGTGATTTAGGACGAAAAGGTGAAAAGTGGAGAAAACACGGGATATCACGGGCTTTTGTCGAAGAAAAAGACAAAAGATGAAGTCGAAAGATCAAGAGTGGAAAAAGAACGGAAGTCCAAGACCAATTCTGAAGATTTATCGAAGAAAAAGTCAAAAGACGGAAGTTTACTAAAAGCCGAAGAACTCGAGTCTTATTTATGAAGAAAATTCAAGACGAGTTCAAAGAAATCCCGAGACAAAGTCATTTAAGTCCAAGTATTAAGAAGATTAACAAAGGATTAAGAAGATCAAGGGACCTAAGCTTGCAATTAAGGAAAAGAAGAAAGAGGGAAGATGTTTCCTAAGCTCCTCCCTAATCTCCCTATATATAGATAATCATGTATTCATTTTCAAGTGTTGGTGGCTTGACAACCCATCCTTCCCCCATTTTCATTTCCTGCTTTTTAATTTCTTGCACCTTAATCTTCATGTAATGCACCTTTAAATTCCTTTTAATTCCAAGTAAGTTTACATTTAATTATTGTTGAATCTTTACTTTTCTTGTTCAATCTCTCATCTACCTTTCTTGTTTGATTTGTTCTTAATCTTTGTGTCCATGTTTTTGAGTTTTTATGGTTTTGATCAAGTGGGTTTTGATTGATTTAGCTTTGTTTGTTAGTTTTGATGATTTGTTTCGATTAATTATTGTTAGTTAATGCTTATTGGTTGTTTTGGTTTAATCTCTTGGTTTGTTTTGATTAGATTTGATCAAATTCGTGTATTGTTTTTCATCCCCTGTTTCTTGTTCAAGTTACTGTTCTTGCCCAGTTATTCCGGATGAACTGCTCTCTTACTCTTCTATTCGGAATATCAGATTATTCCGAATAGAGTCTCCTATTCGGAATATCTGATTATTCCGAATAGAGTCTCCTATTCGAAATATCTGATTATTCTGAATACAGTCCCCTATTCGGAATATCTGATTATTCCGAATAGAGTCTCCTATTCGGAATATCTGATTATTCCGAATAGAGTCTCCTATTCGGAATATCTGATTATTCCGAATAGAGCCTCCTATTCGGAATGTTCAAGTATTCCGAATAGCCCTTTTATTCCGGATAACATTATTTATTCCGAGTAGCATTTTATTCCGAATAAACCTTTTATTCCGGATAGCTTAATTATTCCGAGTAGAGGTTTTATTCCGAATGAGTTTTTTCAGTTTTTAGTTTTAAACTTAATTTCTCCCGCCTTTTTCTTTATTTGCACTTTTAATTGCTTTCCTTTTATTTTAAGTTTTAATTTGCGTCATTTACTTTATTTACCTTTTAATTTTCTTGCAATTTACTTTTCGCCCAGTTTTTATCTTTCATTGTTTCTTTTTATCGTCTTTACTTTATTTTTATTTGATTCAAGTTTTTGTTTTTAATTTTTAATTAGTTTTAGACGACGACAACTCTTTTATTTGATTCACCAAGAACAACTGAGTCGCACAATTAACCAGAGATCAATTCGATGAGACACCGAGAAACGAACTTTCAACTAGTAAAATCTGTACATTAAAATGGCGCCGCTGCCGGCTCTTTTCGTGAGGATTAAAGGTTTTTTGTGAGAGACGCGTTGGCTTTTGGGATCCGTTCACTTGTGAACGTTATTTTTCGTGTCCAAATATTTTCAAAAATCCAAAAACATTTGAAAAATCATAAAAAGCATTTCTTTTTCAAAAGTTTTGCACCAAAAATATTCTCCTTGCTTATCTATCTTTCTTTATGGATTTTTATGTCCATTGTGCTGGGTGTGGGAGACGATTGTACGGGAACGACTCTTGTCAATGGTGTACATGTGAGCGGTGCGGAAATGATATCGACAATACACAATTCCTATTCGGATTTTGTCCTTTGTGCAACTCGACTAATTCGTCCTTTTTGAACCCACCTCCTCCTGTTCCCCCGTGCATCTATTGTGGAAGCGATTCTCATTGGCATGTTTCGTGCCCGGTTCGATACCCGTATGGTCACGAGCAAGAACCGGTGTACAATTATGACAATGATAATAGCTATCCACAAGAGGCACCCAGTTTCTCTTCATACCCATGGTGCTATATTTGTGGGGGCCCTCACGATGCTTCTTTTTGTGATCCCTCGCAAGTCTTTGAGAAAGTACCGTGCTATCATCCTAGTGTCTATAACTTTGAGCCCCCACATCACACCCTCAATCATCAATCCTCTCAGCAAATTAGTCTTGATCAACAACTCACTACTTTGAATGGCATTCTCGAAAGTATAGCTCAACTTCGAGCTGACTTGCATCCGGAAAGGCAACCGTTGCTTGATGTGGACGAAACCTTGAAAACCACCGACACCTTTATGAGCCAATTTAGTCGTTTTCCCTTCTTTTCTACACCAAAATGTTTAATTACAGCGTGGGATAGAATTGGTGAAATTGAACATACTCGGGGAGATGAACAACAAAAGTTGCTGCATGAGCTTCTTAAAGATGTGGAGGTTATCAAGGAAGAGTTAGCCGACTACGTCACTCCTAACTGGACTCGTCCCATCTATTATGATGATGACGACGACGATGATGTCTACACTTTCAACCAATCTTCTGAAGTTGCTGCTCCAACTCTCGATGTTCCTATTGCATCTAAGGATCTAGATTCGTTGAATGAGCTTAGTGATGTTGGTCTCGACAAATTATAGGATGATGAGGTTTGTGACTTACCTGCTATGGAGCCTGAGGACGACGTTGCTCCTACGGAAGAGATCGATCCTAGTGATGACGATTCTTCTCTCTGCTATGAGAATTTCACTTTGGAAATTTCTCAATCTCCACCGGGAGATGCGGGTGATGACGATTTATTCTCTTCGGCTTACGAGAAGTTCACCGATGAACTTGATCTTGTGGATGAGGTGGAAGACGTGCTTCTTCGCGATAGATTACGGAAAGTGCACCTTCTTATTGCTCAAATCGAAAAGTTGACTTCTCCTTCTCTTTCCAAGTCCTTACCTCCATCTATTCCTCCCGTTGAAGATAATGACGCATTACTGGAAGAAATCGATATCCACTCCATCCCTCCAGGTATTGATGATTATGACACGGAGGGGGACATTATTTTTGATAATTTGCTACAGGAGGGTATTGTCCCAAGTCCCCCTCCCGAGCACCTTTCATCCACTCCGTTAGAGACCATCACGGAGGATGAGTGCTTTGACCCGGGAGGTGACATTGATTATGCTATGATTGATACCATTACGTCTTTGCTGTATGCTCAGCCTCCATTGTCTTTGGGGGATGACAATGTGCTTACTTTACCCACCCCACCTCCCGTGGATCTTGAATTCACATACTTCTCGTATGTTGAAAGGGTTTTTCTCCCATTCAAGACTTATCCCCCCGCCTCTCCTTTGTTGATGTCAACCGGGAACGAGGACAAAGTCTTTGATCCCGGTATTGCATTCGAGGCTTCCCCATGGACCATTTAATTCGGAGACGAGTCAGGCTCGTGACTCGGTTAACAAAAACAAGCGCTTTTTGGGAGGCAACCCAATTGTCTATCTATTTTCACCATAAGTGTAGGGGGAGCCCCTTGGTGTTTCTTGCTTTCTTTCTTATCATGTGCAGGGATTCGAGCTTCAAAGACACACTCTTGATGACTTTTGACAAACCGTGATTCCGTGTTCACTTCTTCCCGGTTCTATCCTAAACTCTTTTCGATTCACTATTTTATATTTTCCAATATTAAAATAGGAATCTCTTTAGTTGTCTCTTCCTTAGCGAGATTTAAACAAAGTGCACAATGTCCTAAGTGTAGGGGAGTTTACTCCCACATGCTTAAACATTGAGGACAATGTTTATGTTAAGTGTAGGGGGACTTCTATCGAAGTTAAGTGGCTTTTTCCTTGTATTTGTCCTCATTTTAACCGGAAAATTTGATTTTTCGACATTTTTCAAAAATTTTAATCTATTTTGGCCTAGTAGTATAGTTGTTTTTACCTTTGTATAGTTATTTTCTTTCCTTATTAGAATAAATTTTTAATAAAGTGGTTTTAATTTTCAAACGTTGTGAATCTTTTGACTCAACCCGAGTTTACTTGTCTAAGTTTACTCTAGCTAGTATCCTTAACGTGTTTAAGTCAAGTTTTGCTAGGCTTTTATATAGGGAGCTATAAAACGCGAAAGTCTTAACTCTCACGGGTTAAGAACAAGAACTTTTCGCAAGTTCCTATAATTGATCCTAGAGAGTCGTTTATCAAGGGAACTTTAAAATGCGATTTCTAAACTTGAAAAAGTCTAAGAATTTTCAAGATCCTATAGATGACTCGAAAACCCAAAACTTTGATTTAATAGGCTAAGCATCCACGAGTCTCATTCTTTGGGATTTTAAATTATGGAGAACGAGAGATGATATAGTCGATTATAAGTTTGGTATTCTTTCGTGAATTTATGTGAGTTAATTATAAACCTATTCTCTCATCACTTGCTAATAAATTTATCTGCAATAAATAAGGTTGAACGATTTGAAAAGTTACTTAGCTTCTAGCCCAAGATCGTTTAAAAGTTGCTCGGTATGGATTAGAGTTCATAGCCAAGGCATAACTTATTGAAGCGGGATGCGAAGATTGGCGAGTCCAAAAAGGTCCTAACAAGACATGAGGGCTATATTTTATTGCTAAAGATCTCAAGTGATGTGAAGAATCATTTATCAAAAATCAATATGAAGGATCGAGACACACGACGAAAAGCAAATACTCCCCAAAAGTCATGGAGAAGTCTATCCAAAAAGACCATAATAAGGTATGAGGATAAATGAAGCCAAGTCTAAAAAGGAGGCGGATCGTTGTATATCAAAGTCCAGAATAAAGATTGGAGAAAAATGAAGAAGTTGTGGTCCAAGTATGAATCTCTCAAAACTTCAAGTGAAGAAATTCCTAAATGAAGAGAAGGCCATAATTTCATTAACGTCTCTCAAGGGTTGAAGTATGAAGTCGCTGCCAAATATCGGTCCGAGAAAGGTCTCAAATCGCGAAGCGAGTTATGCCAATATATGAACTTTATGAGGTCCCGAGAAGCAGTTTTAAAAGATTTATCCTTTAGCTAACTATTGATTAAATCGTTCACTTTATTTCCGGCCTAATAAACTATCGAAATAAGTCAAACAATGCATCCTCGTGATCATTCAAGACAACAATAAAATATAAGAGATACACCTAGGAATAAGGGAGTCTAGGTGAATAATTGGCCCACATGAGTTCGTGTTAGTTTGCTAACTTATAATAACAATGATCTCGTTTTTAAGCTTGGTTTGGAGAAAGTGAAAACTTGAGGATGATGATTATTCATGACATTTTCAAAACCCAAGGTATGTTTTTAATTTCTTTACTTTATATGTTTATAATTTTCTATCTCTTTAATAAAGGCCAACGTGGATTGCTTGTGATGAAAAATGTAAACGTGCTTTGTAACTAATGCATTGCATGAGGACATTGCATTGGTTAAGTGTAGGGGATTTGATAGGTGTGAAAACACCCATCCTTTTTACCACTTAATTACAATAATAACCGAGCCAAAACGTGTATTTTATGTCATTTATGTCGGAATTATGCGCGGTTTGTGTTTTTGTTGTGATTTAGGACGAAAAGGTGAAAAGTGGAGAAAACACGGGATTTCACGGGCTTTTCTCGAAGGAAAAGACGAAAGATGAAGTCGAAAGATCAAAAGTGGAAAAAGGACGGAAGTCCAAGACCAATTCTGAAGATTTATCGAAGAAAAAGTCAAAAGACGGAAGTTTACTAAAAGCCAAAGAACTCGAGTCTTATTTATGAAGAAAATTCAAGACGAGTTCAAAGAAATCCCGAGACAAAGTCATTTAAGTCCAAGTATTAAGAAGATTAACAAAGGATTAAGAAGATCAAGGGACCTAAGCTTGCAATTAAGGAAAAGAAGAAAGAGGGAGGATGCTTCCTAAGCTCCTCCCTAATCTCCCTATATATAGATAATCATGTATTCATTTTCAAGTGTTGGTGGCTTGACAACCCATCCTTCCCCCATTTTCATTTCCTGCTTTTTAATTTCTTGCACCTTAATCTTCATGTAATGCACCTTTAAATTCCTTTTAATTCCAAGTAAGTTTACATTTAATTATTGTTGAATCTTTACTTTTCTTGTTCAATCTCTCATCTACCTTTCTTGTTTGATTTGTTCTTAATCTTTGTGTCCATGTTTTTGAGTTTTTATGGTTTTGATCAAGTGGGTTTTGATTGATTTGGCTTTGTTTGTTAGTTTTGATGATTTGTTTCGATTAATTATTGTTAGTTAATGCTTATTGGTTGTTTTGGTTTAATCTCTTGGTTTGTTTTGATTAGATTTGATCAAATTCGTGTATTGTTTTTCATCCCCTGTTTCTTGTTCAAGTTATTGTTCTTGTCCAGTTATTCCGGATGAACTGCTCTCTTACTCTTCTATTCGGAATATCAGATTATTCCGAATAGAGTCTCCTATTCGGAATATCTGATTATTCCGAATAGAGTCTCCTATTCGGAATATCTGATTATTCCGAATAGAGTCTCCTATTCGGAATATCTAATTATTCCGAATAGAGTCTCCTATTCGGAATATCTGATTATTCCGAATAGAGTCTCCTATTCGGAATATCTGATTATTCCGAATAGAGCCTCCTATTCGGAATTTTATTCCGAATAGCCCTTTTATTCCGGATAACATTATTTATTCCGAGTAGCATTTTATTCCGAATAAACCTTTTATTCCGGATAGCTTAATTATTCCGAGTAGAGGTTTTATTCCGAATGAGTTTTTTCAGTTTTTAGTTTTAAACTTAATTTCTCCCGCCTTTTTCTTTATTCGCACTTTAATTGCTTTCCTTTTATTTTCAGTTTTAATTTGCGTCATTTACTTTATTTACCTTTTAATTTTCTTGCAATTTACTTTTCGCCCAGTTTTTATCTTTCATTGTTTCTTTTTACCGTCTTTACTTTATTTTTATTTGATTCAAGTTTTTGTTTTTAATTTTTAATTAGTTTTAGATGACGACAACTCTTTTATTTGATTCACCAAGAACAACTGAGTCGCACAATTAACCAGAGATCAATTCGATGAGACACCGAGAAACGAACTTTCAACTAGTAAAATCTGTACATTAACGCGTAACGGTACACTTATCAAAGTGGGGTGTTACAAAAACTTTCCCAACCGATTGCACCTTCAACTTTATTTAACAACATACGTAAATAGAAAAGCTCACCCCAACTTGGAGGTACATGATGAATCCTGCCAATGCTCTTACCTTTCTTCCTTCGAGTCCATTTCTTTTGAGATTTATTCCAAACATAATATTTGGGTAACTTGACATATAAAAGGGTTCGTGCAAAGTCATCTACTTTATTTGTTTCCATCCACTCAAAAAACTTTGTTGTGTTAAGTGAAGCCTTTTCAACTTGAAAGTCGATGCTCTCTGAAGGATCAAAACAACAGTTTGTTCATCTGGAAGGTGAAACGGTAAACGTTCGACTGTTGGGTACCTATGATGAATGTCAAATTTGAATATTCTCCAAGCAGTTTCACATGCGGATAGATACCTACAGTCCATAAAGTCGTTTCTTTCATCTTTTTCTTCATCTTCGACAACTGCTGTTACTCTATCGGGGCCTTTGTTAATGTACTTACATAAATATTTTATAGACCCAAAATGATTGCACCACTCTACGTTAATATGTGCTTGGTACTTTTTCAATAATGTAGGGTTGTATGGAACTGCAAAACTATTATCAAGGTCTGCACCTTGTTTTTTAACTGTCCTTCCATTTTCACTTCATTTGTATATGGCGTATCCACTTTCGTCAATGAAAGTTGTTTCATTAAATTTCTTCAGAAACTTCTTTGAACACTTATTATTCTCCATGCAAGGACAACTTCTATGTTCAGGACCACACGGACCGTGCATCATGAATTCCTTAACCAATTGGTACAGTTCAGGTTCTTCTTCTTTGTCAGGGATCTCGACGGATATACACCTGTCAATATCTGCAGGAAACCTCAACTTATCTTCTTTTTCTAACCACACGTAAAGGTGACAATGAGGAAGTCCACGTTTTTGAAATTCTATTGTGTACACTTTTGTATAGGAAAAAAATAATATTAATGTTATTGTTAACAATATAAGTTATATGCATTAATATTAAGGTATTTGTAATAGGTCAACATACCTGCTTTTACTTCGCCAAAAATTCGACTTTCTTTAATATCCTTTATCAGTTGATCAAGCTTGATTTTAAACACTCTTGTTGTGACATCAGGGCGATCTTCTGATTTCAGTACCCTCTTTTTTAGAAATCTTGTAATTTCAGGCCACTTGTGATTACACGTAAAGGTTATAAATAAATCAGGGTATCCATACCACTTGCACATTGCCATTGCATCTAAGTAGTTCTGCATCATGTATCTTGGACTACCTGTGACGGATTCAGGCAAAACTACTTTCGGTCCACGTTTCTTCTTTCCATCTTCACCTGCTTCTGCTGCCTTTGCCAACCTCGAATAAGTTTCACATCTTAAATCACTTTGTTGATTACGGATGTAAAACATGCGCTCAGCTTCAACCATCGTATAACCATCAACTGAAAATTGCTGAAACAAACATTTACTACTTAAAGTACTTGAGAAAGCATTAGGTTTGTCTTGTATATGGTAAGCAAACCATTCTCGCATGGTGACATATTTTTCATATCATCACTGTGTCATCAGTAATACCTTGATGGTATACATCAGTCCTATAACCATCTTCTGCTTAAGGGAACAAAAGAGGATACTGTAATGGGAGGTATGACACATGCAACTCGCTAATCCTTTTGACTTTACCATTGTTTTCATGAACAACTATATCTCTTTCATTGTGTGTATCAAAATCACCAACAGTAAGTGCAGCCACTTCTTTAGCGATAGGGAGGTTATACTGGCTTCCATTAATGAGACGTGCACCTATAAGCCTGATCTTAACATTCTGTTGACTAATTGCTATCTTTAAGCTTGCCATCTGATACTGCTTAACCAAAGGGTTTTGACGATCAGGCATTGTTTTTAGATCTTTAGTTAATGGTCTATCCATTTGACTGTTTGACGAAGATGATCCGCCAGTTTTGGAACTGGTTGAATTGTTGAAAGATAATAGTCAGAATTTAAATATTCAAAGTAAACTGCAATATTTGTGAAAAAATCATATGAAAAAAAAATTTGAAGGCAGTGTAGTAAATAGTACCTGATAACACCAATGCGATTTTCAATTTTATTTGCAGAATCATATATGTATAGTTGAGAAAACTACAGTTTATGTCCCTCATTTGGTAACAAATCACTAATTCGGTGAGTGTTTTTTCCTTGAATTCTAAAACGGAATGGTCTACGTCCAGTGTTAACAGAGTTATCTACTTTTCCTGACATCGAAGTAAAAGCAAACATTGAATTGTAACGTCTAATATTTTCCATAAAATGTTTGCTTTTAGGATGTTCTCCGTTCATTAGTCCTTGTAATAATGGAGGTGGATCCTTCAATGAAACATGCAATTTTACTTTCCCTCTATTGCAACACAGGGAAAACCCATCAACGACATCTATATGATTCGATCCACTCTTAGCTTCAGCAAGCCATAGCATTGCACCACATTTCACGCACTGTATGTTTAGATCTCCATAGTCCAAGTAATCTAAAAACACAAAAGTAAATATTAAAAGGATAAATATTAAAAACATAAGGAAAACAAAAATAGGAAGGTAAAATAAGAATGTGTTTTTTTTAAGCGATTATCAAGTACTTACCTTTTAAAATCCCCGAGATTCTATCAGTATATCCATGCTCATCATCTTCATCCGAGTCTAACAAAATCATACCACTCATCATGGTTTAATACAGACTTCCCTTTGTCAATACATTTGCCTTTGGTTTTTGAAGCAAATTCATAATTTGTTGTTTTTTTCTGAATTATATTTGGTGTCCCTGTATAAAAAAATAATTATAATAGTTTAAAATATAGCAATATATGTATTTAGTTAGATAATAATTTTAAAGTTATGTTTAAGGAAACACTAACCAATGTCAAATGGTATTGGAGTTTTGTTTTTAAACCGTTGAGGTCGATTAATGTTAGAAACTTCACCTGGATTTGATTAACTAACTATTTTAACCAACTAATTAAATTAAAATTAAGCTATACAAAACACAAAAAAAGAATTTACACTAAAATGTAAATGGTGTATTAATTACTTGTGGGTGTGTTTAGAATGGTTGTTGTCACATTTGCAGATTCAGACATCATCAGATTAGAAGTTGAAGATCCAACACCAAGTTCGATACCTGTATTTTGTATATGCTGATCTACAAATATACCTATGAACGCAAATTAATGTGCAATGAACGTTAATATTTTTAAATTGTGAAATAAGTTACAAAAATGCAGTATATATTAACTATAGATGTTTACTTGCTGAAAAAGGCAATGGTGATATGCATGACGTTGCATCAGTAACATTTGATTTTGTCCTAGTTGTAAGAGAATCATTGCCTATAAGATTAATAAAAGAAGTTAGGCTCAATACTTAATAAATATCACATTATAAAGATCCAACTCGTATATACTTATTTAAAACATACTTGTATGTTCAACATTTTTCCGAGGCCTGCCAACCTTTTTTTTAATTGGTTTTTCTAAAGCAATGTGTGATGATGTATAATCTGCACTGTCTACTAAAGTATGACATGTTAACGGTGTTTTCCGTGGACGTCCAGTTGTCCTCTGAATAACTATTGGAGTGACTACTTCCGGAATATGAGGTATGTTCAACTGTTGTGATAATAATGTGTTGCTCGCATTAACAATTGACGGTGATCGATCTGTCATGGATAACGTATCTACAAAAAGTAAGATATTAGTATTCAGCATATATAACCGAAAAGTTAATAAAGATAATAGAAAACAAAATTTACTTGCTGTAATTTCAGATAGAGGAGATCTATGTTGAATGTGAGTAGGAGCAACGTTAGAAATAGGCGATGACAATGTAACCAAACTACTAACTTGATTAGGGTTTGCATTCTCGTTATTAGTTGTTGTAGGCTGTTTACGTGGTCGTCCACGTGGCTTTTTAGTTGGAGGGGTCGCATCTATAAAAAGCTTAGATTCACATGGTGTAGAGCTTGATTTCTGTGTGTTATGTGGATTAGGTAGTGATGATGAAGAGGCTAGGGTAGTGTTTGTATTCAGGATAGTTGTTAGAAGAGATTTACGGGGACGTCCACGTGGCTTCTTTGTTGGTAATTGACTTGAGTCTTTTCCAGTATACGATAGTTGTCTTTGTCGTGTATCTACTGAGTTTGGAATGATTGATGTTATAGAATGGTTTCCTTCAGATCATGTACAACAAAAAGAGATTATTAAAACTAATTAGACTTGCAAAAAAGTTAAAAAAAAATGTATAAATATATTGCAAAATGTACTTGCTTGGAGTAACCTTAAAAAAAGGATGACTAACATGATAATTATCATCAAGCATTGCACGGCCACCTAAGTCTTTTGAAACTTGAATATTTTCATTTGTAAGAGCTACATAATAAAAAATAACCATAAAGAATTATTTATTTAACATTTCAAGTTTAAAAAAACTCATATGAAATAATTCATGACTTACCAACATATTTATTTGGCGTATGCATATCCTCTGTCTTATTATTGCCATACACATTGATGTTAGAGTTGCTCTGATGATAATTATCGGATACTTGAGCACGTTTGACGTGTGTATAAATTTCTGTGTATGACAAATCATCATAAGATACTTGGGCACGTTTGACAGGTGGATAAATTTCTGTGAATGGAAAATCATCAAAAGATAGGACATTATATCCCTGGTCAAAAATGTGCAAAATGATAAACTACGGATAGTTACGATATAAATGTTATAAGTGGGGAATGAAAGTACCAAAATATTCTCACATACTACTATTTCGCAAGTGGGGTTTTGAACAGAACGAAATATGCAAAATGTTAACAACACATAGAGAATCTATATAGTTATATTTCCAAATAAGTGGGAAAAATGCTACTGCACCAAAAATACGAAATATGAAATTCACACTTATCTAGTATATAAGTATATGTTTGTGGTAAACCTTATGACATAATAATACGTAAATCTTCCAAGACTAGGTGGATCCCTTAAAGTTGAAGGTCATTATCTTTGGCAGTTGGTCTCGTGCACTTTACAATGTTAGCCAACTCAACTTGAATATGGTTGATTGATAAATACTAGACGATTATCCGCGCATAGCGGCGGAAATCAATAGCGACAAATAATTAACGATAAACTATATATTATTGTAAATGTTTCGTGTACCTTTCAAAATAAAACGTGAAAATATCAATATATGATTGCAAATAGTAGTCACATACAATATATTCTTAACATGTATGAAATAACATATAAAAATATTTAGTGAACATAAAAGTAAAACGTTACATCAGTTATGAGATAAGCAATGCACTTTACTCGTCAAGTATAAATGTTCACATCAAGTTTTAAGTGAAAAATACAAAGGTTCTTGTAAATCAATATTTGAATTTTCATATTTTCTTGCATAATTTCTATAAATTTGAAAGAATGTGTAATTACGTACCCGCCGTTTAATGGCAGCTATGTTAAGTTTTTGACAAAATCATACTGGCGAATGATTTTTTTATGTGTTTTTCTCTTGAGGCATGGCTGAATAGTGGAGTCTAGTTTTGACCAAACTTTGACGGCAAATTGTTTTTCGATAACATGATTCAGTTGTTTTTTCAATGTCAAGATGGCATTGTTTTCTTGGGGCGTAGTTTTTAGTTGTAACAATCATCTAAAATGGTAATAATAATACTTATCAAAATACTTTTTCTGATGATGGTGATGTCTATCTCTTTTATTTTTTTGAACAATTTATTGTAAATGTGTGTCAACACTAAAAAAACGATCATGATAAGGTTATTGTCATCGCTCATTACTATTGATTACTAACGCCGTCTTAAAATTATAGTTTAACATTTATTTTCGGATTTTCTCGAATTAATTATTTATTTTTAAAGATAAGTAAAACTTATCATACATAAGGTGTTTGAGATTATTTATTGAAAACAGATTATTTTTTGAAAATAGATAATCAGATAATTATTATTTTGAAAACGTCATTTTAGAAAATGATGTTTGATTTGATTATACAGTTTGAAATCGCAATAATCAAATAATCAGTTTTTAGAGTGTTTGTCAAATTTGATTATTTGATAAGTAAAATGAATAAAATAAACTCATTTTAACTTTTCTCTATTTTCAAAATGAAATAAATAACTCTCCACTAATTTTTTCAAAACTCTATTTTCGAAGCTTTTAAATGCAAATAATCACTTTTCTTAATTTTTTTATCCAAACACTAATTTTAATTTATCTTCATTTTCAAAATAAAACAATTAAATAATATAATTACAAACGTAATCCTAAACACCCACTTAAAACATAACACAACTTTTAAAACTGTAATTCCTAAGTATATGCGAATAAACGTAATATACTAATTTAGATAGATATAATTTCAACTAAAAATTCATTTAAAGCCTACATGACATTTTTAAAACGTCATTTTTCTAAATTGATAACATTAATATAAGGATTAAATATTTTAAGTTGTTAATAAGACAACTGTCATCAAATTTTGATGATCAAATTAAATATGAGTTCAAACGTACTTGGGGGCTGTTTCCAATTGTATCATTGAACTTGGCCATTTTTTATGTTATTTTATTGGTGAAGTTGTGTCTTGCACTTCCTGGCGTGGCATATAGTCCTTTGTTTTTAGTCCTTTAAATGTTGTATTTTATTTTACGTAAAGTCAATCTATGTCCGTCGATCATACTATTGAACTCACGAGGTCACTCAAGAGTCATGTTTTAGTGTAGTTGGTAGATGTTATTTCATGTTTTTACTAATGTACCTTTTAAACTTCTGTATTTCTTTTAAAGACTTTAAATGTGAAAGTGGACGTTTTTTAGTTTCAAAATTTTATTTCTAAAACTTTCAAAATTCAATTAAAAAATAAATATATGTCAAAGCTTCAAATTTCATTTAACAATATATTTTTAAAATTTTCAAAAAACTTCATATATAAAAATAATCTATATTACAACACGAATTTGTCTATGTTTAGATTGACGTCTGTAAAAGTCAAATAAAAAAAGCAAATATGTATCATAGCCTCATAGGTTGTCTAAGCCATGTGAAGAGATAGTAAAAAATACAGTAGGATGTTTTTAATTTTTTATGACTCTTTATGTCTAGTCTATGTATCTACTATTCTAGTTTTGAAAAAGATGACACCTTTCTTGAAACTGGTAATATGTTACACTTTTTAATGTTTGACCTCGTTATTTATGAATATATTTCAAAAGTATACGCATTTCAAAACCTTATGTTTGGTTGGGTGATATTTAATGGCTTTTTCCGGTTTTGAAATTAAATGTCTTTAAAAATCGTGTTTGGTAAGTAAAAAGCAGGTTATTTATTTATGCATAGGCCCACAAATTGGTGTTTTTTAAACACATTGATTGGGAAGAACATTATAATACGTCAACCCCAATATTTCCTTTTACTCACATCAGACAAAATGCCCCAACTACCTGCACCATCTTTCTTCTTCCAATCTTTCTTTAATTGCCAGAAGATATTTCTCTATCATCAATTGTTCTTCCTTATTTTGTTCATACAGTTACGATCAAATGTGTTCTTTCTTTATTTCTAACTTTGATATTGTAGAGGTAAGTTTTAATTTTTCTATTGCAGCCGATTTTTGGATTGAAAAAATTAGCTTTGGGTTTCCATACAAACGAATGCGAACATAGTGAGATTTTACAAGAATGCAATTTTATTGCTTCAAATTATTTGTTGGATTGATTCCAATTACTGAACACTTTTTGTTCTGATACAAAAAATATAGATTATTTATTATGACAGGATGCTAAGATTTAAAAATATATATAATCGATCTTTGATAAAGAAATCAGATTATAATGTTTTGTTTCCAATTCATCTCATCAAATGGCAACAAGATAATAAGAGGGTAATTTTGTCATATTTGCAAATGAGAAATTAAACTCATGAACCAAACTCATATTTGAACAGTTTGTCTTTCAAATTTTGAAAAACTTTAACAAAAATGAAAAAGAGTTTGTAAGAAAAAAAATACGAATAACTTTCACGGTGATGGACGAACGGTGGTTGAGACGAACAAAGGTGGTGTGATAATCGAAGCGATGAGGGTGTGTTTTGTTGTAGATGTGAGTGTCTTTTAGGTGTTTGTGTATGGTTTTTTAATTTAATGAAGTCAGAAAAGTGGTATTGAAGATGAGTCAACGACTGAAAAAAATCAAAAATCTTATAAAAACTCATATCTATAAATACAACTTATAGATATATAAAAGAAACCTACCAAACATGATTAATATACATAGATCTATTAAAAAAAATTCAAAATGGCTAAAAAACTTTTTGGTGGCGGCGGGTTTGATGATGGTTTGGTTTATATGGTCGTGTGGTTTGATGGTGCCGCTGATGATTTGACTGTGGTGACGGCGGCTAGTGGTAATTGATGAAGTTTTAGGTTTATGGTTTTATGTTTAGAGAGAGAGAGAGAGAGAGAGAGATAAAAAGAAGACAATGTAGTGTGTGTTTTTTGTATATTTTTTTGTTAGTAGACAAACTTTTATAAGAGTAAAGATATTTTAGTAGGACCCACAAAACTTTTTCAACCATCCTATTTTTTTCAACTTTCAACCATTTTGGTTTTTCCTTTATAAAAGAGTATAGATATAGATTAAAGGTCATCAATTTCCTTTTTGTGTTTTCTTGTTTCACCAGAGTAAATGCAATTAACTGTATTCAATACGACAACAACGTAAATTATTGTTGGTTCAACCAAGTATTTCCGAATCAAGAGTACTCTTTAAAATTTGAATCAACATATAAGAAAAAGTTACTCTTGATTCGAAATTGTAAAACATTGCAAGCCGATTAATGTTGACTATGTTCTTGATATTATGTTACACTCCTAACTTCTAGTAAAGGCTAATAATACATCAAAGGGACACAAAAATCATACATCTATGTAACCATATTCTAAGTTGTTGATATGAATGAATTAAAGTTTACAATAATGGTCGGGCATCTTAGATTGCGTTTATTTGGATGGAAAATATCTTATTTTTTACAAAATATTTTTTTATAAAATAAGAAAAACAGAAAACGCGTTCAAATCATCGTTTTCTAGAAATATTTTCTAGAAAATGCAAAATCCATATTTTACCCTTTTGCACACAAAAACAAAAAAAAACTCCCTTTTTTGTTTTTAAGTTTTCCTTTAAACATATAAAATTCATTTCCTCCTTTATTTCCTTTATAGTTTTAGAAAATAGCAAAAACACAAATTTTTCTAACTAAATGCGTTTTCTAATTTTTAAATGTTTTGTGGAAAATAAAATCCCTTTTCTTTTTCTACAAAATAGAAATAAAAAATGATACAAAATATTTTTTAACTAAACGCACGCTTAAGATTTTGATCTGTTCATCTTTTTTGGTTCCATATAGGCAACTATATTTAGGAAGATTGCACTGAAAATGTAATAGAAAGAAGTAGTGGGAGTGATGGATGGTTTGGGTGATTATAGCACTATGTCATTGCCATGTGATACATATAGAATACAACCGAAACAAATTAAGCCGACGCACCCCCACCCCACATGCCATGCTCATCACATCATCATTTTTCGCTATTATGCTATTTCAATATTTTTTTTTTTATATTGATATTGTGTCTAAAGAATTTGCGTTTATAGGGCGATCATGATGCGATGCGAATTTTGGTAAAAACCATATCGTATTTAGAATTGCGGTTTTTAAAAATTGTGAATCCATACCGTATGATTTTTACTATTTTGTAAGTTTTGCGGATTTTAACCGCACCGCATCATCATCTGATGATTTATATAATTAACGTAAGTTTATTGCGGGTTTTTGTTCACAAAGTTAATATTTTCGTTTATAAAACACACAATAACATAGAATAATAATAAGAAAAATTTTCATGCTTGGTACCTATCATTTACACAGAAAATCAAGTTTGGTCTCTATCTCAAAATAACTCCACGGATCGTCCTTATCGTTTACAACTACGATCAAAAGTCGTCCCTATTTCGGATGGGCGTTAGTTTTGACAGTTAACTCCAAATAAATGATGGATATTTTGGTCCTTTTCTTATTTTGACTTCATTTAATACAAACACCCACCATTTTCATCCCATAGGATCAAACATACACCTTTTTCATCCCACAAATAAACCCTTCATCAAAATAAACCCAAAAATTAAAGATTTAAAAATTAAACAAGATTCAAAATAAACCCAGAAATTAAAGATCCAAAATGAAGCCATGTACTCAACTTGTCACAAATTAAATACTACAGTAATATTTATTGGTAACAAATGCACAAAAAATGTGGTTACTAAGAACTGTATGAACAAAGATATGTTATCATAAAATAATTTCCTCTTACAACCATTTCCTTTTCCACTTCCAATAATTAATATATTTCCATTTTCATGACCTTAAGAAAAACTAGCAATTGTTTGAACGATGGTCTCATGCCAAGGGTTCGATGGGGCCTACATTAGTCACGTTAGCCTGCACCATCATCCCAACCATTGCCACCATTGCAAGTCGACCTAAAACATTAATTTGATTAGTCTAAAACCATGACTAAAAATAACTGCTACATAATCCAAAATATCAAAAAAAAAATAAAGAGCACCATTTTTAATCTCTTTCAGTTTCCACTCATGTGCATTTTTTATGTCTTTAGCAAGACCAAGAGGATCTATTATGTAATCCCCATATATCAGCATTAGTCAACAAAAATCAACCCAATGTGAATATTTTCTACCAGAGGTTGAACGATGCCATGTGAGTCTCGCCCAAGACCCATCCATTCAACGAACCCCATTTTCATCATCATCTTAGACCCAAGCGATTTGGGACGCTGGATTGCTTCAATGGGCTCTGCTATTCCACTACCATCTTTGCCTAATCCAGCACCATCAACATACCCCATCTTCGCCATCATTTTCGAACCAAAATCTGTTGTGTACATCTTAAGATGAGGTTGCAACTGGTTTGCTGTTGGTTAAGGTCTGGTCAACCACATCAGTCTTTACTGGCTCAGTCATCATGTTACCACTTGAGATAAATGATACGGGTTGTGCAGCATATGAGCCTGTCTTGTCTTTATCTTTCCTTTTCTTCTTGCTTGAATCACCAGAAGTTTAATTTTTAGCGGATTTCGAATCCACTGAGCTCAAACCAGCCGCCATGGATCTGTTAGGAGATCTGGATCTGGTATTCGCGTTCTGTTTCCGTACGATGTTACCGGATCAAGCGCGTGGGAGATGACAATCTGGAGTACACATGGGTTGGCGATGGAGATGGAGACGAGTAGGAGTTGGAGCTGGTGGATGAAGCAAACGGAGATGAAGATGATGACGTGTCAGCTGCAAAAGCTGATGAGTAACGGTGATGATGTTTTTGTGAATATGATTTGGATTTTTTGATGTGACTGGATTTTTGGTGATGATGTTTTGCGAATATGATTTGGATTTGTTATGAGAGGGTGATACTTTTGTGTTTGTGGGGTTTTGAATCTGTTTTTGAATTAGTGTATGGATCTGTAATGTGAGATGGAATTGTATGTTTTTTTTTCCATTTAAGGGGGAGAGAGAGAGAGAGAGAGAGAGAGAGAGAGAGAGAGAGAGAGAGAGAGAGAGAGAGAGAGAGAGAGAGAGAGAGAGAGAGAGAGAGAGAGAGAGAGAGAGAGAGAGAGAGAGATGAGAGAGAGAGAGAGAGAGAGAGAGAGAGAGAGAGAGAGAGAGAGAGAGAGAGAGAGAGAGAGAGAGAGAGAGAGAGAGAGAGAGAGAGAGATAAGAAAAAAAAATAAAAGAAATAAATAAAAGACTAAAATACCCCTTTAGCCATAAGAGTTAACAGCCAAAACTAACCCCCATCCAAAATAGGGACGACTTTTGATCGTAATTGTAATCGATAGGGAAGATCGGTGGAGTTATTTTGAGATAGGCACCAAACTTGATGTTCTGTGTAAACGATAGGGACCAAACATGAATTTTTTCTAATAATAATAATATACACCAGAAGCTTTATAACACACGTTAAATAATCGATGTCTTGTTTTTCGGTTTTATACAACTAATCTGCGGTGCGGTGCGGATTTTGTGGTGCGGTTTTACGTGCAAAACCGCAAACGTACCGCATTTTGCGGTTTTACTTTTTTTGAAACTGATCCACTGGTTTTTTCATGGTACGGTTTTTTTACGGTTTTTACGGTTTTGTGGTTTGTGTTGAGGTTTCTACTCACCTTTACTTATGACCAATGTTTTGAAACCCAGTTTTTAAATCGACCCGGTCGAGTCACCGGGTCCGGGTCAACCTGGATTAACAAGGTTTTCTAAAAAATATATTTTTTATATATTTTTAATAATTGACAAAATTATATATAAAAACTTTCGTATATTGAAGACGTAAATTGTTCACCAACAATATAATATATAAAAATAAAATGTAATCGCAAATACGTAAAATTTACAAATTTATTTTTTTAAAAACCCGATAAAATCGAAACCCGGCCGGATCTCCAGAACCGGGTTGACCGGGGTCACCTCAAACCCGACGAGTTTAACCGGGTTTCGAAAATGTAAAACCCGAGTTAATATGACCCGTTTTTCGCCCCAAAACCGGATCAATCTGTTGAACCGGCCGAGTCGACCAGGATTTGAAAACATTGCTTATGACTATAGAATTTTCAAATATATTTAAATACTGTAACAAAACTTTGTGGAAGTATGTTACTAGTTTTCTTTACACCATAAAAGTCGCAATCCAATTTTTAGAGTTTTAGGGGCTGTTTAGTTGGAGAAAGTTCTTCCTCTTTTCTAGAAAAATTTTCATTTGAAAAGTGAAAGACAGAAAACCTGTTTAAACAATATCATTTTTTAATAATTTTCCAAAATTACAAAATTTTCATTTTCTAAATTTAGATAGAAAATTAGAAAACTCCATTTTACCCTTTTCTAAATTTTCAGCTCATACCCTCAATTGTTTTATTTAACCCATTTCAGTAACAAGTTACTCTATTCAGTATTCAATGTTCATCATTATTTTTACGTTTTCGTCAGTAAATTTACGTTTTCGTCAGAAAGTTTACGTTTTCCTCAGAAAATTTACGTTTTTCATCAGTAAATTTACGTTTTCGTTTGTAAATTTACGCTTTCATCTGTAAATTTACGTTTTCGTCTGTAAATTAACGTTTTCAACTGTAAATTTACATTTTCGTCACTAAAGTTACATTTTCGTCAGAAATGTTACGTTTTCATCAGTAAATTTAAGTTTTCGTCAGTAAATTTACGTTTTCGTCATAAATTTACATATTCGTCAGTATTTTTACGTTTTCATCTTTAAATTTACGTTTTCGTCAGTAAATTTACGTTTTCGTCAGAAGATTTACGTTTTCGTCAGAAGATTTCCGTTTTCGTCTGTACATTTCCGTTTTCGTCAGTAAATTTACGTTTTCGTCAGTAAATTTAAGTTTTCGTCACTAAATTTACATTTTCATCTGTAAATTTACGTTTTCGTTAGTAAATTCACGTTTTTGTCAGAAAATATACGTTTTCGTCAGTAAGTTTACATTTTCGTCAGAAAATTTACGTTTTCGTCTGTAAATTTAGGTTTTCGTCAAAAATTTACGTTTTCGACAAAAAATTACGTTTCCGTCAGTAAATTTACGTTTTCATCAGCAAATTTACGTTTTCGTCAGAAAAATTACGTTTTCGTCAGTAAATTTACATTTTCATCTGTAAATTTACGTTTTCGTCGGTAAATTTACGTTTTCTTCAGTAAATTTACGTTTTTGTCAGAAAATTTACGTTTTCGTCAGTAATTTTACGTTTTCGTCTGTAAAATTTACGTTTTCGTCAGAAAATTTACGTTTTCGTCAGTAATTTTACGTTTTCGTCAGTAAATTTACGTTTTCGTTTGTAAATTTACGTTTTCGTCAGAAAATTTACGTTTTCGTCTGAAAATTTACGTTTTTGTCATTAAATTTACGATTTCGTCAGTAAATTGAAGTTTAAAATTTTCCGACAAAAACGTAAATTTACAGACAAAAACGTAAACTTAAAATTTCTGACAAAAACGTAAATTTACTGACGAAACGTAAATTTATAGACGAAAAACGTAAAATTACTGACGAAAATGTAAATTTACTGACGAAAACGTAAATTTACTGACGGAAATGTAATTTTTGACGAAAACGTACATTTTCTGACGAAAACGTAAATTTACTGACGAAAGCGTAAATTTACAGACGAAAACGTAAAATTACTGACGAAAATTTAAATTTACTGACGAAAACGTAAATTACTGACGAAAACGTAAAATTACTGACGAAAACGTAAAATTACCGACGAAAACGTAAAGTTACAGACGAAAACGTAAAAATTACTTACGAAAACGTAAATTTTCTGACGAAAACGTAAAATTTACTGACGAAAACGTAAATTGTCTGACGAAAACGTAAATTTTCTGACGAAAACGTAAATTTACTGACGAAAACGTAAATTTTCTGATAAAAACGTAAATTTACTGACAAAAACGTAAATTTACAGCCGAGAACGTAAAATTACTGACGAAAACGTAAATTTACTGACGAAAACGTGAATTTACTGACGGAAACGTAAATTTTTGTCGAAAACATAATTTTTTTAACGAAAACGTAAATTTACAGATGAAAACGTAAATTTACTGACGAAAACGTAAATTTTCTGAAGAAAACGTAAATTTACTGACGAAAACGTAAATCTACTGACGAAAACGTAAATTTACTGACGAAAATGTAAATTTATAGACGAAAACGTAAAATTACTGACGAAAACGTAAATTTATTGACGAAAACGTAAATATACTGATAAAAACGTAAATTTATAGACGAAAACGTAATAATACCGATGAAACGTAAAAAACTAATTAAAACGTAAAAAAAATTACGAAAATATGAAAAAAGAAGATGGGAAAAAACAGACGAAAACGTAAAAATAAAACTAGCAAAAACGTGAAAAAATGGTTGAAAATAGTTTCGTCTAAACATTTTTTATTTTGTTTTTAGAAAACGAAAAATATCATTTAAACAAGTTTTCAAAATTCTCAACTTTTTTCTAGAAAAGAAACTCTTTTCTTTTCTAAAAAATTAGAAATTGAAAATTATGAAAAGTTTTTCACAACTAAACCGCCCCTTAATGTTAGAAAAGAAGAAAAAGATGTAGGGAGGAATATGATTGTAAAATTGTTTAAAATTGTATTTTCGCATCTCGCAAATTGAGTGTCAGTTTTAAGAAAACTCAAGTTCGCGTCTCACAAATTGTAGGGCACTTGTACTATTTTTTTCATAATGGTGAATAGCTAGTAATTTATTATTTATCATATTTTGTTTTGCGAGGTGGCATCTAAAGTCGGGGATATATCTGCCAGGTCATAAAATATGGCTGATAATGAGTTTCCTCGTAACAAAAATACTAGAATAAAAAATCTTCCATTTGGATCACTTTAATTTGTCGTGGTTGCTTTCATTAATGTGATTGATATCAGATCATAATAATATGTTTTTTAATGTATTTACTAGCTTAAAACCCGTATAATATACGCGTGGTCTCAGGTTTTTTTCACATAAGTTTAAATTAAATAAAAGTTTACGTATTTAACTTTACATTTACTCGATCGGATGATAATAAATGTATAAAAGTTGCTCGAATTGTACATCATTTAACACTAATAAAGCCAATTTAACCATCCAATAAAATCTCACAAGTATAATTCCAACCGTAACCTCTCATCATTTGTTGTATAAATCCTACTTTCTTGAATGCACCAATAAAACTAAGAAATTTAAACTGAGATACATAATATTGTCTTAGATACCAAAAAAGTTAAACAAACTAAATGAACATCTATAAAACATTGAACTTCAAAAAAAACTTTGAACTAAACCCTTTCCGGTTTAAATTAAACATCTATAATACATTGAACTTCAAAAGCTTCGTAGACTCCATAAATTAATCAACCAAAACTGCACCGCAACACCTAAGATTAAAGAATCCTACAAAATGTACAGAAAAGCACATTAGAATGCGCTTGACATGATTCAAAAATAATCTATGAACAAAAAAATTGCATTGCCTTATGTTGAAGATTACTCAACTACTATAAATACATTTTTCTAATGACTGAGAATACCTTCTAAAGGTTTGTCCATCAAATAAAATTTTGTAGCACAGTAGTGTAAATGCAAATGAAATAGTCTCACTTAGGTCAAATGACCTGTAGATTATGATCATTTTTCTAGATCACCATTAGATGTGGCACAATGGGTGAGTCAAGTAATGGGTTAGTTTAATATGGGGTCAAAACATGTCTCATTAGATTCATGGTATCACCTTCATAATTATCTAGTTTACCACAACCTACAAATACTCTCAATTCTACTGAAGTACATAAAATTTTCAGCGTAAGCTTTACTTTCACCATGTCAAGTTTGGAGTGCAGAACGATGCCTCTTCCAAACACAAAAAATAGCTTTTATTTGGTAATAAGTTAAAAGGCGAGCTTTCACTCAAAGACTAATATTACCTCTTTGACTTGTAAATAGTGTCAATCGATAAAATCCACAACTTGAAGATTAGAGAAACCCATACCTCGCCTGTACATTTGAGATAGTAAATGTTTTTCTCTAATGATGCATTGAAGCTGTTAAAATTACGATCTACAAAATTTCAAAAACTATACGTGATAAGTAGTCAGAAATGAAAGAATAAGCACGACTTTCACTAAAGAGTAGCTCAAAATCATTTATTATGTATTTTGGCATATTCCACATAAGTAATAAAAAGAATATATCGAGATCAAATACTTAAAACAATTGTATTAAAGCCCAAAACAATCACTTCTACATCAATAAAAGGTATAACAATGCTTAAGTATACACCTTGTTTTAATAGGTATAACGATGACTTATTGTTCATTATCCAGCATGTTAAGTAAGCATATGATGATAAAGCTAAACACTTTATACTTCGATACTCGATAGAGTTTATAAAATCTCCTAAACTAACACATTTCCTCGAGAATTAAATCCAATTCAGCAGATAACTCTCAGAAAAACTGTTAATTACTTTAAAAGACATGTTTGAGAGATATAATTACAGAAACATAGGTTAACTACACTTTACGAACTCGTTGTCTACGCCTTTAAGACGGATCCAATATATATGATGACGTATAGTGGCTATGCTCACTATTCGCAATCCCAGCCCATCATCTTTTTGCTGAAAGGTAGCCCATTTACGAGTGGAGCTATATGTTACGGACGGCCCATGACGATGTCCTAGCAGCAAGCCGCACGCGGTTGTTAGTGACCATGATACACGAATGAGTCTAGCATAACATGATCATGAACCATATCATACTAGACTGGGGGACATGTCGACGTACAATCGGTTAGGGGCCCAGCCCGACAGGCCCGCGGCCCACACACACCTTAACTTATCCTTTAAGAAACCCTAAGCCTATATAAACAGGGGTAGGGGGTCTCATTCTACAACAGGTTCTCTCTCAACCACACCTCTTATACAATATATCGATCAATACTAACTTGACCGTCGGAGGTGGACCCCGGGGCTCCGGCCTCGGGTCCACGTCTAACCGGTTTACCTTTGTTTGCAGCATTACTCAGGACCCGGGAAGACGACGAACGGCCCAGGAGTGTCGTCGAACCGGCCCAGCCAAACTATGCTCCAACAAGTTGGCGCCATCCGTGGGACCCTGAACATACTATGTTTCGTGGTTTCATTCTACCGAAAAGAGAAAATTCATGCAAAACTCGGTAATTCTGAATTTTTTTTTTTGGGTACATTCGTAGCTAAGGATCAAGTTATTGTCGTTTATTATGATGATGACGTCGCTGACTCAATTTTGATACAAAACCTACATAGCAATCTTAAAATAAGCTATGAAGTACTAATGAAACGCATCATGGTAACAAGAATTAATAAGATATGCATTCTTTTTTCTAAAACACTTTGTCTAATGCAATCAATACTTTTGTCGTAGTATGCCTACGACATCAATATTCCGTCGTTTCAAGAATAAACAATTCTTATGGTAACATATATTAAAAAAAATATTTAAATTGATAAAAAGATTTATCAATATATTTTAAATTTGTCAAAAGTATTATCTTGCTAGTTTTAGTTTTTGATATTTGCGATTATGCGCCGTGACCTTCCGCGGTGATCCGCACGTTCGGGCGTATTTTTTTTATTTTTTATTTTCGCGGCCATGAGTCGCGTCTTTCAGCGATAGTCCATCCGTTCAAACGTAGTTATTTTTTATGTGAGGACTATCTACAACAGTATTATAGGAGAATATTTGTTATATTTAATGCAAATACATGATAATATTTAATTATGTTTATGAGATTCATACGATTTATTTCCATATTCTTGCACATTGTTTGATCTTGGTCATGAACCAATGTTATCCAATAAAAAAAAGTGCCGAAAATTATGTACATTATATAATTTCTGACATTTGTTACTTTATTCCGCGGTTATACTTCGCCCTCTTGCGATATTCAGCAGATCCAAACATATTTTATTTTTTAACTGCGGTCATGAGCCGCGTCCTCCATATTAATCCGTGCGTTCGGATAATATTGCTTATTTTATTATAAGATATCACACATATCATTTAAGATACTAAAAGATATTATTTCTTTTTTAAAATTTGGTAAGGATATATTCCAATATTTTATTAAGTTGTAAAATATTACACATATTTATTTTAACAAGGTAACAAGATATAACCTAAATTTTTCTATTAAAAGATATTCCGTATATCTCTTAACTTGGTAACAAGATCTAATATATCTTTTAGCTTTGTGTGGATTTCTTTTATTCCGATAAATATTCGCATCTTCAAATACATATCTAGATAGATATTTTCATGTCTAGTATTAAGTGATTACTTATTATACATATATATATATGCTAGTCCGTACACTCGGATATATTCTGCCTACGGGCGTACATGTACACATCGTTCCCGGGTGGAATAAGAGGATTGAGTGAACCTAATAATTCAACTTGTCGTGTAAGAGGGTTGCAAACCCAACGACCACGGATCATGTATCCTTGTTAGACACCTTGCTATCAAGACGTTGTAGTAAGTTACGCAAACCACATGACTCATGATGGACTTGCAAAAGACACACTGTGCACGTCTAACAACATTTTGTCAAAAATTTGACCATCCTTATGGTAAATGCGGTACGCCGCACGTTGTGGCGTAGCTCATCCCATAAGTTAGTTAAGATACGTCTTATACTATGTGAAAATTCGCGGTTATGGCAAGACCCATCCGCGTTGGTTTGCACGTTCGAACCCAATTTCTATTTTTTGTACGCGGCTATGGTACGTCCATTCGCGCTGGTCTACGTGATCATAATTTTTTGAATACTTGATTAAGTTTAATGTTACTAATCGAGTTTAGCACCATTAAACTTGGGGGGCTACCAGGGTATAATCATACCACTATTTCCGTGCATGACGCGCAAATATCTTTGGATATATTTCTTTGTCGCAGAAGTCCGCCTTCTGCTGGGTTATTCCTTTGCCATGGAAGTATCTCTTTTATTGGCTTATTCCTTCGCCGCGGAAGTACTCCTTCCGCGTGCTTCTTCCTTTGCCATGGAAGTATCTCTTCCATTGGCTTGTTCCTTCGCCTCGGAAGTACTCCTTCCGCGTGCTTCTTCCTCAGCGCCATGGAAGTATCTCTTCCATTGGCTTATGCCTTCGCCACGGAAGTATCTCTTCCGTTGGCTTATTCATGCGCCGTGGGATTATTCTTCCACGTGCTCATTATCCTTCGCCGTGGAAGTATCTCTTCCACGTGCTTATTTTCTTCGCCGTGGAAGTCCTCCTTCCACTGGCTTATTGTCTTCGCCGTGGAAGTACTCCTTCCACTGGCTTATTGTCTTCGCCGTGGAAGTATTCCTTCCACGTGCTTATTATCTTTGCCGTGGAAGTATCTTTTCCACGTGCTCATTATCCTTTGTCGTGGAAGTATCTCTTCCACGGACTTATTGACTTTGTCGTGGAAGTCCTCCTTCCACTGGCTTATTGTCTTCGCCGTGGAAGTATTCTTCCACGGTTTTATTATCTTCGCCGTGGAAGTAATCCTTCCACTGGCTTATTGTCTTCGCCGTAGAAGTACTCCTTCCACTGGCTTATTGTCTTCGCCGTGGAAGTATTACTTCCACGTGCTTATTATCTTTGCCGTGGAAGTATCTTTTCCACGTGCTTATTATACTCGTCGTGGAAGTATCTCTTCCACGGGCTTATTATCTTCGCCGTGGAAGTATCTCTTCCACGTGCTCATTATTTTCACCGTGGAAGTATCTCTTCCACGTGCTTGTTATCTTTCGCCGTGGAAGTATTCTTCCACGTGCTCCTTATCTTTCGCCGTGGAAGTATTCTTCCACGTGCTCCTTATCATTCACCGTGGAAGCAATCCTTCCACGTTCTTCTTATCTTCGCCGTGGAAGGATCTCTTCCACGTGCGTGTTATCTTCGCCGTGGAAGTGCTCCTTCCACTGGCTCATTCTTTTCACCATGGAAGTACTCCTTCCGTTTGGTCATTACTTTGCCGCGAAAGTACGTCTTCCGCTGGCTTATTGTTTTCACCACGGAAGTACATCTTCCGTTGTCTCATCGTTTGACATGGAAGCAGGTATTCCATTGGTTCATGCTTTTTGCCACGGAAGTACGTCTTCCGTTGGTTCATATCTTTGTTGTGGAAGTACGCCTTCCACGATAAATTACTTTGCCCGACTACGGAATGATTTTTCAAACTTTTACATTTTTGACCTTAATTGGACAGGGCCTGATCAACCGTGTTTGGTGTAGGAAAAATCGTGAAAGTTTTTAAGTCATTATCTAAGTCGTGGTCATAAGACGGATGTAAATATCCGCATCAACTTGCCACAGAGGTACGCCTTCTGTTGTCCTTAAGACGAATAAAATATTCGCACTATGCTGCATCATTAGTGGGTATACAAGGTACGCCTTTAAATATTCACGATGCAGCATACGGGTTCCACCTCCACATTTACAAAACCTTCTTATCATCCTCACGTTAGGGATGAATAAGAATGATACCTTGCCAATGCCAGTGTTACCCCGGCTATAGAACACGTTTTCTTCTTACGGGGTCCTTACCGTCTAAATCACGGGAAACCAAGCATTCGAGCACAACCACCCGTCTTACGTATACATGTTTTCCCAGTTCTTTCGGCGTGGATATGCTTACAAGTAACGGATATGGTATAAAGTCTAGTAACCTCGGTGACAACCTCGCATACTAGACTGGGGGGACATGATGACGTATAGTGGCTATGCTCACTATTCGTAATCCCAGCCCATCATCTTTTTGCTGAAAGGTAGCCCATTTACGAGTGGAGCTATATGTTACGGACGGCCCATGACGATGTCCTAGCAGCAAGCCGCACGCGGTTGTTAGTGAGCATGATACACGAATGAGTCTAGCATAACATGATCATGAACCATATCATACTAGACTGGGGGACATGTCGACGTACAATCGGTTAGGGGCCCAGCCCGACAGGCCCGCGGCCCACACACACCTTAACTTATCCTTTAAGAAACCCTAAGCCTATATAAACAGGGGTAGGGGGTCTCATTCTACAACAGGTTCTCTCTCAACCACACCTCTTATACAATATATCGATCAATACTAACTTGACCGTCGGAGGTGGACCCCGGGGCTCCGGCCTCGGGTCCACGTCTAACCGGTTTACCTTTGTTTACAGCATTACTCAGGACCCGGGAAGACGACGAACGGCCCAGGAGTGTCGTCGAACCGGCCCAGCCAAACTATGCTCCAACAATATAAAAAGTCAAAATGGGCTAACAGGAGGTTCGAGAACTTACCTAAAGGGCTCACGTCCTCTTTGAAGAGCTATGAGAGTTCTTCAAACACTTCCCCTTTTGCCTCATAAGCGATTGCAATAGCTTCCAAAATGACTCTATGTCCAACCAAAAATTGCCTCCCTGTTGGTACCAATGAAACTAACCAAAGTTACTGCAACAACAAAACTTTGCATACGATCGTATTTTAGCATAGTTGACTTAGCAGTTCATAGTTGACTATTACCAAAGTCACCAGTTTATACAATTGGTTTTGACATTAATGTTATATAAACCAAATATCCAATAACTAAGAGAATAATTTTGATTTTTCACATTTTAACCACATGCAACTTAATTTTAGTGGTACCAATTGAGTTTTATGCAACAAAGAGTAATGGTATAAATACCTCAAACTTGAGATGCAAATTTGAGAGTTAAAAAAATATCACTTACTACATCATACAGATAGACATGTTTTAATATAACACATCGAATTGGCTAATGAATACTAAGTGATGTTAAACTTACCTGATAAAATAAGTCATACCAAATTCATATGTTTCTAGAGGCAAAGCACCGTTTAGGACGGAGTTTCGATCCACCACATGACGAAGAAGCTGTGAATAATTTAACGATGAAATAGGAATCAGACTCATAACAACTAAAAAATTCAAAACTAAAGTCGAAAAAGAAAAATATGAACAAAACAAAACAAAATTAACTATTCTACAAAACTAAACAAAGTTACACATGAGACCTCATGAAAAATATTTGTAATTGTTAAACGAAACTCAAAGTAAGAGCCAATGGCTAAAAAATAAGGTAGTTGTTAAACGCCATAAAACTTTTGTACAATTTTAATAATTTAGCTTTCCATATCTTGTGTTCATGACTATATCAATTGCATAAACACCCTTCTCCACAAACCCAAGAACATGAACTACCTAACCAATATTTTAGATACTTGAAAGTTGAAACAACATAACCTTTAATAAATCTCGAGTTGCTTCAATTCATGGTTACATACACGTCATGTAGTCATGCCAAAAAATCAACTTTTTATATGCTTCTTGCCAAGTCGTGGTTCTGCAATAAATAAAGTGATCAACTAACTATATGAAAAAATGAAAAACTAATTCCAAATAAGTATCGTGATATCTTTTTCTTAACATCTGAAGCCTAAATGGTAAAAGTGTAAAACTAAGACGTTGTAGTAGTTAAACCACCTCCCATGTTTTAACAGCAAATATTCATGAAATAGTCAAATACTTAACTTCGATATTTTAGTTACTGTTATTATCAGAATAAAAAACAAATAGAAAGTATAAGGCAACCTTGGTTACAACAATGACCTTTTGCATAACTTAAGAGTTTATTATCTAATTTTGTAATAAGGGAAATCACTATCTTCATTAAATACAAATGACTATCAATGAACAAACTGGTAGTACTTCTAATGAAGCTAACCACAAGTCTCAAAAAACACTTTTAGCAAGAAAGAAACAACATTGAAAAGTACTACTTCTGTATTTTTAGTTCATAGATGCTTATAAGATGAAAAAGGAGTAAAAAAACACTCACTGAGAGGCTTACTTGCATAAAAGGAAGCCAAGTGAATTGGATTATAAGAAGTGACTACTTGCATTAATCAATATCTTTGTATGATAATGTTACTATTCTCTAAAAGCATAGATTAAACGGTATCAAAGTCCATTATTATCTAAAAATAAGCTTTGAATTAATAAAAATATGGTTACTTTAGACGATGATGTAAATTTATACAGTAGCAATTAGAGAGTAAATATCTAAGAAAGAAAAATAACACATTTGTATAAAAAAGCCCAAAATCGCCAGTTTAATTAATTTACATGTATTTGTTGAATAAAAATTATCACAAATTAAGAAGATAAGAAAGGACAATTATACCATCTATTTCTTTGAAGCATTTCTTCAAACACTTGTTAAGCACATCTAGAATCTCCAATTATCTTACACATGATATCTGAAAATTAACTACTACTAATTAAATAACTATAACATAAATCGACTTACAACACATGATAGGTGTGAAAACACCCATCCTTTTACCACTTATTTCTGGCTAAAACGAGACCAAAACACGTATTTAATATCATTTGTTTGGAATTATGCGTGGTTTTTGTATTTATTGTGTTTTCAGAGTCAACCGGATGAATATTGAAGAAAACATGGGATTGCACGGGTTTTATCGAGGAAAAAGACTCAAGTCGAAGTCTATTGTCCAAGAGATGCAAAAGATTTGAAGTCATTGTGCCTATTTGAAGAATTATCGAAGAATAGAGCCAAAGATGGAAGATTCATATATGTCGAAGAACTCAAGTCTATTAAACAAAAGATTATAAGACGAGATGGAATTATTCACCGACACTTCTCAAATCCAAGTCGGAAACGTTTATTTAAAGAAGCGTGAAGACTAAAGAAGAAAGAAGAAAAAGAAGCCCAAACTAAAGCCCAATCACAAGCCCACCACCACATCACACGCCTATATATATGGTTCTACTTCACAAATTTGGAACACGGAGTTTTTTAGGTAGTTTGTAGTTTTTTTTTCATTCTCTCTAGTTTTAGAGAGAGAAAGTTCTAAACTTTCTCTCACTAGATTTCATCTTTTTCTATTTCAAGATCAAAACTTTGTATTATTTTTCATTAATCAAGTTCAAGTTTCAAGTTTCAAGCTTTTAATCTTTGATCTCATTCTTCCTTTCTTTGATTTTATTGATTTTGGTACAAATCTAGTATGATCCGTGTTGTTCATCAATGATTTGTGCTTAAAAAGTTGATTTCTTTTTGTGTTTCCTTAAGTTTATACACGATTAAGCTTTAAGATCCTTGTTCTTATTGGCTTATTTGTTGATTTAGCTTATTGGCTTATTTGTTGATTTCTTTAAGTTTTTAAGTTATCGAGAGGCTCGGGCTCTTGATAAGACGTTGATCGAGTGCGCATACACCTGCAAAAGAACTAACAAGGCAAAAACAAAGCAAAAATATTTTTGGTTTTTATGTTTTAACCTCCTAAGTGTAGGGGGACCTGTATAGGTGTTTGTCTTTGTGTGGTGATGTGATTACAGGGATGAATGCACTCGTGGAACCTTCGAAGAACCGTGCTCCCGTGTTATCCGAAATCCGGTTCTATCTCTCAACTATCGTGATTCAATTTTCTTCATACTTACATTTGAAATTGATCACTTTAGTCGTCTTTTCCTTAACTCGAGTTAACCAACGTGCACAATGTCCTAAGTGTAGGGGAAACTTTTCCCACATGCTTAAACATTGAGGACAATGTTTATCTTAAGTGTAGGGGGGACTTATATCGAAGTTTTAAGTGGAATTTTCCATGAAAATGCCTTCATTTAACCGGAAAATCATCTTTTTCAACATTTTTCAAATTTTTAATTAACTTTGGCCATATAGTCGTAATTTTTAAAATTTTTATCGTTGCTTTCATATGTATATATCCCGCAATAAAGTCAAATTTTTTAATAATGTGGTGTAGCTAGTTTAGAAGTCTTTGACATATTAGGCCCGTTGTGATTATTTTTGACTCAACCCGAATAGACTTATCTAAGTTTATTCTAGCTAGTATCCTTAACCATGTAGACCTTAATTGGTTTATTAGGCTAAGCATCCACGAGTCTCATTACTTGAGATTTTAAATTGTGGAGGACGAGAAATGATAGAGTCAATTATAAGTTGGTATTCTTGCGCAAGCTCACTTGGTGTAATTATTTGCCTATCCTCCCATCACTTGCTAAATAAATTATCTGCAATAAGTAAGGTCGTACGATTTGAAAGGTTACTTAGCTTCTAGCCCAAGATCGTTTAAAAGTTGCTCGGTAATGATAAGAGTTCATAGCCAAGGCATAACTTATGAAGCGGGGCGCGAAGATTGGCGAGTCCAAAAAGGCCCTAACAAGACATGAGGATTCCATTTTATTGCTGAAGATCCAAAGTGATGTGAAAAGCATTATTCTCAAAATCAATATGAAGGATCAAGACTCACGACGAAAAGCAATCAACTCCCATAAAGATCATGGAGAAGTCTATCCGAAAAGACCCTAACAAGGTATGAGGATAAATAGATCCAAGTCCGAAAAGGAGGCGGATCGTCGTATCTCAAAATCCCAATTAGAGATTGAAAAAATAATCATGAAGTCGTGGTCAACAAAGTTGGAGTACCCCTCAAAAGTCTCCAAGTGAAAAAACTCTATTAACGATGAGAAGACCATTATCTCAAGAACGTCTCTCAAGATATGAAGTATGAAGTACATGCCAAATATCGGCCCGAGAAAGGTCTCAAATCGCGAACCAAGTTATGCCAAGATATGAACTTTTTGATATCCCGAGAAGCAGTTTTAAGAGATTTTGTCCTTTAGCTAACTATTGATCAAATCGTCCTACTTTGCTTTCAGCCTAACTAACTATCGAAATAAGTCCAAAAATGCATCTTCATGATCATTCTAAGACAAAAATAAAATATAAGAGATCACCTAGGAATAAGGGAGTTTAAGCATTTAATTAAGCCATGTGTGTAAGTGTTTGAATTGCTAACTTATAATAACAATGATCTCGTTTTTAAGCTTAGTTTGGGGAACGTGAAACTTGAGGGTGATAAATCTTTGCAGCACCAAAGCCCTAATGTAAGTCCTTCATCTCTTTGCAAGTTATTTCCATCCTTTTGTTTACTTTAAAAGTTTTAATTTCTCTTAGTATTTTCATTTTCATTTAGTAGTATATTAATAAGGCCAAGGTTGATTGATTATGAGAAAAGTGTAAATGTGCTTTGTCACTAAGCATTGCATGAGGACATGGCAATGGTTAAGTGTAGGGGATTTGATAGGTGTGAAAACACCCATCCTTTTACCACTTTTTTCTGGCTAAACCGAGACCAAAACACGTATTTAATATCATTTGTTTGGAATTATGCGTGGTTTTTGTGTTTATTGTGTTTTCAGAGTCAACCGGATGAATATTGAAGAAAACATGGGATTGCACGGGTTTTATCGAGGAAAAAGACTCAAGTCGAAGTCTATTGTCCAAGAGATGCAGAAGATTTAAAGTCATTGTGCCTATTTGAAGAATTATCGAAGAATAGAGCCAAAGATGGAAGATTCATATATGTCGAAGAACTCAAGTCTATTAAACAAAAGATTATAAGACGAGTTGGAATTATTCACCGACACTTCTCAAATCCAAGTCGGAAACGTTTATTTAAAGAAGCTTGAAGACTAAAGAAGAAAGAAGAAAAAGAAGCCCAAACCAAAGCCCAATCACAAGCCCACCACCACATCACACGCCTATATATATGGTTCTACTTCACAAATTTGGAACACGGAGTTTTTTAGGTAGTTTGTAGTTTTTTTTTCATTCTCTCTAGTTTTAGAGAGAGAAAGTTCTAAACTTTCTCTCACTAGATTTCATCTTTTTCTATTTCAAGATCAAAACTTTGTATTATTTTTCATTAATCAAGTTCAAGTTTCAAGCTTTTAATCTTTGATCTCATTCTTCCTTTCTTTGATTTTATTGATTTTGGTACAAATCTAGTATGATCCGTGTTGTTCATCAATGATTTGTGCTTAAAAAGTTGATTTCTTTTTATGTTTCCTTAAGTTTATACACGATTAAGCTTTAAGATCCTTGTTCTTATTGGCTTATTTGTTGATTTAGCTTATTTACTTTTTAAAAGTTTTTATGAAAAGTTCATCTTTTTATCATTTGATTTATGTTTTTGCTTATTTGAAGCTTAGATAAAGTGTTCTTAGTGCTTATTTGATCAGCTTATTATTGGATTCGAGCTAGTTTTGGAGTTAGCTTATTCCATAAGCTTATTTCCCTAGCCCATGTTTCGGATCAGCATAGTTTTCGGAAAGGGCAAAGCCCTTTTCCGATCGGGTATTCCGACCAAGCAGCACCCCTTTTTCCAATCTATAGATCGGAAAAGGGTTTAGTATATTCCGACGGTAAGAGTGTTGATATTCCGATCTACTTCATTTGCTCTATATTCCGATTGTAGCCTATTTCAATTATTCCGATCTGGACTTTTTACGATATTCCGATTGTACTCATTTTCATATTCCGATTGGCATGATTTCTACATATTCCGATTAGTGCTTCCTTGAACATTCCGATTGCTCCTCTTAGTCTGTTATTCCGATCACCATTTCTCCTCAACATTCCGATCCTCAGATCGGAAAACATTCTGATTGCACCCTATTTTTCCTTATTCCGATTTTAGTTGCTTTGATATGTTCCGATCTTACTTTATTTTAGTATTTTTCAACTAAGTTCATATTTTTACAAAGTTTTTCAAGAGTTAGTTTTTATTGAGTGTCCATTTATTTTTCTAATATAATCTTTAAGTTTTCGAACATTTATTTTTAAACCCGTCTTTTTACTTTAATCATTTAAAGATTTAAGTTTACTCTTCGACACTTAATTACTTGTTGTTAGTTTAAAATAGATAAACAAACCAAACACCTTTTTATTAACCAAGAACAAATCTTTCCACTTAGAGCCGAGATCAATTCGAGAGGATACCGAGAGAATTTAGAGAACCCTAGTGCAAAAAAGTTTGTATCAACACATAAAAGTATAGTAAATGATACCTTGAGGTGTTGACAAAGAAGAAACAAAACTGGCCGGAGGAAGTTAGGGAAGAAGATCACTCAACGTTAAAAAACCCAAATATAAATTATGAAGAGTGAATGTTATTTTTTTATTTTTTTTTGAACAAAGAGTGAATGTTATTTGAAGATAGTGATGAAGAACAAAGGTAGAAGATGAATCTTTAAAAAAAAAGATAATTGTACAAATCTGTTACCACTAAGAACTAATTTGAATTTTAATGGGAAAAAGAAAATCAAGTGTTGGTAATATTAGCACCTCCCGTTACCACCTATCACATTACATAAAACCCTTCATTACTCTCGTGTTTCAAGAACACATACATAGATGTTTGGTAATTTTAAAAATAAATAAATTAAATTTATTTTATATCTATGACATTAGCATTTAATAATTTTTAATTTCATTAAAGAATCGAAAGTTTACACATAGTCAAAGATGACATATGTATAAACCTTGTTTTAATATTATTAATCGATGATTATGTTTGATTGATTAACTTTTTTTATTATGTATCTACTCCATAAAAGATAAACCGTAAATAAATGGTTTCAGCTCAATCCTTATTACACTGTACTCTTTATATATTGGATCTCACGATCATTAATAAAAAACATAAAACATTTTCTATTCTTTTATTCTAACATGGTATCAGAGAGTTACTAAAGCTTTAGGTACATAACCCACCACAAAAGCGTTATCCTCCGGTCATCGGTTTTTTGTCGATGATTCGGAGAGACCCCGCTTAATTTTCTTTGGCCTTATTACTTTTCATAAATAGCCTTTTTTTCTTCAAATAAACCCCGACATCATTGTCTCATCATCATTATTCTTGTTTTACTGCCGAAAATCATTTTCATTTTTCAAAATTAATTGGTCAAAAAATGTAACTCCTACTTAAAGGCAAAGCAAGCCATGGCGTAAAAAAAACGCCACGCAAAAGAGGAAGCCGCAAGGAGCAGCAACTATGCCAGCAAACGCAATTATTCTTCCGTCTCAGAAACAAAGAACATGATAAAAGAAGAGGCTTTCAACATGTTTTCCAGTTTGTATGTCAACTCGTTCAAACTTCTAGGGAGTATTAGTGTGATTGATATCACATCATTAGGTGTATGTTTCCTAATGTATTTATAATTATGTTTGATCGATTAGCATTCTTATTATGTATCTAAAGAGTTGTAAATGAATGGTTCAGCTCAATTCTTATAACAATGTAATATATATATATATATATATATATATATATATATATATATATATATATATATATATATATATATATATATATATATATATATATATATATATATATATATATATATATATATATATATATATATATATATATATATATATATATATATATATATATATATATATATATATATATATATATATATATATATATATATATATATATATATATATATATATATATATATATATATATATATATATATATATATATATATATATATATATATATATATATATATATATATATATATATATATATATATATATATATATATATATATATATATATATATATATATATATATAGAGAGAGAGAGAGAGAGAGTTAGGATCAAATGAGAAGAAACCTTAAAATAAGAAAGATATATTAAAATGAGAAGAATAAGAAGAAATCTTGACCACAAATTCCACAAAGGAAGGAGAATTTTAAGGAGAAATGCATCTGACTTTGTAGATGTATCTGAAATGTGTGAATGTGGTTTCTTCTCATTTTACTTAATCTTCTTATTTGATCCTAACTATATATATATATATATATATATATATACACATTATATATAAGAGGAGGGACATGCCACATAAGCATCCTATAAAGCCACGTCAGCATTTTGAGCCGCCCAATCTTATGTTAAAAAAATTAGGCAGTTATAAGATTCGAACTAGCGTCTATTAGACCAGCAACAAACTACTCAATCACTGAAGCAAGCTGAATTTTCTTAACAATCTAAAACAATATTTATATTATCATGTAACCACCTATTTTCATTCATTACATTCCCAAACCATGCTTCCAATTTATTTACCCAACCCATATAATTTACCACGGCCAAATAAACCACGAGCATCATTAACTTCCAAAACCTGATTTCATAAACCCTAATTTGTTTATTTATAAAAAATCTTTTTTTTCGTTATCATATGGTGGATGGATTATATTACTGATTTTTATTGGCTGTTTTTTGTTTTTAGGTTGATTCTACGAAGGGGTGTTTGGAAGTGCGGATAATCAGGTCAGAATTTTTTGGGTGTAGTAATCTATTTACGGGTCATATCTTTTGTCCTAAGTAGATGCTAATACGTGGTTTCTGGTTTTAGGACTTTGACTAAGACGTTTTTTCGTGATTTTAAATGTGCAGATAGTTGACAAACTTAGATGGTGACACGGTATGAAACTACCACAACCCGACTTATAAGAATTACGTTTTCCGGTAGTAATGACGGATTCTATTTTTTGGTTAATTTCGGTAGCATTGGTACTTCTGCTTTTGGTAAATTAGGTACTAACTGTTAGATAAAATATTGCTTGTGCCTTTTACACGTACTCTATAAACTGTCGGATGTTTAGATTTTGTATTGCTGATACAGAACACTATTAAAGAAAAGAAACTGAAGTATATTGAACACTATTTAGCATTGCGCTCGAGGTTTCAAATCCATTGACTGTGGTTTTCCCGTTTCCCACAATTTTGGTACTTGATTTTTTTCTGTTCTGAACTTGCAAATTAAACTGTATGATGTCAGTCTTAACTGGATATTAGTAGATGTTTTCTAAACTTATTATTTAGAAACTACATAAATGTCGAACTTAAAAATAGGGTAGAACATTTATCATTGATAATCAGTTTTGTTGGCCTTCTGAAAGAAGTATCATATCAATACTCAGATTTTTAGTTTGTACGGACGTTGAAAGTTAGACGTTTGTTTGTTCTAGGCTAGCACAGTTGGAGGAAGGACACAACTTTCATCACAATCAGTATGCTTGAACCTACCTAGGAATCAAGGGCGTGTACATAGAATTTACCAGGATGAAACGCTCAATCACTAGGAAAGATAGTTGATGGTACGGCGTTGGCTGGTGAACCGTCGTCGATGTCTGCCATATCATCCAGACAATTGGTTAAAAGCCATATGAAATACAACATATCAAGCAGATACATGTTAGCAATTGAATATAGGTGTAAAAAGGTTTTGAAATTTTCTTATGTATCGTTTATGAGTTAATCTTAGACTTTGTTTGTTACAGGCTGCATATAATGTCCGCGCAGGTATATATAAAATCTATAGTTTCACGCTTTGATATATTCCCAACAAATGTTTACTTAGATGCTATATGTGTAGTGGCTTCGTGTTCTATCATCTTCAAGAGCTAAGTTCAAAACACGAGAAACACCATTCTGATCCCACAGTATGTATAACAACTGAACCTGACCCAAACTCAAAAGAAACACCAAAGTATATGTAGCTTAAATGATATCATACTGAGATGAAGTAGAACCATCAGCATTACTAAACCTATCTATGAAAAAACCCATGATTCAACACCAACCATCAATGCAACAAATATAAAAGGCTGCCAATTTCCTAACAACATCAGAAGCTGAATCATAATCAGTCAAACCCGAACCAAAACACTAACAATATTTCTTTGAGATCCACTAATCGTGAATTTTTAGATTGATAACCCATAATATCTTTTTATTACAGATTCGTTTATGTCAGATCTTCTTTTTTCAATTATTATCAGTTATGAGCTGATTTCATGTGTTATATATAAATTAAATGCGTGATATAAATATGCTTTATAAGATTATATGAAATAGATTTTATGATTGTTGTTGAATAATGACTGCTAACCCAAACACTCCCTTAGAAATAACATGTTCAGTTTGGGTCCATTTTATGATATATGGTTGTTTTGCATTTGAATACAGGTGGATTGAACTTTATGGCTTCAAATATTAGTTGAGCAGGGCAATTTTGAGTAAATGATACTCAGTTTGGTACGGCGTACTGAGAGTTATGCATAACAGGTAAAACAAAATCTTACTTCATATTTTTCTAGATATACTCATTATTCAAATTGATTCAGTATTGATTCCTTTTGGATACCACTGCGAGCACATACGTCAAACTGACGCTGATACATCCTTGCCTCACGTTACATGCGGTCCGTATGGACGCTGCAACATCCTTGCCTCACCTTAAATGTTTGTCTGAATGGGTTTATTTCAACAGTATGATAACAATTTCCCATCAGCCTATACCTGAATAGTGAATACTATAGGATAGTGGCTGGGTATACAATATCTTTCTGATTTGAAGTTAGTTGCTGTCTTTGCTTTATAAATACAAATGCATTTTGACTGAAGAACCCTCAAATGGATTTACAAGCAATGGATAGATGTCACACAATCAGGCAAATAAAAACCAGTTCATGTGTATAGGCTCACAACTACACAATCAGTTTAGGTATTTCATACATTTGATCTGCTTTCCATATATTTTTGTGCAAGGTTAATATTTGGTATTGAGTAAAAGTTTATAGGGCAGAATTCTTCAGTAAGCTGAGCTACTGACGCTTGGTTTAGAATCTACTAATGATTATTACTTTGTCAATGTTTCATATGTATACAAAATAAGGTAGATAGATGTGCTATTAGGTGTATTGACTTTGACAGTATACGTTGTATGTTATAGTGCCAAGAAATGGTTGAAGGTGCCAAGGCAGGACAATTGGTTCCTATGTCTGTATTGAAGAAGCAAAATAGAATCAAGGAATGGGTCTTGGCGAAGACGCAAGAGAACGAGCTTTTAAACAAGAAGAATGCGACTATCAGTTAGTTGACCTTTAAATTGGCTAAACAATACACCAAGGAGTAGGAGGATCAGGTATCGTAATTTTATGCGTGTTATCTTTTACAGCCTGTCGCTACATTGGGTGGTTTGATTTATAATTTGTGTTGGAAATGCATCCATAGAAGTTAACTCAATTACAGCGTGAAGCATGATGGTGAGAGAGTAGTGTATGGGAGCATCGTCCCAAAGCTTAATGGCGAGGAACTTGTGATGAACGCCATTTTGTCAAAGCAATTGCTTTCTTAAAGGTGAGATACATTATATCTCAATGAGGCTAAAGTCTCTGTATGTCTTTGAAGTTATTAGAATCAGATAACTTAAGCACTGTCTATGATTGAAGCTAATACAATTTAAGCAAAATTATAGTGCTTACCCGCATATGCTTTCATTCTGTAGATGGCACCCTTTTAAAATGATATAGGATCTCAGATATGCATATACAACTTTTTATTTACTTGGTTTTCTGATCTACATCTAAATATTTAATTTTTATGATGAATATTAACCATTTCTTTAGAAATTGTATAATGCACGAATCTAGGAATTAATCCTAAAGAGGTAACATTAGTTTTCATTTGCTACTTCTGTTTGTTGCAGGTGTGTGCATTTTATCTATCTCTTTGGGTTGTCCTACATAACTTAGGGATCCAGATGTTGTCTACACCCTTATTCAGGTTAACCACCCATCTCTTTTCCCCCCTCTCTGCAAACTTGCATGTTTTGAGGGGCGTTTGGATTTTCGTTTAGTGATTATCATAGTTAAAACAATAATCAGATAATGAAAGGCTAGATAGTTTTAATTTGGCGTGGTTGAGATAAAACAAAGCCCATATGACCCATTAATAAGTAAATAGAAAACACAAAGCTCAATAGTCACACCTCCAATGCAGAACCAAGGAGGCATTTCCTGATTGCAACTAAGCCAGACAATCCATGATAGCATTGATGGCCAATTTCATGATCTCGCTGAACTGTTTTGCGTAGTAGGAAAGGTATTTTGATGGATATCTTTATGTCTTGCTATCGAGTATAAAACTATCAGTAAGAGCTTTCATGATTTACTATAATAAATCATTGATGAACTTAGTTGTGCAATTAATTATAAAATGCATATCCAACCACCTTGTTATAGTTCTTAAATGACGCACTTGATGTCTGTTTCTTTATCTAGGTGACCGAAAGCTATTAAGTGATGCATGGGCTTTTATCAAAGGTGAAGCTAAGTAAGTGTATGTTTACAGAAAGTTAAATTTCTGTTACCAATCTTCCAGTTTTTACCCGTTTACCTCTGAATGGGTTGATTTGGTTATTTGATTTTGTTTAGATATCTCAAACGTACCAAATTAAATATGGGAAGAAGTGGGCCGAAAGGAATGAAATATATAATAATGTAAAAAAAAGTCAGGTTGTATGTGTATTCATCATATTTAGTTAAGAAAGAAAAATATTAATTTGCATATAATATTAGAATGAGCATCATGAATGCAGAATGTACATATCCTCACTCATATGCTTTCGTTGTTAAAGTCATTAGTTAGACTCCCCGCCCTTTATATGATTTGTTAGCATCTTTATGAGACTATGACAAAGTTACATGAGGCTCTTGATCGGAGTAGAACATGTACCCAACTTCCCAGTTTATGCCCTTGCATCTCAGTTATCATATATGGTGAATACAAAGAATCTTTAGCTTACAATTGTTTTATAAGTTATGTATATGATGTGTTTAAGTGAATTATTTTTATCTACTTATATTAGTTATTAAGATGCCATGCTACATTGCTATGTATATCACTTGACTCATAGCTCTTCATAAACTTCTACAAAAATAAATTTAAAGTAATGTTTTGCTATAGAGATTTAACAAACATCAAATCTTCACATGTATAACCCCAACGTTAAGGTTTTATATTCTAGACTTTCAAGTGTGGCCAGTCACTTAACTTCAGGTGGTAAATTTGTGTTTTGTTATTTTTTTAACATAGGTCATCTATGCGTCATTTTCAGTTTGAGGAAGTAAAAAAAAGTTGGCTTTTGTCTTCCATTTAAGTCGGTGTGTTGTTCGTGAAAAAAATATTTGATAGTTTTTTTTTTCGAATCACATACGAATTATCAAGAGAACACAATAACTAATACAAAAAATCTTATTGCTAACATTGAAACAGACTGCGTTTTACATGCAAGCTTATTGATATTAGTTCTATTGTAGAAAAACATGGAGTATTGAGTCTCAAAGGTTGCATAAGAAGAAAGGGCAAGCGTATGACTCTCTACGTTAGTTATTAAGTATGGACTACTCAAAAGTTCACGAATGAAAATCATTCAAAGCTTTAAAATGGGGGACTTAAAGACAACCCTTTATATTTGGTGGTGATAATCAAATATATAGTTTTAGGGAATTAGTTGTTGGTTTAGTAGGTTTTTGGCCATAGTTTGTGTCATTTGTTTTATTAGTTCTATCACTTAGGCTGAGTCCTATATGGTAGTCAGGTCAAACCTGATCCATGGAAATCTATGCATGCTTCTCTTTCATAGACCCAACCAAATAGGCAGCAACTCACCCGAAATTAGTTCACATTCAGCATTTTTAACCTTTATTTAATCACAGTCGGTATAGAAAATCAACGTGGCCTGTCTGTGGGTCTCAATTTTCAAAACCTTAATTAGACCCGGAATGAACCTGACAAGTAGTACCACATTACACTATGATTGTGTCAAGGTATGATTTTTTTCTTTTTCTATTTTTCATAATTCTTAAATTGATCTTCAAAATCCATTGACTTTTTTAGAAATCATAATCCAAACACCCATATACTGCATATTTGGGTCATTGTGTGTGTTATAGCATATGTGATATGATCATAGAATCTATGTTTATGAGATTTATCTTATAAGTAATAAATGATGATCGTGAGTTTGCAGGGTCAAAAAGCTATTAAGAATCAACCACAAGGGAAAAACAAAACGATATGATAATAAGGTTATAGATGTCATTTGTCAAGTTATTTCCACATTTTAAATGACCAATATGCAATTCCGTTAAGATCCTCCAAAATAAGTGCCAAAGATTTACTTCAGCAGGAAAATACACCGTAGATGCTATTTGTTCCCATTGAAGTAAGAGCAATAGTGTTCATTAATTTTTTTCTCTTAAGGAGCACAGTTGTTTCGGCTTATGTAGTTGGGTTATGAGGTTATTTAATTTTTAAAAACTTATAATCTTACTTTTCTGGCTTATAAGCTTATCAAGTTGATGTTATGGCTTATTAAAATTTTGTTCTTTTAATGTATATCCAGTCTTTTGGAGAGATAAAAACTATCAGATCTTTAACGTGTTCTCTAAATAATCGCTGGACATTGTGTATCTTACTGTTCTTTCGCTGGGTTTTAACTATTTTGATCATTTATGGGGCCATTGGAGGTACAGATGAGCTGAATTCCAAAGCTGGATGAGAATCTGAATGCATATGGGACTTGAGTAAATTTTGAGCCAGGGGATGACTGATTACAATTAATGGGCACCTGACATATAATTTGATCAATTCCCATAACAAAATACAAAGAGGCTAGCTTTGATGGTATGTATTGCATAAGGAAAAAGAAGGCATCGAGATTGAAGTGAAGCTGAGAAGAAGACAATGGGAAAAACGAGCATCAGATGGAGGCAGTAGCTTATTCTCACAATATCATTAATTAGTGAACTATATGGCATTCCAAGATCACCATCAAAATTGGCAAGTGCATCATCCTGTGTATAATCACCAAACAGTAGGAAACCGAAAAATCTGGTTGCTACATAGACTGAGGAACACAACATGATTGATGTTCGAACTATATGCTTCATCTGCGTAGGATCTTTAACTCATTGTCTATTGGGTGAATTGTGAGAAAAATGTCACGAAAACAATAAGTTAAATTAAGGGGAAATTTTGATAAAGACGTAATCAACACAGATCCACTCCTGGTGGAGCAAGTGCAGAAACTCAAAAGTACATGAAGTGGGGAAAAAGGAACTCTGCATAGAGATGAAAGTAAAAGAACTAAATCAATCAATATGGGAAGTTTTCTAAAACAACTACCAATTAGGCAATTACACATACACTGATAATTTCAAATTCATTTTAGTATTTAACCTCATCAACAAGGAGTAGGATAAATATCGTCAGCATCTTGACATAAACAAGTATATGCATTGTTTACATTTTGATTTGAACAAGTAGAACCTTCTAGCCAGACAGTTGGATTTCTTGAAGCTTTAGTACTAGCTCGAAGCTCATTAGCAAATTCACGAGCCTGAAAAATATTTGTGACTTAACAAAAAATCTTCTCGGTTTCATGCAATTTGAAAAAGATCATGACTTTAGATTTACCTCACGCCGTAAAAAATAAGCTTTCCTCAAAGGACCCAAACAATTTTTATCAAGACTCTGCAAATAAAAAGAGTTAAATAGGAATCTGAAGCATCAAAATAGTAGGTATAAACTACGTTGTTTATCAATAATTGCGCTTTTAGATTAACTCACCTTCAAGTGTTGCAATAGGCGAGCATAAGTCCTGCATTTAAAAGTAGACCGGCATGATCAGACCTCTTTAGTTGCCCCCGTTGTTTTATGCAAAACACCACAAACATTTGAAGTTTACAATCTCAATGCCTTCAACATATCAAATAACTGAGATATAGCAAAAGACCAAACCTAAGAAAAGTAACTTTTATTACTTATCATGAAATCTACCAAACTGGCAAAATAGTTTCTCAAAAACTCCGAGGCTCTCCGTACAAAAGTGGTTTTTCATTTTTCAAACATTAAAATTATAAAAAAGTTAAACGACAATCATACGTCATACCCGTCCATCGGACGGGTTTTGCAACTAGTATATATATATATATATATATATATATATATATATATATATATATATATATATATATATATATATATATATATATATATATATATATATATATATATATATATATATATATATATATATATATAGAATCGGGATCAAATGAGAACTTTTTAAAATTATAAAAGTAAGAATTTAATGAATGTTTGACAAGTGGAATATAATCATTAAAAAAACAAAAAGTTAAATAAATATTCAAAAGGGTATTAAAGGTATTTGGCATTCTCAATTTTCATTTACTCCTCGACCTCTACGATCAGAACATCAAAACAAATACAGATTCCACCATTTTCAAATACATATCGCCTATCATGCATAAAACCTTCAACTTCATTTATTTCTCTAATGATCCAAAATAAAATAAAATACAACTGGGCTTATAGATCCATAAAAATACAACTGAAACACCAAATAGTGATTTGTAGTTGTATCCATGTCGCATTTTTTTCTTGATATTTCTAGATCTGGGTTCTTCCAAAACACACCAAAGTTGGTCTCCATAAAAACCCCAACACCAAAATTTGAGCCGCCACTTTTATTTCTAATAACCCATCGATTTAATAGATAATAAAGTGAAAACCACCATATGTGTTCGACTAAGGATGTGGTTTATACGAACAATATATGTTTTATATATGTTGTTTCCAAAGATCTTGTTGAAGGTTTATCAATAGGTCTTTTTTTTAATTTTAGAAGGGTATTTTGAGTTTGATATGGCCTTTTATTGATCTATTTAAATGAGGGTGTACAAATATGTATTTCTAGGTTAGTAGCTTCAAGGGTATCGTTTTAGACGGTAAAGGAGTTGTAAGATATTAGGTTTGTGTGTCATAAGTATAAGGTTTAGATTAGTTATTATTTGAGTCACGATGGTTATCAAGATCCGGAAATATGCCAATGTTTCGTCCTAATATCGTCGGTACACCTGATATAACGTGGTATGTGATGCGCACAACCACTATGTACCACTGATGTACTATTAGTGTCGCGGATGTATCGGTGTACCAGAGTCTAATGGAGGTGGGGTGATGCCCTGATGTACCGGTGTACTAGAGCTTGATGGTGATGGGATGGTGTCCTGGTGTATCGACGTACTCGAGTCTGATGCGGTTGGTTGGTGTCGTTGATGTATCGGTGTACCAGAGTATGATGGTGGTGGGTTGGTGCCGCTAATTTGCCGAGGAACCGACGTCTAATGGTGGTGGGTTGGTGTTGCTAATGTACCGTTGCACCAAAACCTGATGGTGGTGGGCTAACGTTAGTTGGCTGATGCACCATGTATCGGTGTGTCAACATGTTATGTACCGATGCAAAAAATGCATGTACAAAAAGAGGATTAAAAAATGTTGTCCCAGAATTTAATTTTTTGTGCCTAAAATACCCTTCAAAGTCTAATTATTTAATACACTACCATTCATTAATTACTAATCTCATCAAAGCTTTACAAATAGATCCAACGGTTACGATTAGTTCTCACATTTATAACTTTAAGTTTGATCTTACATTAACCCTCCTCTATATATATATATATATATATATATATATATATATATATATATATATATATATATATATTATATATATATATATATATATATATATATTGAATCTCATAATCTATGCTACTTTATAAAACATTTAGCACTTTTTATTTTTAGAAGTCTTAAAAAAATTAAGCCTCAAACATTGCTAAAAAAAGAAGTTTTAACAATTGAGTCAAGTTTGTTTAAAAATAGTCAACCTGGAAAGCAAAACGTAATTTTCTTATTAACCGTCCGTAGCTATTCACTAAATGCATCACAATTTCTATAAATGTAACCTCCGTAACAAATACACATTTAAGAAAATTACATATCCTTTATTATATAAAGTTGTAACAATTTGTAACAGGTACTATTTCATCATAACGACAAGTCCAATTTAATGAAAATTAAATAAATAATTGTAACAACCCAAATATTAAAATTAGACACCAACTATATATAGTTACCCCTAAAATGAAAAACAAATCAAACAAGACAGAAACATAGAACATATTCATTTCTTTGGCATAACATCACCTAACCGTCGCCTCCACCACCATCGGGATCCGCCAGCAACACCGTCACATATATCGCTAATCAAGTGTTTAAGTTTGAGTGTGTTTGCTGGTGTTTTTTTATTTCGGTGGGATTTTTCTGCTTTTTTATCTATTATTACCTGTCATAAAGTCTTGGTGGTACGAGACCAAGAAAGTTGTTCGTTTTGGTTTCATCTTTGGTTATTTGGATGGTTGTCCATCGCCACTATCACCATAAATCTAAGATATGTTCTATGAACTTGGGCTGTCTCAGACGGGTTTGATGGATTTGGGTTGTCTCAACTCTTTAAAAGAAAGAGAAAAGCAACAAGAAAACAATATTTTGTTAGCCCGTATGTATTATCATATTCTTTTTTTTGAACGGCGAGTATGTATTATCATATTCTATGTTTGGTCACTATTGTATTATGATATTTTATTATTTTAGTTAATGATCTAATGTAGTTTAAAAGTTGGAGAAGAATGAGAGTCATTCATTTTTTTCTATGATTTGCCTTTAAATACAAAATAGGTGTAGTTGGTATTGAATAATACTTTCATTTTTTCATTCAAAAGATTGTAAATTTATTTTATCATTGTCTTTTGCGTGCCTTTTCATTTGCTTTCTTGTATCCGTTTTTATTATTGGGCTTTTACAAAGTTGCTCTCAACACAACTTTGAAGTTGCCCTGCACGGACTTAACCTAACATAAGAAAAATTGTTATATTACTTAAAGATTGTAGCCACCTTTTTGAGTTACTATTTAACCCTTTGATAAATGTCTCACTTTATGTTGTGAGACTCCTTATAGTTATTATTATTAAAAGTTGTCATTTATTCGTAAAGTTATTGGTTCGCCGTAAAATTTGTCATCGAATACCCGCCGTCGCATTGCACGGGTACCCACCTAGTTATTAATAAAACACACAAAACATTCTCCATTCTCATATTCTAACAGCTTTATATTACGTGGTGAGGCTAGCAAGTGTACAATAAAATTAAGTTTCGAAAAGATCGCATTTCTTTTAAGACTTTTAGCTAGAGAAAAGAAAGATAATAATTAATACGGAAGTAAAGGTATGGGCCAAATAGGCCAAAATTTCTAAATAGAAACAGATAGTATTATTGATAACTTAAACATATCCAAGAATCCAACTGAGTGTTTATTTTTACTTATTAGTTAGAACTTAGAAGGTCCTTGAAGTAGTAATGTTTTTACGTAAAAGTTTTTTTTTTTTTTGAACAGTTTTACGTAAAAGTTCAGTCATTTACTTTCAAATCGTAGAACCTTTTACCCTATTCACTCATTTTTTAAAGCTGGTCAAGAGAAAAATGAACAAGGCTTAGACTTGGTCATATGAGAAAAAAACAAAGAACCTAAACTTGGACTTGGTCATGTAACATGTATAAATACAACATATGATTGTGAATCCAGTTAACCTCCTCAGAAATTACTTACAACTCAATCAAAATACAATTTACAAAAACTTAGGATTTATACTGATCACAATTAATGATTAATCTATATAATACAATACAATCTTTTACTTAATAAAGTAAAATATTTTTTGGAGATTTCATTCGTTAAATTTTTATTGTTTTTTCATTTAGTATTTTCTCCGTCTCATAATTATAATTTATGTTTTCATTTTAGGTTGTCTCATTTAATTATCTACTTTTAAATATAAATAAGAAATTTAGATTACGCTTACCTTATTATCTTCACGTTGAGGTAATAATTACACACTTTGAAGAAATTTTTAATTAATTGCTTAAAGGTAAAACACTTTTTTACAAAAGTAAGGGCGAAAAAGCTGTAAAAATGATACTTTTATTAAAATGTGTGTTTTATGTCGGTGGACTATAATTGCGGAACGAAGGGGGTAATATTTTTTTTAGAGTAAAATTTTTAATTTTTTTTTTAAAATAAAGTTATTTTTAAATTTGGTTAAAAAGGTTTAAAAAAAATATAAAAATTTGGCAGAGAAATTTGATAGAGAAAAAAATGACATAAAAGTTTATGTGTGAAATTTGTGAAAAACAAAACTTAAAAAAGGAGGAGGTAATTAATAAAATTTTAAGGGTTAAATTTTAAATAAATTAGATGAAATTAAATAAAACTTATAATTTTTCGTATTTTTATAATAATTTTAGAAAATAATCAAACACGTCTTATACTTTATACATCTTACACATACAAAATTCATAAAAACTATTAAACACTAATATTAATAAATAATATTTTTTATGTATATACCACGTGCATAATTATTAATTATACAAATATCACAATTATAAAACATTAAGCACATGAAAATTTTTATATGTTCATATTTAAAATAAAATATTATATTTTTTATTATGTGTAAACCCCGTACGTGCACGAGATTTATAAGTAGTATAAATGAAACGAATTACCTGAATCATAGTAATTTACTTATCGACAATTAACAAGTAAATGATGTAATCGTTAACTACTTATGTAATACAGTATATTTTTATTCATTAGATATCTCAAAATTTTTAAGTAATTTAACTTTTGTAGCATATCATATAATACTTATATAATACACAAATGAAATTTAATTTTAGCATTATAAGTTTTAAAGCTTTATATACAACTATTAAATGCATTTCCACATTAATATAACACATATAATCAATACTAGTAATATTAAAAATACCCCATGACTAAAATGTATAGCTAATATAACACATGATATAACACTTTTAATAGAATTCATAAAACATTTATTCAATATAAAAAATACAACTAATAACATACATTGTTCAAACCGAGCATTCAGATAACAAATAAATAAATACCAAATAGATATTGTAAAACTTAAAAAATAAAAATAATTTTTTTTCCTACGATAATACAAAATCCTTAGCCGATGATATACAGACTTCTATAAAACTCAAAATATAAGTAACAAAATATTGTAAATCACACGCTTGTGACATACATTAAATAAGAGATACGTGTTTGGCCATTTGACAATTATAAAATTGCTTTCGAAATCTTCATCGTGAGGAGACAACGCAAGATAATTTATTTGTCGATAACTTTAAGCAATAAATTAATTTACAATAACTTTAAAGTTACTGTAAAAAAAATATTTCGCTTTTGTTTAAAGTTATTTTAGGGATCAAAGATTATAAGTTACAATAATGTTAAGTTACATAATATTTTAAGTTACAGTAACTTTAAGCAATATTTTAAGTTACAATAAGCATCTTAAATATGTGAGGAGACAACTTTTCATAATATTACATAAAAAATATTGCATTTAGCTTAAATTTATCGTAACTTAAAATTTTTGTCATATATAAAATTATTTTGATGAGAAACATATAATTAAAAACATTGATGCCTAGAACTTTAAATAACAAAACCATACCATGTTATTTTTTTATAAAATAATAGTAAACAACGGAAAAATATTACACAATAAAATATTTAGTATCACACAGGGACGGAGCTAGGGGGTTCCCGCGGGTGCCCGTGACCCCTATAGATTTTTTCTGTGTAGTGTTAATTTATGAAGAAAACATCGATTTTTTCTAAATATATCTTAAATGCACCCAGTCAATCGGAACGTGTTTCTACCCTTCGTTTTAATTCATTTTTTATATATGTTATATTACGATTCAAAAAATTTGTGTACCCGGTTATATTTTGTCCTGGCTTCGTCCCTGGTATCACAACCGTATAATAAAAAAATATTAATGTTGGTTAAAAAGTTAAAAATATATGAAATCAAATTATTAACATATTCTCACAAAACATACAATAAATTAAAAAATCTTATTCATCGAATTTTTTTTAAGTATTTACAGCAATGCGCAAATACTCTCATAGTACAACACTAACCAACAAATCAAAACGCTTGATCTTTATGTGAACACATATGAATGAAGAACGTAAATGTAACAAGATCCAAAACTCGAGGTGAAGGTAACAAGATCCAAAAGTCCATTTTATATAGCCTAACAAGTTTTCAATATGTACATTTTTTGTCCCTGCATTATAAACCAACATACAAACATAGTTGAAACAAAGAGTTAGTGTTATAAAAGTTTTGATATTGACAAAATTAGTCTCTCAACTTATAACAAGAGAAAACTTGCATATTTAAACGTTCATCCTGTTGTTTAATTTGAAACATATACAACATACTGCGGTGGGTTAAAATCCCGTGGATTAGTCGGTCAATGAGTCAAAAATCACGATTACTAAAAAAAAAAAAAACATATACAACATACTAACTTTTCTACATAACTCGTTATGTTGCTCAAATCCAAGTGTTTTAGTAAGCACATCAACAATCTATTGAAAACTGTGAATTTTTTCATTTTTGATCACACCACTTGTCATTTTCTCTCTAATCAGACGTATATTAATTTTAAAATGTTTAAATATTTTATTAAATACTAGATTGGCAGCAATCTGCAAAACAGAGTTTTTTAGACCCGTATTACCAAGAAGATTAGATAACCAAATAATCTCACAAGTAGTAGAAGTCATGCTTTTATGCTGCCGCAACAAATGACTTGGACAAAATTATTTGTTTTTTACTTTTCTAGGTCATCAAAGAATTACAGGGGTCCGTTTGGTAAGAGCTTTTCTAAAGCTTTTATAAAACTGTTAGTTTTTTTGTTAAAAAAATAATCTAATAGCTCTGTTTGACACAACATTTTTTTAGAGCTGCTAGCTTTTTATTTTAACCAAATAGCTCTTAGATAAAAAGCTGTTCCATACAGCTTTTTAGATTGTCAAGAGCTGTTAAAGCTGTAAATTAGTGATATAACCTCCAACCATATTATAATTTATTAAAAAATGTCCTTTTAAGTCATTTTACATCTTACTTTTACAGTTGACAGCTAATATACCAAACACTTTTATTAAAATTAACAGCTTTTTAACAAACAGCTTACAACTTATAGCTTACAGTTAACAGCTTACAGCTTACAGTTAACAGCTTACAGCTAGTTTTGACATACATAACCAAAATCAACAAAAACTTTATGCTTAAGATTGCCATCACTATTAATATGAATACCATTTCTTGAAGATTTCTGGATGTAATAAATTTATTGAGGTTTTAAGACCCTTTTACCCAAGAAAAAATTGGAGTAAAAAATGACGAGTTCAGAGTTTGGATATCGAAGGAAACTCTAACTTCGAAACTTGAATACAGGTTGATTTACATAAACAAAATGTTGGGCTTATTTCGTAGAAATCGGCCTTTTCTAAACTGGGCCTTGTTTATCAAAAGCACATTTGAATTCATAATCAATAAAGCACATAATCATTTCAGAATCATATTCTTAGTAGCTTAGTTTCTTCATTGTCACTTCTGCGTAATTGACTAATTTGGGGTATTGCATTAGCTAGTGGTTGATGGTTTATGATTAACATAACAATTATAAAATAAAAACCTTAACATGGATCAAAGAGCATACAGCGGAAGCAGATTAACAAGATCTTTATATAACACAATTATAATTAATCAGGGCTAGGGTTACATACCTTTATCCTAGCAGAACGATCACCGGTAAAGATAAATCAAGAACACCACCAGGATGTAATCTAAAATAAGATCACACCACGATCTTGTACACACGTGATACGATGAGCTAATCGTGAGTCTAGCACGAACAGAACCGAGCCTTTCAAGCCTATGGAAGATCTACCCAACAACCCTAGAGAGGGGCTAGGACTAGATCTAAAATAGCTTTTAGAAAATCAAAGATGAACCCTAAAAAGGGTGTGTTTTGGCCGGCGGTATAGAGCAAGAAAAGAAGAATATGGAGTGAAAAATTATGAAGCCTTAAGGTTTGTTTATATACACCTTGGAAACTTATCTTCCAAGGTTTAAACAAGATAAAGCCTAAAACTTTTCATCCCTATCCTTCTTCCTCTAATAGGCCGGATATAAACATGTGCTAAAAGGGGTTTCCGGAACTTTCCGACACCTTCTTTTAGCTTCTTTAATATTCTATAACGATCGTTTAAAACTTAACTTTTAATTACTTAACGATCGTTAGCTACAGTTTGATTTAATAAATATAATAAATATATTTAATAAATAAATTAACTCTTCACGTAATGTGTGCAATCCCGTGATCTCGAGTTCGATCCTATCACACGACTATCGATTTTAAAGTCCATAAACTTTCAGCTCCCACTTGGACAAAATTCGAATGTCGTGATCACATTGATTAGCGTCTAGTTACACTAACAATGTCACTAGTACAACTCGAGTAAGGCTTCCTGGACAAAACCTTTTAATGATATATAATCATTATTATTATCCTCTCATTTCAAATACATTGTTAATAAGGATATGGATCTTAGTCATTCCTTCATTAACTATTCTGTTTCTCGTTTACGGATATAGCAAGATTACCAAAACACATTTGGGTGTGGCCACACAAACATCTTACTACTCCCCCGAGGGGCCCAGTTGTATTTATACTTCAAATAATAATTTGAAGGAAACGAATCCCATTTCGACTACAAGCAAAACACATGAACTTCGCAACACTTCTGAAAATAACCCTTATGACTACCAGTTACGTTTAGCGTTAGGTTACCTTACAGAAATGCACTATATTCAATGCAGTTTTCTGGCATCTCAGGTCTAAGGATAACTATTTATGATTTACTTAATGACAAAGATCCATAAAGTAAAATCACATAGTTGGGATAAGTCCAATATTTGATCCATCAAATATCATCCAAAATTGACCAATATACTTTCAAGTATACTCTGTCACAATTTTGAATTGTCTTAATTTAATAATACTCCCATATTATTAATCGACAACGGACATTTAGAAACATCATAATGCTCACGGATTAAAACATGTAAAATAGGATACAAAATCAATTAACAGAAAAATAAACGAAATCCAATCTTTATTTCATCAATTCAATAATGTCTTAGATCCTTTACCCAAATACTAATCAACAGATTTATTGCATGAATTCGCTAGCTAGTTGCAGCCCAATTGCCTTGGCATGCTTAACTACCTTCGGCCTAGACAAAGCCTTAGTAAAAGGATCAGCTACGTTATCATCTGTGTGAACTTTTATCAATTTTATTTCTCGAGCTTCCACTTGTTCTCGAACGTAGTGATATCTACGTTTAAAGTGTCTGGCGCCCTTCATGACTCCAGGGTCATTGGCGAATATTATTGCTGCAGAATTGTCGCAATATATATCAATAGGTTCTTTAATTGAAGGCATCACTCCAAGATCTCCAATAAACTTCCTAATCCAAACAGCTTCCATTGCAGCTTCTGAAGCGGCCATGTACTCAGATTGAGTCGCATGCATAGCAATGGTTTTCTGCTTACTGCTCTTCCAGTCAACTGCTCCTCCATTGATGACAAACACGTAACCCGTCTGAGACTTCGTATCGTCTTTATCACATTGCCAGGACGCATCACAGAATCCTATTACATTCAATTATGTGTCTGGTTTACCCCCGAATACCAAAAACATATCTTTCGTACTTCTTAAATACTTCAGAATATGCTTAACAGCAGTCCAGTGGGACTTTCCTGGATTCTGTTGGTATCTACTGACCAAGTTCTGAGCAAACGCCACATCGGGCCTTGTGCATCTTACAGCATACATAATAGATCCTACAGCCGAAGCATAAGGCACCTTCTTCATGTAAGCCACCTCTTCAGGTGATGATGCATCTTTCTCATGACTTAACTCATGCTTAACCTCCATCGGCAAGAAACCTTTCTTAGAGTTATGCATGTTATATTTCTTCAATATCTTATCAATATAAGCATCTTGGCTAAGACCAATTAACCGTCTACTTCTATCTCGATAGATCTTAATTCCCAGAATATATGTAGCATCTCCCAAATCTTTCATAGAAAAACATTTACCAAGATAATCCTTAACTTCCTTAAGTCTTGGAATGTTACTTCCCATGATCAATATGTCATCGACATATAGAATTAGGAACACTACATTACTCCCACTAGCTTTGCGGTATACACATGGCTCATCACGATTTTGAATAAATCCAAACTTTTTGATTTCTTCATCAAAACGCTTATTCCATTGACGTGATGCTTGCTTCAAACCATAAATAGACCTTTGAAGTTTGCACACGCGTTTTGGATATTTAGGATCAACATACCCTTCTGGTTGTTGCATATAGATGTCTTCATCTAAGCGACCGTTCAAGAAGGCAGTTTTAACATCCATTTGCCATATCTCATAGTCATAGTATGCTGCTACAGCTATGAGAATCCTAATAGCTCGTAAGTCTGCTACAGGAGAGAATGTCTCCTCGTAGTCTATGCCAAAAGTTTGAGTAAAACCTTTGGCCACTAAACGTGCTTTATAGGATTGTACATCACCATCCATGTCAGTTTTCTTCTTATAGATCCACCTATTTTTCACTACTTTAGCATTTTTAGGTGCGTCCACAAGAATCCAAACATCATTGATTTCCATGGATTTCATTTCCTCATTCATCGCAACTATCCATTTTGACTTTTCTGGATCAGACATTGCGGATCGATAGTTAGCAGGTTCACCAAGATCCCCTACTTCCTCCTCATCATCCTCTATGTATAGACATAGTTTGTCCGGCGCACGTATAGCCCTTTAAGACCTACGTGGAGGAATTAATTCCGGTGGAACACTCAGACTTTCTGGTTCTACAGGAATTTCATCGCTAGTATTTTCAGAAGGCAATGTATCTTCTTGAATTTCTTCAAGATCATAATTTCTCCCACTGAATTCTTGATTTACAAGATCATTTTCAAGGAAGTCTCCATACCGAGCCACAACTATCTTGTTCTCAGCCGGATAATAAAAGTAGTAACCCATAGTTTCCTTAGGGTAACTGATATGAGCTTAAACTCATATCCTTTTATCAACAAATAACCCTAAAACATGAAGCAAAATACCCATTTATCTTGTAAAAAGCAGTATTATGTGGTATGTTGTGTTTGTGTGATCTTATGTAGGTAAAAGGATACAATTTCAAGCAAACAAGGAAAAATCAAGCTCAAATGGATGAAAAAGACAAAAGAGGATCAAAAGTGACAAGACTTTGAAGTTCAAGGACCTATCTTGACAAGTTATGGAAGTTGAAGGACTTAAAGTACAAATAATGTAAAGTCAAGATTCAAGTCAAATTTGGTCAACTACAAAGTCAACTCAGTCAAAGGGCCATTTTGTTGAAGAATCAAAGTTGAAGGGCCAAAAATGTCAAAAGGATTAAGATCATAGCTTGAAAATACAATCTGCCAAATACAAGGACCAAATCTGCCAAGTTTGGAAAGTTTTGCAAAGTTTAATCCATGTGAAAAGGGCTCAGCCAATAAGAAGAAAGGAAACAAGTCACAAGGATCAAGCATTAATTGGCCACTTCCGCCGCCACATTTATTATCACAATCTTAACAGTTTGATCCGTGTGACACCCTCACAACCAACCAGAAGACGCCACGTGTCATTTTCTTTAACAAGAAAAATTTCCAGGATCGGGTTTTTGATAGAGGCCGTTTCATGAGAAGATCAAAACACCAATATTGCTCGTTTTGAAGAGAGGAATTCAATGGTGCAATCCAATTAACAAATTATCCACTCAATCAAAAACACCCAAATTAGTTCATCACCTTCAAAGAGCAAATGCAGAATTCTTCCACGTGTCAAGCTATGATTGGATCTGCCACGTCACAAACCCCAACAGAATCTCCTCTCATGCCTATAAATAGATAGCTTGTACCTCATTTCTATAGTAGCTTAATTTTGTAAAAACACATAGTTAAATTTCCCTTTCCCTTTTTCCCTCATTTTTCCCCTAACTACTCAAGAGTCTGACAAACTCTTGAGTTAGTTAGTTAGTTGTTAGCTTGTAACCAACCTTTGTAACTGAATTCATGCAATAAAATTCAAACTTCATTTTCCCGCCAAATTCTGTTCTTCTCAATTCTGTTACTACTTGCTGTTATTTGATCATCCTGTTGTTGATTTGTGATTGTTATGATCAATCATTGATCATAATTGTCATTGGAGGAGTTTTGTAGCTGTTTGTTCAGAATTCAAGTCAATCCTTTGTTCCTTTGAAGATTTGTAGCAGGATGATGAATGTAGATGAATTGTAGCTGTTTGATTGTTGATTTTAGTTGAATACTAGTGATAGGTGGTGGTATCACTAGTGCAAGAGAGCTCAGCGCTCCTCTTCTTCCCAAAGGACTTCTACAATAGGTTCCATAGCTCTTGTTTTATGTTCCTCTAAACAGTCAATTGCATGTTCAATTTCCTAGTTAATCTTGAAGGCTGCATGATTTACTTGATAAATAGTTGTTGTTTGATTGATTTTAGTTCATTTGTAGCTTAATCTTGCCTACTTGTTCATTGATTTGAGATTCATTTGTAGTTTCTGCCTTATTTCAGTCACATTTTAGCTTTGCACCTAAATTGAGTTCTAGTTGAGATAATTGTTTGATTTCAGCTTGATTAGCTTTCATTTTGTCCATTGAAACAAGTCTGCTATATCCTCTATATCAGTTTAATCCAGTACTCAATTAGTCTTTGTAAAAGTTTGATCAAAACATTTTAAGGAGTGTTTGGGAATAGCTTTAAAGTAGATTTCAAGTGTTAAGATTTGGTGTTTAGAAGTTGATTTCCAGTCATTAGGAGTTAACAATTGGTTTTAAGTCTTTTACAAGTCAAATAAATAGTCAAAAAGGCAATTGGTACTAAAATAGTTTGGGTCATCCTTTTTATCAGCTTTGGTTTGAAAACTTGCCAACTTCAATTGCTGTTTTCTCATTCATTCCTTGATCAAATTTGCTCAAATTTGTTTCTAGTCATAGCTATTATCATAAACTTTCAGTTTCTAAGAGGAAAATATACAGTTTTAGGAATTAAGCTAGAAATAAGCTTTTTAGTCAAGGTCTGAGCAAATGCTATTCTCTGAGATAAATTGATGACTGATTTCTTGGTTCTCTTAATCCTTTTCATAAAACTTATGATTTTCTTTCACCAATCAATTTAGAAAGTGTTGAATATCAAGATTTGAAGTTTTGAGCTTTTTCATAAAAATTGGTCAAACCTGGTCAACATAAGCTCAAAAGAGCTTATTTCAGATTTCTTCTTCATTACTGAATGAAAATAGTTCTAGTTTGATTTCCCATTCTTGTAATCAAGTGCTTAATCAGTTTAATCACAAAAATCAAATTGTGACTGTTTGGTTTGAGCTGTAGCTTATTTTGAGCTTATTAATAAGCACTCTTTTGCTTATTTTGGACTTTTAGCTTATTTCCTTGAACACACGTAGCTATAATTGGATTTTAAGAGTTTTGCAAGTTGTTTCAGCTTATTTGGTAGAGTAATAAGCTCAGACGAGCTTATTCTTGCTTTTACCCCGTTTTTACTTAAGAATTTTGTTTAATTGCACTTTAGTCCTTAGAAGTTTAATCAGTTTAAAAACCTAGCTAAACTTCCTAATTTTGTGGTATTTGCATAATTCAGTCCTTTACATTTGGAAGTTGTTACATTTCAGTTGTAAAGTTGTTATTTTGTTACATTTTTGGTTAGGGTTGTTATAGATTTTACAAGTTTGGTCCTTTTAGTTAACTGTTTTGCATTAGTAGTCCTTATAACTTTTAGAATTTACATTTCAAGCATTTACATTTCATAGAAATTACATTTTCAGTCCTTTTAGTTTCAAGTTTTGCATTTTATATTTTGTTTGAATAAAATCTTGGTATTTGCAACTTGTTTTTACGTATAAGTAGGTTTATATTTTTCATTTTTAGATAGTGTTGATTGAATTAGCAATAGATTACCAAGCAAGCTTGAACAACCAAGAACAATTATAAATCTGATATTGATTGGACTTTCTATTGGTTAAGAACTGAGAAAACGAACTTGCATTATACACATTTCAAATGGCGCCGCTGCCGGTTCTTTGACTACACGAGAGACTATCGATTGACGGTTTTCATTGGCTTTTGGGATCCGTTCATTTGGTGAACGTTATTTTTACGTATCATAAATCAAAAACAAATAAAAAAAATCAAAAATATAAAAATATATAAAAACTAAAAAATTAACAAAACAATTCTTTTCCTAAAGAATTGACCAAAAAAATTAAAAAATCCAAAAAGCAATCTTTTTCCTAAGAGATTGCACCCAAAAATATATATTATTGGATTCTCTCGGTTTTTATGTACATATAGTATTTTCCTTTAAAAACTCATAAATACAAAAATATTTTCCATATATTATTATAAGTAAATACGTATACGTATAAGAACAATCAATCTACATATCTTCCATAAGTATTGCCGAGGCAATACACCGTGTTGAGGGGCGTTCCGGTCCTTGACACGCGTATCGATCAAACAAAATAAAGCAAGAATAGATAAATACTCTCAATAAGCAATAATTCGAAGAATACGAACATTTAAGTGAATAGAAAGGCGATGTGCTATAAAATGCCATCTAAGGGTCAATAGGTACTTAAGTGCTTCGCGCCACCTAACCCCCCGTTCACTTGGGAGTATTCTAAGAAGGAAAGCTTCATTGAGGGTCTTGCACCCAAAGTAGTAATACATATATTGTTATTTTCTTGTGGATATTTAATATCGAAACTCGAAGAGGATAATCTTATTCTTTTCAAAGTCACACGAGAGCTTCTCTCTCATTCCTCGTATTGAGTTGCATGCTCACTCGCGGGCGTGCACAAATACCGATTGGTGTACAACCTCTTCCTCCGAAAAGGAAGAAAAAGAGAAAGAGTAAGACCACCACCGTCCACCAAGCCGATCACGAGAATCGTGCTTTGTCACCACCACAAAGAGCCATGGCTATTGATAATCGTACTTTGTATGAACGTATGCAATCCAACATTCATGGATATGCTAGTGCCATTAAGATTCCCGACTTTCCCGCTAACACATTTGAGCTACATACATCTATGATCAATATGGTTGCACAATCACCTTTTTTTGGTAAACAAAATGAGGATCCTCATGCTCACCTTAAGAGATTCCTTTCACTTTGCAACACCATTAAGCATAATGGGGTTCCACATGAGGTCATTAGATTGATGTTAGTGTCATTTTCATTAGATGGGAGTGTTAAGCATTGGTTAGACACCCAACCACCCGATAGTATCACCACATGGGATGATTTTACCACTAAGTTTTTGAACAAATTCTTTCCTCCACAAAAGACTATGGCTTTGAGAAATTTGATTATGGGCTTTACACAAAAACCTAGTCAATCCTTTGGTGATGCTTGGGAAGAGTATAGTGAGTTGTTGAGGCGATGCCCTAACCATGGAATGGATGATCTAGGCCAAATCAATACCTTCTATAATGGCCTTAAACCTCACCACCAAGATTCACTAAATGCTTCCGCGGGAGGGAGTATTCTTTTCAAGACATACCATGAGGCTTTGAACATTATTGAGACTAAGGCAATGGTTCAAACAAACGATCCATTTGAAGAAAGAGTTCATGTTATCCAAAACACTTCTCAAATCCCTTGTGACAACCAACTCCTCAAGTTTCAAGAAGCCATTTTTCAAAGGATGGATAGAGAAAGTGAGAGGCATTTGCAAGCACAACAAGAAATGCTTCAAACTTTTAAGAACTTGTCATTGAACAATTCCTCAAACAATGTGAATGTTATCACCATTTCTTGTGTTACTTGTGGAGGCCCCCACTCTTATGAACAATGTGATAAGGTGCAAGGGTATCAAGGGGAATGCTATGCTTATCAAGAGGAACACCGTGAACAATTCAAGCCTAACATCAATCCAAATAACCTTTCTTACAAATCCCAAAATTACCTTACTCCACCCGGCTTCCCACCCCAACCACCCACCCAAATTCCACAAAATCCTCCTCAAATTTTAGCAAGGAATCAAGGGCAAAGACAACCATACCAAGGAAATAATTACAAGGCACCCAATCAATTTCAACCTCAAGCTAATACCTTTTACCCACCACAACAAGGATTTAATCAACCACTTCCATTTATTCCCAATCAAGCATATGCTCCAATACCAAGTCAAGCTTACCCTCCAAATCAAACTCAAGGATATGGGATGCAAGAGACTCAAGAGTATGTTGACAAGAAAATGCGTGAAATTGAGAAGAGAATGAATGACCAAGTGAAACGTACAATAGAGGAACAATTCAATAAGGTTTTAGTGGTATTAAATCAAAGACCACAAGGGGCTTTACCTTCCAACACACAAACAAACCCTAGGGCTAATGTCAATGCTATTACAACAAGGAGTGGTACAACAACAAAGGATCCTTCACCTCCTAAACCTACTATTGTTCAACCCACTTGTGCTCCTACTTGTGATAAGCCTTCTACTTCTACTCCACTTCCTCAAAGTGCTCCTATTCACTCAAACACACCTCCTCAACCACCTCATACTTCTCCTTTACCTTCCACACTTCCCAATGAAGAGGCTAACAAAGACAAATCCTCCACTACAACACCTATTCCACCTACACCCAAACCTACTCTTCCATACCCTTCAAGGTTGAAAAAGGACAAGTTAAAGAACAAAGATGACATACAAGTCTCCAATTTCTTAAGGATGTTCAAGCAACTCAATATCAACATATCCTTTGCGGAAGCTCTTGCTTATATGCCAAAGTTTGCTAAGATGTTCAAGGATTTGCTCTCAAACAAAGAAAAATTGGTTGATTTGCCCAACACATCACTTAATGAAAATTGCTCCGCGGTGTTACTTAAAACCTTACCAACAAAACTTGGAGATCCGGGGCGCTTCTTGATACCTTGTAATTTTCCCGGTGTTGAAAATTGCATGGCTTTGGCGGATTTAGGGGCAAGCATAAATCTCATGCCTTTATCGGTTTGGAAACAACTCTCTCTTCCCGAGCTCACTCCCACTAGGATGACTCTTGAACTAGCCAACCGAACCATAGCTCACCCCGTAGGTATAGCGGAAGATGTGTTTGTAGGTGTGGATAAGTTTACCTTTCCGGCCGACTTTGTAGTGGTCGATTATGACATGGATCCTAGAGTGCCTTTGATTGTTGGTAGACCGTTTTTGAGAACGGGTCGTACCTTGATAGATGTGGCGGAAGGAGAATTAATTATGAGAGTAGAGGATGAGAAAGTGGTGTTTAAGTTAGGGAAAGTTTGTGATAGAAAAGAGGTTAAGGAGTCTAGACCTTGTGAGACTATTAACATTGTGGATGTGCTAGATGAAGTGTGTAATGAACACTTTCATGATGCTTGTAAGAATGCTAGTGATGAGATTCCACATGTTGAAACCGTGGCCTCAATTGCTCCCTCTTTAACACCTTTTGGAGAGAGTGATTTCCTCTTGGAGGAATTTAAGTCCAACTTTCTTGGTGATGATGATTCTCCCATTAATTGGGAAGAAGATATTCTTACAATCCAAAAGTTGCTTAATGAGGACCCTATTCCTTCACCTATTCCACAAGAGATTACCATTGAGGAACCTTCCATAGTGAAACCTTCCATAGAGAGTCCACCTCCCATTGAACTTAAGGAACTTCCATCCCACTTAGAATATGCTTTCTTAGAAGGAAAAGACCAATTACCGGTGATTATTGCTAAGGAATTGAAAAAGGATGAGAAGGAGCAACTTATTGAAGTCCTTAAGAAACATAAGAAAGCCTTAGCATGGAAAATATCCGACATAAGGGGAATTGATCCACATTTTTGTACTCACAAAATCCTTATGGAGGATGATTATAAACCCGCCATTCAAAACCAAAGGAGAGTTAACCCAAAAATTCATGAGGTTATTAAGAAGGAAGTGATTAAACTCTTAGATGCGGGTATGATTTACCCCATTTCCGACTCTCCATGGGTTAGCCCGGTTCATTGTGTTCCAAAGAAGGGAGGAATCACCGTGGTGCCTAATGAGAACAATGAGCTTATTCCCACGAGACTTGTAACCGGTTGGAGAGTTTGCATTGACTATAGAAAACTCAATGAGGCAACTAGGAAAGACCATTTCCCGCTTCCTTTTATGGATCAAATGCTTGAACGCTTAGCGGGAAATGAGTACTATTGTTTTCTTGATGGCTTTTCGGGTTATTTTCAAATACCCATTGACCCTAAGGATCAAGAAAAGACCACATTCACTTGTCCATACGGTACATTTGCTTACAAAAGGATGCCTTTTGGCCTATGTAATGCACCGGGGACGTTTCAAAGGTGCATGATGGCGATTTTCCATGACATGATAGAGCAAACCATGGAGGTTTTTATGGATGACTTTTCCGTATTTGGGAACTCCTTTAGCTCGTGTCTCACCAATCTTGAGAGAATGCTTAAGCGTTGTGAGGAAACACGTTTGGTGCTTAATTGGGAGAAATGTCACTTTATGGTGAAAGAGGGGATTGTTTTAGGACACAAGATATCCAATAAGGGATTAGAAGTTGATCGAGCTAAAATTGATGTGATTGCTAAGCTTCCCCCACCCACCTCGGTTAAAGGTGTGAGGAGTTTCTTAGGTCATACGGGTTTTTATAGGCGCTTTATACAAGATTTCTCTAAGATAGCTAGACCGATGACTCATCTCTTGGAGAAAGAGGCTCCTTTCATTTTTGACCAAGCTTGTTTAGAATCTTTTGAGACACTTAAGGAAAAATTGACAAAGGCTCCCGTTTTGGTTTCTCCAAATTGGGAATTACCTTTTGAGCTTATGTGTGACGCTAGTGATTATGCGGTGGGGGCCGTTTTAGGACAAAGAGTTAATAAGCATTTTCAACCTATACACTATGCGAGTAAAACCATGACCGGTGCACAACTTCATTACACTACCACGGAAAAAGAGTTGCTTGCTATAGTATATGCTTTTGAGAAGTTTAGACCATACCTTGTGCTTTCCAAGACCATAGTGTATACGGATCATTCCGCTCTCAAGTATCTTATGACAAAACAAGATGCTAAGCCTAGGCTTTTGAGATGGGTTTTGTTGCTTCAAGAGTTTAAGATAGAGATTCGTGATAAAAAAGGGGCCGAGAATTTAGCGACGGATCATTTGAGTAGACTTGAGCATCCTTTTCAAGGTGATTTCCCACATCAAGAAATCAATGAATCCTTTCCATTAGAGGAGCTCATGTCTATCTCTTCCCAAGAGGATGCCACACCTTGGTTTGCGGATATTGCAAACTATCTTGTGGGCAATGTGCTTATTGAGGGTCTTACTTATCAACAAAAGAAAAAGTTTCTTAAGGAAGTTAAGTATTACTTTTGGGATGATCCATATCTTTTTAGGCAATGTGCGGACCAAATCATTAGACGGTGTGTAGATGGGCCCGAGGCATTTAAAATCTTAGAGGCATGTCATAAAGGACCTACGGGTGGACATTTTGGGCCTAACTACACCGCCAAGAAAGTCTTTGATTCGGGTTACTATTGGCCTTCCATTTACAAGGATGCCCAAGAGATGGTGAAATTTTGTGATGTTTGTCAAAGACAAGGAAAAATTACACAACGTGATGAGATGCCACAAAATTTTATCCAAGAGTGTGAGATATTTGATGTATGGGGAATAGATTTCATGGGACCTTTTCCATCCTCTAAGGGAAACAAGTATATACTTGTGGCGGTGGATTATGTGTCCAAGTGGGTGGAGGCTAAAGCCTTACCTACTAATGATGCTAGAGTGGTTGTAAAATTCTTGAAACAATTGTTTGCTAGATTTGGTGTACCTCGGGCCATCATAAGTGATCGTGGTACGCACTTTTGTAATGATCAATTCACGCGAGTTATGAAGAAATATGGAGTGAATCATCGACTTTCTACCGCGTATCATCCTCAAACAAATGGTCAAACCGAGGTCACAAATCGTGGTTTAAAGAGAATTTTAGAGAGAACGGTGGGAGAGCATAGAGCTTCTTGGTCGGATAAGCTTGATGATGCTTTGTGGGCGTTTAGGACGGCTTTTAAGACACCAATTGGTTGTACTCCTTATAGGCTTGTCTATGGAAAAGCGTGCCACCTCCCATTTGAGTTAGAACATAAGGCATCTTGGGCTCTCAAGTGGGCTAACTTTGATTTAAACCAAGCCGGTTCACATAGGAAAGATCAAATCAATGAGGTGGATGAGTTGAGAGCCAATGCCTATGAGAATTCTTTGCTATACAAGGAAAAGACTAAGAAATTGCATGATGCTAAGATCAAGAATCGTGAGTTCAAAGTTGGAGAGCCGGTTCTCCTCTTTAACTCAAGATTGAAGCTTTTTGCGGGCAAGCTTAAGTCGAGATGGTCCGGTCCATTCACTATTGCTCAAGTGTTTCCATATGGAACTCTTGAGTTGTCCCAACCCGATGGTCCAAATTTTAAAGTGAATGGTCACCGTGTTAAGCATTACTTTGGGGAGGACATTTCCGTTGAAATGGTCCAAGAGATCCCCATTTTCCCCATGAATTAATTCATTGAGGGACGAGTCGAGCTAGAGACTCATTAACTCAAGCATCGTATAACTAGGTTTAGAGTGTTGTAGGTTAGAAATCAAGGCATAGATTTGGAGATAAGTGTAGGGGAGACCTTCTTTTGTCTTCATGCTTGTTTGTAGGGTTGCTCACTCATCTCATGCTTTGGAGCTTATGGAGGAGGCCCTTGTATCCGGTTCACTTCGTTACTTTAGTGATTTTTCATTGACACCTTGTGCTTAAACATGATTTCACTAATAGTAGTCCTTTCCTTAACTTGGGTTAAGCAAAGTCTATTCATTGTCATAAGTGTAGGGGAAGTTTTTATACTTCCATGCTCTTAAACATTGAGGACAATGTTTAGCTTAAGTGTAGGGGGGTCTTCTATCGAAGTGACCTTACCTAGAACTTGTCATTGTCTTGCATGATAACATGGAAAATTGAATTTTAAACATTTTTCAAATTTTTGATCTACTTTGGCCAACAAAAAAAAATATGCATTCATAATTTTTGCATCAATCATTTTTGCATAACACATTTGCATTGTATATATTCTTTTGTTTTTCATCAAAAGTATATAAAAAGAAAAAAAATATAATAAAACATGGTTTTAACAAATTTAGATTTCTTTGACATATTAGGCCCGCCATGGATATTTTGACTCAACCCGAGTTTGCTTATTTTAGCACTCTCTAGCTAGTATCCTTAACCATGTAGTCCTTCATTGGTCTATTAGGCTAAGCTTCCACCAATTTCATTCTTTGAAATTTTAAATTTGTGGAGAATGGGAAATGATAGAGTTGAAGCAAGTGTAAAAGGGCTAGATAGACTTCATGGCAATTACTTGTGGCTTAACCCTTCTCTTCTTTACCTCTATTTCTTCGCATGTATATAATTGTTAATAAATAATCAAGTACGGTTTTAATTGGTTCGTAATCTCTTATGTATTTTTGGCTAATCATTCATGGTTGATATGAGTACGTCTTAAGATTCTAAGTTAGCACGTTTTATGTGTACTAGACTTATGTCATGCTCCATATTTAGCGGGTGTTTTTCCTTTTCTTCTTTGCCAATTTCTTGGTGAGGAATAAAGAAAAATAAGAGCGGCTTATGAAAAAAAAAATGAGTGGCTAGAAAAAAAAAAGAAAAAAGAAAAAAGAAAAAAAAAAAATAAAAAAATAAATAAATAAAAAATAATGCAAGACTCCCAAGAGGGGCAGTGTGGTGTTAATTATAGTGACTATTGAGTTCCAATATTACCTTGACGGGTTGCGGGGATTCAATAGATTGCTCCAATCCAATATTACCTTGACGGGTTGCGGGGTTGAAGATCCAAAATCTCAAAAAGATGCGGATGTAAATTATTGCGTGAGTTTTATTTTTCTTTCCTTAGCGAGTGTGTAGTTACTTATGAAAGCATGACATGAGGATTTTACACATAAGGCGAATGACTTATTACTCTTAATACGGACTTGTATTAATTGTGAGCGGTTTTTCAAGTAATGGATGAGAAGATTACTTAGGATTAAAACCGTGCTTCCTTATTTTTGGATTTTACACTTCTTATATTTCACGCTTGAATAATGACAAATTTGCCCACAAGCAATTTGCTCAAATAATAACCGGTTCCACATTTAATTGTCATGAATAAGTTGATGCACTTTTTACTTGTGAATGCAATGATTCCATTTATTAGCTTGGTATGGGGAAAGTGAAACTTGAGGGTGATAAATGTTCATGGTATCCAAGCCCTAATCCAAGTCATTGAATTCTTTATGAGTTATCTCCATCAAAACCATTTCAAGAAAAATCAAAAAGATATAGATAGAATTGTATTTTGATTCATTGCATTATTAAAAGTCAGAATCATGCATCATCTAGTTTAGAGTAGTGTAGATGCATCTCATATGGCCAAGGTGGATTAATTATAAGGGAAATGAAAATTTTTAAGCCTTGAAATACAATATTGCATGAGGACATGGCAATGCTCAAGTGTAGGGGAATTTGATATGAGCTTAAACTCATATCCTTTTATCAACAAATAACCCTAAAACATGAAGCAAAATACCCATTTATCTTGTAAAAAGCAGTATTATGTGGTATGTTGTGTTTGTGTGATCTTATGTAGGTAAAAGGATACAATTTCAAGCAAACAAGGAAAAATCAAGCTCAAATGGATGAAAAAGACAAAAGAGGATCAAAAGTGACAAGACTTTGAAGTTCAAGGACCTATCTTGACAAGTTATGGAAGTTGAAGGACTTAAAGTACAAATAATGTAAAGTCAAGATTCAAGTCAAATTTGGTCAACTACAAAGTCAACTCAGTCAAAGGGCCATTTTGTTGAAGAATCAAAGTTGAAGGGCCAAAAATGTCAAAAGGATTAAGATCATAGCTTGAAAATACAATCTGCCAAATACAAGGACCAAATCTGCCAAGTTTGGAAAGTTTTGCAAAGTTTAATCCATGTGAAAAGGGCTCAGCCAATAAGAAGAAAGGAAACAAGTCACAAGGATCAAGCATTAATTGGCCACTTCCGCCGCCACATTTATTATCACAATCTTAACAGTTTGATCCGTGTGACACCCTCACAACCAACCAGAAGACGCCACGTGTCATTTTCTTTAACAAGAAAAATTTCCAGGATCGGGTTTTTGATAGAGGCCGTTTCATGAGAAGATCAAAACACCAATATTGCTCGTTTTGAAGAGAGGAATTCAATGGTGCAATCCAATTAACAAATTATCCACTCAATCAAAAACACCCAAATTAGTTCATCACCTTCAAAGAGCAAATGCAGAATTCTTCCACGTGTCAAGCTATGATTGGATCTGCCACGTCACAAACCCCAACAGAATCTCCTCTCATGCCTATAAATAGATAGCTTGTACCTCATTTCTATAGTAGCTTAATTTTGTAAAAACACATAGTTAAATTTCCCTTTCCCTTTTTCCCTCATTTTTCCCCTAACTACTCAAGAGTCTGACAAACTCTTGAGTTAGTTAGTTAGTTGTTAGCTTGTAACCAACCTTTGTAACTGAATTCATGCAATAAAATTCAAACTTCATTTTCCCGCCAAATTCTGTTCTTCTCAATTCTGTTACTACTTGCTGTTATTTGATCATCCTGTTGTTGATTTGTGATTGTTATGATCAATCATTGATCATAATTGTCATTGGAGGAGTTTTGTAGCTGTTTGTTCAGAATTCAAGTCAATCCTTTGTTCCTTTGAAGATTTGTAGCAGGATGATGAATGTAGATGAATTGTAGCTGTTTGATTGTTGATTTTAGTTGAATACTAGTGATAGGTGGTGGTATCACTAGTGCAAGAGAGCTCAACGCTCCTCTTCTTCCCAAAGGACTTCTACAATAGGTTCCATAGCTCTTGTTTTATGTTCCTCTAAACAGTCAATTGCATGTTCAATTTCCTAGTTAATCTTGAAGGCTGCATGATTTACTTGATAAATAGTTGTTGTTTGATTGATTTTAGTTCATTTGTAGCTTAATCTTGCCTACTTGTTCATTGATTTGAGATTCATTTGTAGTTTCTGCCTTATTTCAGTCACATTTTAGCTTTGCACCTAAATTGAGTTCTAGTTGAGATAATTGTTTGATTTCAGCTTGATTAGCTTTCATTTTGTCCATTGAAACAAGTCTGCTATATCCTCTATATCAGTTTAATCCAGTACTCAATTAGTCTTTGTAAAAGTTTGATCAAAACATTTTAAGGGGTGTTTGGGAATAGCTTTAAAGTAGATTTCAAGTGTTAAGATTTGGTGTTTAGAAGTTGATTTCCAGTCATTAGGAGTTAACAATTGGTTTTAAGTCTTTTACAAGTCAAATAAATAGTCAAAAAGGCAATTGGTACTAAAATAGTTTGGGTCATCCTTTTTATCAGCTTTGGTTTGAAAACTTGCCAACTTCAATTGCTGTTTTCTCATTCATTCCTTGATCAAATTTGCTCAAATTTGTTTCTAGTCATAGCTATTATCATAAACTTTCAGTTTCTAAGAGGAAAATATACAGTTTTAGGAATTAAGCTAGAAATAAGCTTTTTAGTCAAGGTCTGAGCAAATGCTATTCTCTGAGATAAATTGATGACTGATTTCTTGGTTCTCTTAATCCTTTTCATAAAACTTATGATTTTCTTTCACCAATCAATTTAGAAAGTGTTGAATATCAAGATTTGAAGTTTTGAGCTTTTTCATAAAAATTGGTCAAACCTGGTCAACATAAGCTCAAAAGAGCTTATTTCAGATTTCTTCTTCATTACTGAATGAAAATAGTTCTAGTTTGATTTCCCATTCTTGTAATCAAGTGCTTAATCAGTTTAATCACAAAAATCAAATTGTGACTGTTTGGTTTGAGCTGTAGCTTATTTTGAGCTTATTAATAAGCACTCTTTTGCTTATTTTGGACTTTTAGCTTATTTCCTTGAACACACGTAGCTATAATTGGATTTTAAGAGTTTTGCAAGTTGTTTCAGCTTATTTGGTAGAGTAATAAGCTCAGACGAGCTTATTCTTGCTTTTACCCCGTTTTTACTTAAGAATTTTGTTTAATTGCACTTTAGTCCTTAGAAGTTTAATCAGTTTAAAAACCTAGCTAAACTTCCTAATTTTGTGGTATTTGCATAATTCAGTCCTTTACATTTGGAAGTTGTTACATTTCAGTTGTAAAGTTGTTATTTTGTTACATTTTTGGTTAGGGTTGTTATAGATTTTACAAGTTTGGTCCTTTTAGTTAACTGTTTTGCATTAGTAGTCCTTATAACTTTTAGAATTTACATTTCAAGCATTTACATTTCATAGAAATTACATTTTCAGTCCTTTTAGTTTCAAGTTTTGCATTTTATATTTTGTTTGAATAAAATCTTGGTATTTGCAACTTGTTTTTACGTATAAGTAGGTTTATATTTTTCATTTTTAGATAGTGTTGATTGAATTAGCAATAGATTACCAAGCAAGCTTGAACAACCAAGAACAATTATAAATCTGATATTGATTGGACTTTCTATTGGTTAAGAACTGAGAAAACGAACTTGCATTATACACATTTTAGTAACCTACAAAGATACATTTTACTGAGCGTTGTTGGAGTTTATCTCCAGAGTCACGTTTCACATACGCCTCACAACCCCAGACTTTCAAATAAGACAAATATGGCTTCTTGCCATGCCATAGTTCATATGGTGTCTTATCAACCTTCTTTGTGGGAACCATATTCAGAATACGAACAGCAGTTTCAAGAGCATAATCCCAAAAAGATAATGGTAAAGTTGTAAGATTAAACATAGATCGTACCATATCCAATAATGTACGATTTCTCCTTTCAGATACACCATTTTGTTGTGGAGTATATGGAGAAGTAAGTTTATGAACAATTCCATTCTTACTTAAATAATCTTTAAACTCTTGACTTAAATATTCACCACCACGATCAGAACGAAGAGCTTTAATCTTCTTTCCTAGTTGTAACTCTACTTCGGCTTTAAACGTTTTGAATGTTTCAAATACCTCATGTTTATGTTTAAGCAAATAAACATAACCATAACGGCTATAATCATCCGTAAACGTCAAGAAGTAGCTAGCACCTTTCCTTGACACATGTCTAAGTGGTCCACACACATCAGTGTGTATTAAACCAAGTAGTTTAGTAGCCCTTTCAATATTGCTATTAAAAGGTTTCTTGGTCATCTTCCCAGAGATACAAGATTCACATTTATCAAATGATTCATCATTGATACTTTCCAAAAGCCCATCACGTTGAAGCTTTTGTATGCGAGTCTTCCCAATGTGGGCAAGTCTACAATGCCAAAGATAAGAAGAGTTCTTGTCTAACTTACTCTTCTTATTCATGCTAAAAACAGAATTATTTTTCCTCTTGGGATTTTTATCATGCATGTTAATTTCAAAAACACCATTCACAGAAATTGCATCAAAATAGAATAAACCATCTTTGAAAACAGAAATTCTATTATTATCAATCGTGTGAGTAAATCCAAGATCCAACATACTAGAAAAGGAAATAACACCCCTAACAATTGTAGGTGCATAATGACAATTATTTAAAGACAGTACTAAACCCGAATGTAAAACTAATTTAAATATTCCTATAGCTTCAACTGCTGCTTGTGCGCCATTGCCCACTTGCAGAAATTGTTCCCCATAGGTAAGTCTCCTCTTCAACTCAAATCCCTGCAGGGTAATACAAATATTAATACCATATCCCGTATCATATACCCAGGAGTTTGATTTGTATGAAAGATTAAATAACTCTATCATAAATAAGTTACCTGAAGATGGTGCTGCAGCAACTTGCTCAGCCTTCTTCTTATGTTCTGCCATTTCATGGAGATAGAGAGAGCAATTCCTCTTCCAGTGTCCAGTCATCTTGCAGTAGTAACAAGTCTCATCTTTCAGAGATTTCTTAGCAAAGTTTTGCTTTGGTTTTGATGTAGTCGCAACTTGCTTGCTCTTATCAACCTTGCCTTTGCCTTTCTGCTTCTTATTCACTTGCGGTTTTGGTTTCGACACTCTACCCTTTTGTACATAAAGTACTTGAGGAGTAGCAGTGGGTGCCTTATCTTTCAAACCCTTTTTAAAGTCAATGAGCATTGCATGCAAATCATTAACTGTCTTCCCCGTGCAATGCATATTATAGTTACGAACGAAATCACCGAAGTCCTTATTAAGGGACCTATTGATCAAGTTAATAGCCATATTATGATCGAAGGGTTGTCCTAGTGCGATGAGTTGTTCCATATAACCCCTCATCTCCATGTAATGTGCACTTACGGACTTTCCAGGAGCTTGCTTGCAACTATGTAGAGCATCAACCAGATCATAGATCTCTACAGCTTGTGGCGTTTCATACACTGCCTTGAGTTCATCAAGCATCTGCTTAGGATGAAATAGCTCATACTTCCTTTGAAGTGATGGAGCCATTCTCCCTAACATTACAGCAGCCACCTCATGGTGCTTCTTAACGTTAGCAGCGTGTTGAAGCCTTTCCGCATCAGTTGCTCCTTCAGCAAGATCCTCCGGAAAAGGAGTTTCCAAGATATTGATGGTACCCGCTGCTCTCAGAACAATTCTTAGTGAGCGGTACCAATCATTGAAATTAGGGCCAGTAAGTTCAGGCCGTTCAAAAAATGCTTTGAACGCCGAGCTTATTGTCAGATTGTTTTCGGGTTGAGCCATTTCTACAGAAATAAGTTCAAACATTAGTATTTTCGATAATAAAATTCAAGAAAATAAAATTACCCCGGTAGTAAAACCATAGTATTTTCCTTGAAAAACTAGAATCCATATTGACATAGATTTATCACATCAGTTGATCTGCTAGTGACAAATGTATTCAACACAGTAACTTGTCGAACAATAATTGCCAAATCATATTGCAATTTCTAGATATGTCAGGGATTTACATTGCCAAAAAACATTTGCATTGTAAACATGTTTTATCCCTTCTTTATGCCTTAAGTTTCCAGTTCTCACTGAGTAACTCAATTAAGTCGACTAATCTAAAGAACGTAAAACCTTCATGTGTGATAGGTGTGTAAACACCCATCTTTTCTACCACTTAACTACAATAATAACCGGACCAAAACGTGTATTTTATGTCTTTTATGTCGGAATTATGCGTGGTTTGTGTTTTTGTTGTGATTTAGGATAAAAAGGTAAAAAGTGGAGAAAACACGGACATTCACGGGCATCTACAGACTTTTATTGAAGAAAAGGATGAAAGACGAAGTCAAGAAGTCAAGAGTGCAAAAAGAATGGAAGTCCACGACCAATTCTGAAGATTTATCGAAGAAAAAGTCAAAAGACGGAAGTTTATCAAAAGCCGAAGAATTCAAGTCTATTTTATTGAAGAAATTAAAGACGAGTTCAAAAGAAATCCCGAAGTCAAAAGTCCCTTAAGTCCAAGATTAAAGAAGATTAGAAGAAAAGGACTAAGTATGCAATTAATGAAGATTAAAAGAAGGAGGGACTTAATTATGCAATTAAGAGAAAAGGAAAGAGGGGAGGAAACTTCCTTAATCCTCCCCTATAAATAGACTAGGATGTTTATCATTTCATGTTGTTGGCTAAAGTGACAATTAGTCTTCCACCATTTAAATACTTGTCATTTACTTTTCATGTCATTTAAATTCATGTTATGCACCTTAATTACCATTTAATTCCAAGTAAGTTTTCATTTTAATTCTTGTCAAATCTTTATTTTATCTTGTCAATCTCTTATCTACCTTTCTTATTCTTTGATTTGTTGTGTTTATGTTTAAGTTCATGCTTTTATTTTGATCCAAAGTGGTTTTTGATTATTGTGGTAAAAGTTGTTTGATTTCATGTTTTTAATTGCTTGTTGATGTTTAGTCATAGATTCGTTACTGTTTATTATTATCCGTGTTTTTGATTTTGGTTATTTTGTTATTTTATCTGCTGCTACTGTTCTCCTTGTTCTTCGGGAAGTGTTTGCCTTGTTTCTGATTTTTCCAGGAAGAGTTCCGAGCCAAGGAAAGGACTGAAGTGTTCATTCGGAAGTCCAAACTTCCGGACCAAAATTGTTCATTCGGAAGTCTTAAACTTCCGAACCAAGGCTTCATCCGGAACTCAAAACTTCCGAACCAAGACTCTTCATTCGGAAGTCCAAAACTTCCGAATCAAACATACTCATTCGGAACTCCAAAGTTCCGAACCAAGGGTTTCATCCGGAACTTTCCAAAAAGTTCCGAATCAACTTAAAGTTCCGAATTAAGGCTGTTCATTCGGAAGTCAGAAATTTCCGAGTCAAGGTTGTTCATTCGGAACTTCCATAAGTTCCGGATCAAGGGTAATCTTCCGAATCAAGGAGCTTCATTCGGAAACTTCCGAATCAAGGGGTGACCAGAAACTTCCGAATCAAGGAAGAATTTACAAGTTCCGAATCAGCAAGTTCCGAACGAAGCATTGTTTTGGATAAGTGACATATTCAGACCAATTTGTTCCGGATTAAGGATTTTGGTAATATTCCAAGTGAAGAAGAATCATTTCAACCAAAGGTGACATTTAGGACGAGTGATTGTTCCAAACGAAGGTTTATTCCGAATGAGCTGTATTCAGGTTCTTATTAGCTTTTGTCTTTGATTTTTATCTTCAAGCTTTATTTTTCTTGCCTTTTTATTTAATTGCACTTTTAGATTATTTGCCTTAGTTTTAGTCGCACTTTAAGTTTGCCTTAGATAGATTTAAGTTTACGTCATTTTACTTTAGTGCCCTTTAATTTTAGTCACGTTTTTAAATACTCGCTCTTTACTTTAATTAGACTTAGATTTACTTAAAAAGCACTTTTACTTTTAAGTCTTTGCATTTAAATTTAAAATCACCCAAAAATATTCTTTTTCACCAAAGATCAACTAAGTCACACATAGGAGCCTAGATCAATTCGTTAAGATTCCGAGAAAACGAACTTAATCTTTAAATTTTAACTAGGTAAAATCTAGTTATCAAATGGCGCCGCTGCCGGCTCTTTTCGTTAAGATCAACAATTTTCTGTGCTAGATACGTTGCTTTTTGGGATCCGTTCACTTGTGAACGTTATTTTTTGCATAAAAAATTCAAAAACTATAAAAATTAAAAATTTCAAAAATCCAAAAAGATTTTATCTTTATTGTGTATATATATTGTCTTTGTGTTTGGTTTTGTTTTCTTTTATATTTTCAGGTGTATGCGTACTAGATCTTCAAATTATCAAGAGCCCGAGCCTCAAGAAGATTTAGATATGGCAGGTGTTAACAACAACAATATTCCACCGAACCTGAATAATAATAATAACAACAATGCTCTTCCACAGCCCGATCTTCGGACCATGGAGGAACTTTGTCAACCAACAATGTTTGGACGAGGAGGACCGATTGCGCCGATGCAAATCAACGATCCTGAGTTTTCGTTGAAGCACCACATGATTCAGCAAGTACAAACAAACCCTTTTAGAGGATTGCCTGATGATGATGCCAACAAACACCTCGACAAGTTCATTACAATCACCCAAAGCATGAAGTTGCCTGGTGCCACAATGGATGTACTCCGCCTACAACTCTTTCCACATACTTTATCGCATCATGCCGAGAAATGGTTTGATCATCTCCCGAAGAATTCTATTCACACTTGGGATGATATGACTCAACGCTTTCTTTCGCGCTACTTTCCACCATCCATGGTCACAAGCCTTCGCAATCAGATCAGCGGTTTCATGCAAGATCCCGATGAATCTCTTTTTGACGCTTGGGAGAGATATAATGTCTTAATCGACCGTTGTACAAACCACAACATGCTTCCCGTCACCTTAATCGATACTCTCTACAACGGATTGACTTTTCGAGATCGTGATACGATTAATGCAGCCGCCGGTGGCACATTCATGAAAAGGAGACCCGAGGAGTGTAGAGAGTTAATTGAAAACATGACTACTCATCATAAGAACTGGGATTCCTCTGCTTCTTCTAGAAACAACACGAGAGTCAATGTTTCTTCTACCTCAGCAAACCCTGAGATGACCGAACTCACCCGCATGATGGCTGAAATGAGTAAGAGTATTACGCTTCTCGCTTCAAACCAACAACAACAACAAGTTAAAGCAGTCGCTAATCCTTGTGAAACATGTGGCGGTCCTCACTCATACACCGATTGTCCTTCGACACAAGGAAATCCGGAAAATGTGTATGCTGCTTACGGTAATTATTCACCGGAAAATTATCAAGCTAGACAACAAGGGGATAGAAACCTGCTGAGCTACCGTTCAAACAATTACCTTTCACCCGGTTTTTCTCCTCAAAACCAAAACCCCGCCAACAACTACAATAGAAGCAACCAAATCCCACCTCGTGCTTCTAACCCTTATCAACCACCCACCCAACAACACCCACCCATTAATCCCGATGTTGACACCATCATGAGAACTCAAGGTGAGCAAATCAAGAATCTACAGAGCCAAATAATCAATTTGAAAGGAGATATCTTGAAGCAAGGTAATGACATCAGAACCGAGGTTCGTGAAAATCTTCAATCTTCCTTCATCACTCAAACAACTGAATTAAAGAATCTGTTGGCTAGTTTCTTGCCCGAAGCTCAACCTTCTTCTTCTTCGGGTTCTCTACCTTCAAACACCGTCCCCAATCCGCGAGCTAATGTGAGTGCTATAACTACGCGTAGTGGACTTACCATTATCGATCCACCTATTCCACCACCATCATCCACACCTCCTCCACCACCATGTATCCCTACTCCACCTACACCTAGTAGTAGTGCACCATTACCGTCTCCGCCTCGTCATGACGATGTATCTCGGAAGGACCCTTCAACATCACAACCTTCACCAACTACACCTTCCCCTAACCCTTATCAACCTAGAATCCCATACCCTTCTCGCATAGGCAAGACCAACGAGCTAACCAAGAATGACTCTCAAATAACAAAATATATCAGTATGATTTCTCAAATGGGATTCAACATTAGTTTTCTTGAAGCACTTGTCCACATGCCCAAATTTGCCAAAGCATTTAAGGACTTGCTTAACAAAAAGGAGAAGCTGATTGAACTCACCAACACACGCTTAAATGAAAACTGCTCTGCAGTTATTCTTAAAGAACTTCCGGAAAAACTAGGGGATCCCGGTCGTTTTGTGTTGCCTTGCGTGTTCAACAAAACTGAAGAATTTACTTCCCTTGCTGATCTCGGGGCTAGTATAAATCTTATGCCTTTGAGTGTTTGGAAAACACTATCATTACCCGATCTCATTCCAACAAAGATGACTCTCGAACTTGCTAATCGCACTCTCGCTTACCCCGTTGGTATAGCTGAAGACGTATTCATTCAAGTTGGCGCATTTACTTTCCCGGTCGATTTTGTCGTAGTTGATTATGAAATGGACCCTCGTATTCCTTTAATACTTGGTCGGCCATTTTTGAGATCCGGACGTGCTTTAGTAGATGTGGCCGAAGGTGAGTTAATCTTAAGAGTCGGGAATGCCTCACAAAATTTCAAAATGGGAACGCCTACAAACAAATCCTTTGGAGGCCGAGAATCAGTGAATATGATAAATGTGCTCGATGACTTTACCGTCTACGACAATCCTCTATTCGACTCTTGCATCGATAATCCACTTTTTCAAAATGATGTGGATGATTCTCTCCCTACTTTGGACACTTCTCCCATTTTTGATTCTCCACCGGTCTTCGATGCTTATGATGATGATGATTCTAGCTCAGATTCGGATGATTTTGATTGTACTTATGAGTATCCCGAGCTGCCCACTTTCGATGATTTTGATGAGGCTGATACTCTATCGAGCGATTCTTCACATGATGAAGATCCTCCACCATCACTCGATCCTACTTTGGACGATTATTCATTTGAGGAAGATTTCTCTGAATTTCTCAACACATACTTCCCTCATGAGAGTGATGCTCCTCCTTTTGACTTTGAAGATTATCGCCTTGATCCTACTTTGGATTTGAAGAAAATTTTGTCAAAGGAGAAGAAACCGGTCGACACCGAAATCCGTTGCACGTATGATTTGACACCTCTTTGTCCCACTTCTGAGGACGAGGTTGTGCTTCTTTGCGGATCTTCTTCACACTCGGCTGAGCCTGAGTGCTATTTTCCCTTAAAGGAAAAGGTGTTCGACCCTGGTATTGAAGTCTTTAAGCCATCTCAGTATCCACCTGATGAAATAAAAGGAAAAATCTTTGGAACTATTGAAGCCATGCTTGCACCACACCATACTTGCTTCAACCATGCTCCATCGCTGCTTAAGGGAACCTTGCCACTGCTCTTTTGGCTTGCCTTGTTCGCCTTAAGCTCTTGCTTATTGATGGATGAAAACTATGTCTTTGATCCGGGTGGATTTGTTTCATGCTACTTCCGTTGATGATCAAGGTCGAGTCAGGCTCACGACTCGGTTAACAAAAATCAAGCGCTTCTTGGGAGGCAACCCATGCATCTATCCTTTCGCTTTCTTTACCATAAGTGTAGGGGGGACCCTTTGGATTGCTATTTCCTCTCCTCACTTCTTAATCAGGGATTCGAGCTTCAATGATCCACTCTTGATGATTCTTGACGACCCGTGATTCCGTGTTTTATTTCTTCCCGGTTCTATCCTGAACTCTTTTCGATTCACTATTTTATATATTTTCTCAAATATTAAAATAGGAATCTCTTTAGTTGTCTTTTCCTTAGCGAGATTTAAACAACGTGCACAATGTCCTAAGTGTAGGGGAGCTTACTCCCACATGCTTAAACATTGAGGACAATGTTTATCTTAAGGGTAGGGGGACTTCTATCAAAGTTAAGTGGTCTTTTCCTTGTTTTTGTCCTCATTTTAACCGGAAAATCAAATTTTCGACATTTTTCAAAATTTTTGATCTATTTTGGCCTATTAGTTGTTATCTTTGTATAGTTATTCTCTTTCTCTGCTAGAATAAATGTTAATAAGTGGTTTTAATTTTCAAACGTTGTGAATCTTTTGACTCAATCCGAGTTTACTCTAGCTAGTATCCTTAACATGTTTAAGTCAAGTTTTGCTAGGCTTTTATATAGGGAGCTATAAAACGCGAAAGTCTTAACTCTCACGGGTTAAGAACAAGAACTTTTCGCAAGTTCCTATAATTGATCCTAGAGAGTCGTTTATCAAGGGAACTTTAAGATGCGACTTCTAAACTTGAAAAAGTCTAAGAATTTGCAAGATCCTATAGGCGACTCGAAAACCCAAAACTTTGATTTAATAGGCTAAGTATCCACGAGTCTCATTACTTGAGATTTTAAACTGTGGAGAACGAGAGATGATAGAGCCAATTATAAGTTCGGTATTCTTTCGTGAATTTATGTGAGTTAATTATAAGCCTATTCTCCCATCGCTTGCTAATAAATTTATCTGCTAATAAATAAGGTTGTACGATTTGAAAAGTTACTTAGCTTCTAGCCCCAGATCGTTTAAAAGTTGCTCGGTAATGACGAGAGTTCATAGCCAAGGCATAACTTATGAAGCGGGGCGCGAAGATTGGCGAGTCCAAAAAGGCCCTAACAAGGCATGAGGGCTATGTTTTGTTGCTAAAGATCCAAAGTGATGAGAAGAATCATTTATCGAAAATCAATATGAAGGATCGAGACACACGACGTAAAGCAAAACTCCCCAAAAGTCATGGAGAAGTGTATCCGAAAAGACCCTAACAAGGTATGAGGATAAATAGATCCAAGTCATAAAAGGAGGCGGATCGTTGTATATCAAAGTCCAAAATAAAGATTGGAGAAAAATGAAGAAGTCGTGGTCCAAGTATGATTCTCTCAAAACTTCAAGTGGAGAAATTCCAATTATGAAGAGAAGACCATTATTTCATGAACGTCTCTCAAGATTTGAAGTATGAAGTCGCTGCCAAATATCGGCCCGAGAAAGGTCTCAAATCGCGAACCAAGTTATGCCAAGATATGAACTTTTTGATATCCCGAGAAGCAGTTTTAAAAGATTTGGTCCTTTAGCTAACTATTGATTAAATCGTGCACTTTATTTTCAGACTAAATAATAATCGAAACAAGTCAAACAATGCATCTTCGTGATCATTCAAGACAAATAATAAAATATAAGAGATACCCATAGGAATAAGGGAGTCTAAGTGAATAATTGACCCACATGAGTTCGTGTTAGTTTACTAACTTATAATAACAATGATCTCGTTTTTAAGCTTGGTTTGGAGAAAGTGAAAATTTGAGGATGATGATTATTCATAACATTTTCAAAACCCAAGGTATGCTTTTAATTTCTTTATTTTGTATGTTTTTAATTTTCTATCTCTTTAATAAAGGCCAACGTGGATTGATTATGATGAAAAGTGTAATCTTGCTTTGTAACTAATGCATTGCATGAGGACATTGCAATGGTCAAGTGTAGGGGATTTGATAGGTGTGTAAACACCCATCTTTTCTACCACTTAACTACAATAATAACCGGACCAAAACGTGTATTTTATGTCTTTTATGTCGGAATTATGCGTGGTTTGTGTTTTTGTTGTGATTTAGGATAAAAAGGTAAAAAGTGGAGAAAACACGGACATTCACGGGCATCTACGGACTTTTATTGAAGAAAAGGATGAAAGACGAAGTCAAGAAGTCAAGAGTGCAAAAAGAATGGAAGTCCACGACCAATTCTGAAGATTTATCAAAGAAAAAGTCAAAAGACGGAAGTTTATCAAAAGCCGAAGAATTCAAGTCTATTTTATTGAAGAAATTAAAGACGAGTTCAAAAGAAATCCCGAAGTCAAAAGTCCCTTAAGTCCAAGATTAAAGAAGATTAGAAGAAAAGGACTAAGTATGCAATTAATGAAGATTAAAAGAAGGAGGGACTTAATTATGCAATTAAGAGAAAAGGAAAGAGGGGAGGAAGCTTCCTTAATCCTCCCCTATAAATAGAATAGGATGTTTATCATTTCATGTTGTTGGCTAAAGTGACAATTAGTCTTCCACCATTTAAATACTTGTCATTTACTTTTCATGTCATTTAAATTCATGTTATGCACCTTAATTACCATTTAATTCCAAGTAAGTTTTCATTTTAATTCTTGTCAAATCTTTATTTTATCTTGTCAATCTCTTATCTACCTTTCTTATTCTTTGATTTGTTGTGTTTATGTTTAAGTTCATGCTTTTATTTTGATCCAAAGTGGTTTTTGATTATTGTGGTAAAAGTTGTTTGATTTCATGTTTTTAATTGCTTGTTGATGTTTAGTCATAGATTCGTTACTGTTTATTATTATCCGTGTGTTTGATTTTGGTTATTTTGTTATTTTATCTGCTGCTACTGTTCTCCTTGTTCTTCGGGAAGTGTTTGCCTTGTTTCTGATTTTTCCAGGAAGAGTTCCGAGCCAAGGAAAGGACTGAAGTGTTCATTCGGAAGTCCAAACTTCCGGACCAAAATTGTTCATTCGGAAGTCTTAAACTTCCGAACCAAGGCTTCATCCGGAACTCAAAACTTCCGAACCAAGACTCTTCATTCGGAAGTCCAAAACTTCCGAATCAAACATACTCATTCGGAACTCCAAAGTTCCGAACCAAGGGTTTCATCCGGAACTTTCCAAAAAGTTCCGAATCAACTTAAAGTTCCGAATTAAGGCTGTTCATTCGGAAGTCAGAAATTTCCGAGTCAAGGTTGTTCATTCGGAACTTCCATAAGTTCCGGATCAAGGGTAATCTTCCGAATCAAGGAGCTTCATTCGGAAACTTCCGAATCAAGGGGTGACCAGAAACTTCCGAATCAAGGAAGAATTTACAAGTTCCGAATCAGCAAGTTCCGAACGAAGCATTGTTTTGGATAAGTGACATATTCAGACCAATTTGTTTCGGATTAAGGATTTTGGTAATATTCCAAGTGAAGAAGAATCATTTCAACCAAAGGTGACATTTAGGACGAGTGATTGTTCCAAACGAAGGTTTATTCCGAATGAGCTGTATTCAGGTTCTTATTAGCTTTTGTCTTTGATTTTTATCTTCAAGCTTTATTTTTCTTGCCTTTTTATTTAATTGCACTTTTAGATTATTTGCCTTAGTTTTAGTCGCACTTTAAGTTTGCCTTAGATAGATTTAAGTTTACGTCATTTTACTTTAGTGCCCTTTAATTTTAGTCACGTTTTTAAATACTCGCTCTTTACTTTAATTAGACTTAGATTTACTTAAAAAGCACTTTTACTTTTAAGTCTTTGCATTTAAATTTAAAATCACCCAAAAATATTCTTTTTCACCAAAGATCAACTAAGTCACACATAGGAGCCTAGATCAATTCGTTAAGATTCCGAGAAAACGAACTTAATCTTTAAATTTTAAGCATCTATCCTTTCGCTTTCTTTACCATAAGTGTAGGGGGGACCCTTTGGATTGCTATTTCCTCTCCTCACTTCTTAACCAGGGATTCGAGCTTCAATGATCCACTCTTGATGATTCTTGACGACCCGTGATTCCGTGTTTTATTTCTTCCCGGTTCTATCCTGAACTCTTTTCGATTCACTATTTTATATATTTTCTCAAATATTAAAATAGGAATCTCTTTAGTTGTCTTTTCCTTAGCGAGATTTAAACAACGTGCACAATGTCCTAAGTGTAGGGGAGCTTACTCCCACATGCTTAAACATTGAGGACAATGTTTATCTTAAGTGTAGGGGGGACTTCTATCAAAGTTAAGTGGTCTTTTCCTTGTTTTTGTCCTCATTTTAACCGGAAAATCAATTTTTCGACATTTTTCAAAATTTTTGATCTATTTTGGCCTATTAGTTGTTATCTTTGTATAGTTATTCTCTTTCTCTGCTAGAATAAATGTTAATAAGTGGTTTTAATTTTCAAACGTTGTGAATCTTTTGACTCAATCCGAGTTTACTCTAGCTAGTATCCTTAACATGTTTAAGTCAAGTTTTGCTAGGCTTTTATATAGGGAGCTATAAAACGCGAAAGTCTTAACTCTCACGGGTTAAGAACAAGAACTTTTCTCAAGTTCCTATAATTGATCCTAGAGAGTCGTTTATCAAGGGAACTTTAAGATGCGACTTCTAAACTTGAAAAAGTCTAAGAATTTGCAAGATCCTATATGCGACTCGAAAACCCAAAACTTTGATTTAATAGGCTAAGTATCCACGAGTCTCATTACTTGAGATTTTAAACTGTGGAGAACGAGAGATGATAGAGCCAATTATAAGTTCGGTATTCTTTCGTGAATTTATGTGAGTTAATTATAAGCCTATTCTCCCATCGCTTGCTAATAAATTTATCTGCTAATAAATAAGGTTGTACGATTTGAAAAGTTACTTAGCTTCTAGCCCCAGATCGTTTAAAAGTTGCTCGGTAATGACGAGAGTTCATAGCCAAGGCATAACTTATGAAGCGGGGCGCAAAGATTGGCGAGTCCAAAAAGGCCCTAACAAGGCATGAGGGCTATGTTTTGTTGCTAAAGATCCAAAGTGATGAGAAGAATCATTTATCGAAAATCAATATGAAGGATCGAGACACACGACGTAAAGCAAAACTCCCCAAAAGTCATGGAGAAGTGTATCCGAAAAGACCCTAACAAGGTATGAGGATAAATAGATCCAAGTCATAAAAGGAGGCGGATCGTTGTATATCAAAGTCCAAAATAAAGATTGGAGAAAAATGAAGAAGTCGTGGTCCAAGTATGAATCTCTCAAAACTTCAAGTGGAGAAATTCCAATTATGAAGAGAAGACCATTATTTCATGAACGTCTCTCAAGATTTGAAGTATGAAGTCGCTGCCAAATATCGGCCCGAGAAAGGTCTCAAATCGCGAACCAAGTTATGCCAAGATATGAACTTTTTGATATCCCGAGAAGCAGTTTTAAAAGATTTGGTCCTTTAGCTAACTATTGATTAAATCGTGCACTTTATTTTCAGACTAAATAATAATCGAAACAAGTCAAACAATGCATCTTCGTGATCATTCAAGACAAATAATAAAATATAAGAGATACCCATAGGAATAAGGGAGTCTAAGTGAATAATTGACCCACATGAGTTCGTGTTAGTTTACTAACTTATAATAACAATGATCTCGTTTTTAAGCTTGGTTAGGAGAAAGTGAAAATTTGAGGATGATGATTATTCATAACATTTTCAAAACCCAAGGTATGCTTTTAATTTCTTTATTTTGTATGTTTTTAATTTTCTATCTCTTTAATAAAGGCCAACGTGGATTGATTATGATGAAAAGTGTAATCTTGCTTTGTAACTAATGCATTGCATGAGGACATTGCAATGGTCAAGTGTAGGGGATTTGATAGGTGTGTAAACACCCATCTTTTCTACCACTTAACTACAATAATAACCGGACCAAAACGTGTATTTTATGTCTTTTATGTCGGAATTATGCGTGGTTTGTGTTTTTGTTGTGATTTAGGATAAAAAGGTAAAAAGTGGAGAAAACACGGACATTCACGGGCATCTACGGACTTTTATTGAAGAAAAGGATGAAAGACGAAGTCAAGAAGTTAAGAGTGCAAAAAGAATGGAAGTCCACGACCAATTCTGAAGATTTATCGAAGAAAAAGTCAAAAGACGGAAGTTTATCAAAAGCCGAAGAATTCAAGTCTATTTTATTGAAGAAATTAAAGACGAGTTTAAAAGAAATCCCGAAGTCAAAAGTCCCTTAAGTCCAAGATTAAAGAAGATTAGAAGAAAAGGACTAAGTATGCAATTAATGAAGATTAAAAGAAGGAGGGACTTAATTATGCAATTAAGAGAAAAGGAAAGAGGGGAGGAAACTTCCTTAATCCTCCCCTATAAATAGACTAGGATGTTTATCATTTCATGTTGTTGGCTAAAGTGACAATTAGTCTTCCACCATTTAAATACTTGTCATTTACTTTTCATGTCATTTAAATTCATGTTATGCACCTTAATTACCATTTAATTCCAAGTAAGTTTTCATTTTAATTCTTGTCAAATCTTTATTTTATCTTGTCAATCTCTTATCTACCTTTCTTATTCTTTGATTTGTTGTGTTTATGTTTAAGTTCATGCTTTTATTTTGATCCAAAGTGGTTTTTGATTATTGTGGTAAAAGTTGTTTGATTTCATGTTTTTAATTGCTTGTTGATGTTTAGTCATAGATTCGTTACTGTTTATTATTATCCGTGTGTTTGATTTTGGTTATTTTGTTATTTTATCTGCTGCTACTGTTCTCCTTGTTCTTCGGGAAGTGTTTGCCTTGTTTCTGATTTTTCCAGGAAGAGTTCCGAGCCAAGGAAAGGACTGAAGTGTTCATTCAGAAGTCCAAACTTCCGGACCAAAATTGTTCATTCGGAAGTCTTAAACTTCCGAACCAAGGCTTCATCCGGAACTCAAAACTTCCGAACCAAGACTCTTCATTCGGAAGTCCAAAACTTCCGAATCAAACATACTCATTCGGAACTCCAAAGTTCCGAACCAAGGCTTTCATCCGGAACTTTCCAAAAAGTTCCGAATCAACTTAAAGTTCCGAATTAAGGCTGTTCATTCGGAAGTCAGAAATTTCCGAGTCAAGGTTGTTCATTCTGAACTTCCATAAGTTCCGGATCAAAGGTAATCTTCCGAATCAAGGAGCTTCATTCGGAAACTTCCGAATCAAGGGGTGACCAGAAACTTCCGAATCAAGGAAGAATTTACAAGTTCCGAATCAGCAAGTTCCGAACGAAGCATTGTTTTGGATAAGTGACATATTCAGACCAATTTGTTCCGGATTAAGGATTTTGGTAATATTCCAAGTGAAGAAGAATCATTTCAACCAAAGGTGACATTTAGGACGAGTGATTGTTCCAAACGAAGGTTTATTCCGAATGAGCTGTATTCAGGTTCTTATTAGCTTTTGTCTTTGATTTTTATCTTCAAGCTTTATTTTTCTTGCCTTTTTATTTAATTGCACTTTTAGATTATTTGCCTTAGTTTTAGTCGCACTTTAAGTTTGCCTTAGATAGATTTAAGTTTACGTCATTTTACTTTAGTGCCCTTTAATTTTAGTCACGTTTTTAAATACTCGCTCTTTACTTTAATTAGACTTAGATTTACTTAAAAAGCACTTTTACTTTTAAGTCTTTGCATTTAAATTTAAAATCACCCAAAAATATTCTTTTTCACCAAAGATCAACTAAGTCACACATAGGAGCCTAGATCAATTCGTTAAGATTCCGAGAAAACGAACTTAATCTTTAAATTTTAACTAGGTAAAATCTAGTTATCAAATGGCGCCGCTGCCGGCTCTTTTCGTTAAGATCAACAATTTTCTGTGCTAGATACGTTGCTTTTTGGGATCCGTTCACTTGTGAACGTTATTTTTTGCATAAAAAATTCAAAAACTATAAAAATTAAAAATTTCAAAAATCCAAAAAGATTTTATCTTTATTGTGTATATATATTGTCTTTGTGTTTGGTTTTGTTTTCTTTTATATTTTCAGGTGTATGCGTACTAGATCTTCAAATTATCAAGAGCCCGAGCCTCAAGAAGATTTAGATATGGCAGGTGTTAACAACAACAATATTCCACCGAACCTGAATAATAATAACAACAATGCTCTTCCACAGCCCGATCTTCGGACCATGGAGGAACTTTGTCAACCAACAATGTTTGGACGAGGAGGACCGATTGCGCCGATGCAAATCAACGATCCTGAGTTTTCGTTGAAGCACCACATGATTCAGCAAGTACAAACAAACCCTTTTAGAGGATTGCCTGATGATGATGCCAACAAACACCTCGACAAGTTCATTACAATCACCCAAAGCATGAAGTTGCCTGGTGCCACAATGGATGTACTCCGCCTACAACTCTTTCCACATACTTTATCGCATCATGCCGAGAAATGGTTTGATCGTCTCCCGAAGAATTCTATTCACACTTGGGATGATATGACTCAACGCTTTCTTTCGCGCTACTTTCCACCATCCATGGTCACAAGCCTTCGCAATCAGATCAGCGGTTTCATGCAAGATCCCGATGAATCTCTTTTTGACGCTTGGGAGAGATATAATGTCTTAATCGACCGTTGTCCAAACCACAACATGCTTCCCGTCACCTTAATCGATACTTTCTACAACGGATTGACTTTTCGAGATCGTGATACGATTAATGCAGCCGCCGGTGGCACATTCATGAAAAGGAGACCCGAGGAGTGTAGAGAGTTAATTGAAAACATGACTACTCATCATAAGAACTGGGATTCCTCTGCTTCTTCTAGAAACAACACGAGAGTCAATGTTTCTTCTACCTCAGCAAACCCTGAGATGACCGAACTCACCCGCATGATGGCTGAAATGAGTAAGAGTATTACGCTTCTCGCTTCAAACCAACAACAACAACAAGTTAAAGCAGTCGCTAATCCTTGTGAAACATGTGGCGGTCCTCACTCATACACCGATTGTCCTTCGACACAAGGAAATCCGGAAAATGTGTATGCTGCTTACGGTAATTATTCACCGGAAAATTATCAAGCTAGACAACAAGGGGATAGAAACCTGCTGAGCTACCGTTCAAACAATTACCTTTCACCCGGTTTTTCTCCTCAAAACCAAAACCCCGCCAACAACTACAATAGAAGCAACCAAATCCCACCTCGTGCTTCTAACCCTTATCAACCACCCACCCAACAACACCCACCCATTAATCCCGATGTTGACACCATCATGAGAACTCAAGGTGAGCAAATCAAGAATCTACAGAGCCAAATAATCAATTTGAAAGGAGATATCTTGAAGCAAGGTAATGACATCAGAACCGAGGTTCGTGAAAATCTTCAATCTTCCTTCATCACTCAAACAACTGAATTAAAGAATCTGTTGGCTAGTTTCTTGCCCGAAGCTCAACCTTCTTCTTCTTCGGGTTCTCTACCTTCAAACACCGTCCCCAATCCGCGAGCTAATGTGAGTGCTATAACTACGCGTAGTGGACTTACCATTATCGATCCACCGATTCCACCACCATCATCCACACCTCCTCCACCACCATGTATCCCTACTCCACCTACACCTAGTAGTAGTGCACCATTACCGTCTCCGCCTCGTCATGACGATGTATCTCGGAAGGACCCTTCAACATCACAACCTTCACCAACTACACCTTCCCCTAACCCTTATCAACCTAGAATCCCATACCCTTCTCGCATAGGCAAGACCAACGAGCTAACCAAGAATGACTCTCAAATAACAAAATATATCAGTATGATTTCTCAAATGGGATTCAACATTAGTTTTCTTGAAGCACTTGTCCACATGCCCAAATTTGCCAAAGCATTTAAGGACTTGCTTAACAAAAAGGAGAAGCTGATTGAACTCACCAACACACGCTTAAATGAAAACTGCTCTGCAGTTATTCTTAAAGAACTTCCGGAAAAACTAGGGGATCCCGGTCGTTTTGTGTTGCCTTGCGTGTTCAACAAAACTGAAGAATTTACTTCCCTTGCTGATCTCGGGGCTAGTATAAATCTTATGCCTTTGAGTGTTTGGAAAACACAATCATTACCCGATCTCATTCCAACAAAGATGACTCTCGAACTTGCTAATCGCACTCTCGCTTACCCCGTTGGTATAGCTGAAGACGTATTCATTCAAGTTGGCGCATTTACTTTCCCGGTCGATTTTGTCGTAGTTGATTATGAAATGGACCCTCGTATTCCTTTAATACTTGGTCGGCCATTTTTGAGATCCGGACGTGCTTTAGTAGATGTGGCCGAAGGTGAGTTAATCTTAAGAGTCGGGAATGCCTCACAAAATTTCAAAATGGGAACGCCTACAAACAAATCCTTTGGAGGCCGAGAATCAGTGAATATGATAAATGTGCTCGATGACTTTACCGTCTACGACAATCCTCTATTCGACTCTTGCATCGATAATCCACTTTTTCAAAATGATGTGGATGATTCTCTCCCTACTTTGGACGCTTCTCCCATTTTTGATTCTCCACCGGTCTTCGATGCTTATGATGATGATGATTCTAGCTCAGATTCGGATGATTTTGATTGTACTTATGAGTATCCCGAGCTGCCCACTTTCGATGATTTTGATGAGGCTGATACTCTATCGAGCGATTCTTCACATGATGAAGATCCTCCACCATCACTCGATCCTACTTTGGACGATTATTCATTTGAGGAAGATTTCTCTGAATTTCTCAACACATACTTCCCTCATGAGAGTGATTATCATATTCTTTTTTTTGAACGGCGAGTATGTATTATCATATTCTATGTTTGGTCACTATTGTATTATGATATTTTATTATTTTAGTTAATGATCTAATGTAGTTTAAAAGTTGGAGAAGAATGAGAGTCATTCATTTTTTTCTATGATTTGCCTTTAAATACAAAATAGGTGTAGTTGGTATTGAATAATACTTTCATTTTTTCATTCAAAAGATTGTAAATTTATTTTATCATTGTCTTTTGCGTGCCTTTTCATTTGCTTTCTTGTATCCGTTTTTATTATTGGGCTTTTACAAAGTTGCTCTCAACACAACTTTGAAGTTGCCCTGCACGGACTTAACCCAACATAAGAAAAATTGTTATACTACTTAAAGATTGTAGCCACCTTTTTGAGTTACTATTTAACCCTTTGATAAATGTCTCACTTTATGTTGTGAGACTCCTTATAGTTATTATTATTAAAAGTTGTCATTTATTCGTAAAATTATTGGTTCGCCGTAAAATTTGTCATCGGGTACCCGCCGTCGCATTGCGCGGGTACCCACCTAGTTATTAATAAAACACACAAAACATTCTCCATTCTCATATTCTAACAGCTTTATATTACGTGGTGAGGTTAGCAAGTGTACAATAAAATTAAGTTTCGAAAAGATCGCATTTCTTTTAAGACTTTTAGCTAGAGAAAAGAAAGATAATAATTAATACGGAAGTAAAGGTATGGGCCAAATAGGCCAAAATTTCTAAATAGAAACAGATAGTATTGATAACTTAAACATATCCAAGAATCCAACTGAGTGTTTATTTTTACTTATTAGTTAGAACTTAGAAGGTCCTTGAAGTAGTAATGTTTTTACGTAAAAGTTTTTTTTTTTGAACAGTTTTACGTAAAAGTTCAGTCATTTACTTTCAAATCGTAGAACCTTTTACCCTATTCACTCATTTTTTAAAGCTGGTCAAGAGAAAAATGAACAAGGCTTGGACTTGGTCATATGAGAAAAAAACAAAGAACCTAAACTTGGACTTGGTCATGTAACATGTATAAATACAACATATGATTGTGAATCCAGTTAACCTCCTCAGAAATTACTTACAACTCAATCAAAATACAATTTACAAAAACTTAGGATTTATACTGATCACAATTAATGATTAATCTATATAATACAATACAATCTTTTACTTAATAAAGTAAAATATTTTTTGGAGATTTCATTCGTTAAATTTTTATTGTTTTTTCATTTAGTATTTTCTCCGTCTCATAATTATAATTTATGTTTTCATTTTAGGCTGTCTCATTTAATTATCTACTTTTAAATATAAATAAGAAATTTAGATTACGCTTACCTTATTATCTTCACGTTGAGGTAATAATTACACACTTTGAAGAAATTTTTAATTAATTGCTTAAAGGTAAAACACTTTTTTGCAAAAGTAAGGGCGAAAAAGCTGTAAAAATGATACTTTTATTAAAATGTGTGTTTTATGTCGGTGGACTATAATTGCGGAACGAAGGGGGTAATATTTTTTTTAGAGTAAAATTTTTAAATTTTTTTTTTAAAATAAAGTTATTTTTAAATTTGGTTAAAAAGGTTTAAAAAAAATATAAAAATTTGGCAGAGAAATTTGATAGAGAAAAAAATGACATAAAAGTTTATGTGTGAAATTTGTGAAAAACAAAACTTAAAAAAGGAGGAGGTAATTAATAAAATTTTAAGGGTTAAATTTTAAATAAATTAGATGAAATTAAATAAAACTTATAATTTTTCGTATTTTTATAATAATTTTAGAAAATAATCAAACACGTCTTATACTTTATACATCTTACACATACAAAATTCATAAAAACTATTAAACACTAATATTAATAAATAATATTTTTTATGTATATACCACGTGCATAATTATTAATTATACAAATATCACAATTATAAAACATTAAGCACATGAAAATTTTTATATGTTCATATTTAAAATAAAATATTATATTTTTTATTATGTGTAAACCCCGTACGTGCACGAGATTTATAAGTAGTATAAATGAAACGAATTACCTGAATCATAGTAATTTACTTATCGACAATTAACAAGTAAATGATGTAATCGTTAACTACTTATGTAATACAGTATATTTTTATTCATTAGATATCTCAAAATTTTTAAGTAATTTAACTTATGTAGCATATCATATAATACTTATATAATACACAAATGAAATTTAATTTTAGCATTATAAGTTTTAAAGCTTTATATACAACTATTAAATGCATTTCCACATTAATATAACACATATAATCAATACTAGTAATATTAAAAATACCCCATGACTAAAATGTATAGCTAATATAACACATGATATAACACTTTTAATAGAATTCATAAAACATTTATTCAATATAAAAAATACAACTAATAACATACATTGTTCAAACCGAGCATTCAGATAACAAATAAATAAATACCAATTAGATATTGTAAAACTTAAAAAATAAAAATAATTTTTTTTCCTACGATAATACAAAATCCTTAGCCGATGATATACAGACTTCTATAAAACTCAAAATATAAGTAACAAAATATTGTAAATCACACGCTTGTGACATACATTAAATAAGAGATACGTGTTTGGCCATTTGACAATTATAAAATTGCTTTCGAAATCTTCATCGTGAGGAGACAACGCAAGATAATTTATTTGTCGATAACTTTAAGCAATAAATTAATTTACAATAACTTTAAAGTTACTGTAAAAAAAATATTTCGCTTTTGTTTAAAGTTATTTTAGGGATCAAAGATTATAAGTTACAATAATGTTAAGTTACATAATATTTTAAGTTACAGTAACTTTAAGCAATATTTTAAGTTACAATAAGCATCTTAAATATGTGAGGAGACAACTTTTCATAATATTACATAAAAAATATTGCATTTAGCTTAAATTTATCGTAACTTAAAATTTTTGTCATATATAAAATTATTTTGATGAGAAACATATAATTAAAAACATTGATGCCTAGAACTTTAAATAACAAAACCATACCATGTTATTTTTTTATAAAATAATAGTAAACAACGGAAAAATATTACACAATAAAATATTTAGTATCACACAGGGACGGAGCTAGGGGGTTCCCGCGGGTGCCCGTGACCCCTATAGATTTTTTCTGTGTAGTGTTAATTTGTGAAGAAAACATCGATTTTTTCTAAATATATCTTAAATGCACCCAGTCAATCGGAACGTGTTTCTACCCTTCGTTTTAATTCATTTTTTATATATGTTATATTACGATTCAAAAAATTTGTGCACCCGGTCATATTTTGTCCTGGCTTCGTCCCTGGTATCACAACCGTATAATAAAAAATATTAATGTTGGTTAAAAAGTTAAAAATATATGAAATCAAATTATTAACATATTCTCACAAAACATACAATAAATTAAAAAATCTTATTCATCGAATTTTTTTTAAGTATTTACAGCAATGCGCAAATACTCTCATAGTACAACACTAACCAACAAATCAAAACGCTTGATCTTTATGTGAACACATATGAATGAAGAACGTAAATGTAACAAGATCCAAAACTCGAGGTGAAGGTAACAAGATCCAAAAATCCATTTTATATAGCCTAACAAGTTTTCAATATGTACATTTTTTGTCCCTGCATTATAAACCAACATACAAACATAGTTGAAACAAAGAGTTAGTGTTATAAAAGTTTTGATATTGACAAAATTAGTCTCTCAACTTATAACAAGAGAAAACTTGCATATTTAAACGTTCATCCTGTTGTTTAATTTGAAACATATACAACATACTGCGGTGGGTTAAAATCCCGTGGATTAGTCGGTCAATGAGTCAAAAATCACGATTACTAAAAAAAAAAAACATATACAACATACTAACTTTTCTACATAACTCGTTATGTTGCTCAAATCCAAGTGTTTTAGTAAGCACATCAACAATCTATTGAAAACTGTGAATTTTTTCATTTTTGATCACACCACTTGTCATTTTCTCTCTAATCAGACGTATATTAATTTTAAAATGTTTAAATATTTTATTAAATACTAGATTGGCAGCAATCTGCAAAACAGAGTTTTTTAGACCCGTATTACCAAGAAGATTAGATAACCAAATAATCTCACAAGTAGTAGAAGTCATGCTTTTATGCTGCCGCAACAAATGACTTGGACAAAATTATTTGTTTTTTACTTTTCTAGGTCATCAAAGAATTACAGGGGTCCGTTTGGTAAGAGCTTTTCTAAAGCTTTTATAAAACTGTTAGTTTTTTTGTTAAAAAAATAATCTAATAGCTCTGTTTGACACAACATTTTTTTAGAGCTGCTAGCTTTTTATTTTAACCAAATAGCTCTTAGATAAAAAGCTGTTCCATACAGCTTTTTAGATTGTCAAGAGCTGTTAAAGCTGTAAATTAGTGATATAACCTCCAACCATATTATAATTTATTAAAAAATGTCTTTTTAAGTCATTTTACATCTTACTTTTACAGTTGACAGCTAATATACCAAACATTTTTATTAAAAATAACAGCTTTTTAACAAACAACTTACAACTTATAGCTTACAGTTAACAGCTTACAGCTTACAGTTAACAGCTTACAGCTAGTTTTGACATACATAACCAAAATCAACAAAAACTTTATGCTTAAGATTGCCATCACTATTAATATGAATACCATTTCTTGAAGATTTTTGGATGTAATAAATTTATTGAGGTTTTAAGACCCTTTTACCCAAGAAAAAATTGGAGTAAAAAATGACGAGTTCAGAGTTTGGATATCGAAGGAAACTCTAACTTCGAAACTTGAATACAGGTTGATTTACATAAACAAAATGTTGGGCTTATTTCGTAGAAATCGGCCTTTTCTAAACTGGGCCTTGTTTATCAAAAGCACATTTGAATTCATAATCAATAAAGCACATAATCATTTCAGAATCATATTCTTAGTAGCTTAGTTTCTTCATTGTTACTTCTGCGTAATTGACTAATTTGGGGTATTGCATTAGCTAGTGGCTGATGGTTTATGATTAACATAACAATTATAAAATAAAAACCTTAACATAGATCAAAGAGCATACAGCGGAAGCAGATTAACAAGATCTTTATATAACACAATTATAATTAATCAGGGCTAGGGTTACATACCTTTATCCTAGCAGAACGATCACCGGTAAAGATAAATCAAGAACACCACCAGGATGTAATCTAAAATAAGATCACACCACGATCTTGTACACACGTGATACGATGAGCTAATCGTGAGTCTAGCACGAACAGAACCGAGCCTTTCAAGCCTATGGAAGATCTACCCAACAACCCTAGAGAGGGGCTAGGACTAGATCTAAAATAGCTTTTAGAAAATCAAAGATGAACCCTAAAAAGGGTGTGTTTTGGCCGGCGGTATAGAGCAAGAAAAGAAGAATATGGAGTGAAAAATTATGAAGCCTTAAGGTTTGTTTATATACACCTTGGAAACTTATCTTCCAAGGTTTAAACAAGATAAAGCCTAAAACTTTTCATCCCTATCCTTCTTCCTCTAATAGGCCGGATATAAACATGTGCTAAAAGGGGTTTCCGGAACTTTCCGACACCTTCTTTTAGCTTCTTTAATATTCTATAACGATCGTTTAAAACTTAACTTTTAATTACTTAACGATCGTTAGCTACAGTTTGATTTAATAAATATAATAAATATATTTAATAAATAAATTAACTCTTCACGTAATGTGTGCAATCCCGTGATCTCGAGTTCGATCCTATCACACAACTATCGATTTTAAAGTCCATAAAGTTTCAGTGACCACTTAAGTAATTACAGTATCTATTAAACTTGTGATGGGAGCACTAAGCGACTCTTCATTTAAATATACCCACTTTATCTAAAGCAACAACTCAATTTGTCTTGTTCAGTTTTTCATCTAAATTCTAAAGTAACAGGCGACGCCAAGAATATCAAATTGTAGCAACTTACATTGTCATAATAATCTCTAAGTTACAAAGAAGACATTTGTAACTAGCCTGCAAATTTCGTTTGTCATAATTTATGTATTATAATGCTAATGCTTATCATAATCGTATAGTTAAGACAATATATAAAGTGTTTCGTCAAGTGTTTGAACGTTACAAGATTTTTTTATTTTTAGAAGTTTTCGTAAAGACAAATTATACTCACTTAAATTCTATCTAGTTGGTGGAATGTTGGCATCGACCACACCAAGTCGAGTCTAGTCAACTATCCCAGTAAACACTCCAACCCTGTGCCAGTGACCCAATTAAGTACTCAAAACTTTAACCACAAAATACACACACACACACACACAAAATGAGTATCAGCCACCTCGCTCTCGCTCTCTCCATAATCTTCTTCGTATCAATCATAGCTCTTGTTGGCGAACTCATATACGTCCTCTGGTGGCGTCGTTCCTTTCGTCATCACGCATCCCCTCCTCCAATCTTTCCCGAAACTCTTGAAAAAAGAGTTGACCTAGCAACAAAAGAGCTACTATATTTCTTCTACTTGAAACCACACACACAAGCCAAAGTCGACCTATGTGACCAACCCAAGAAGAACACAAACGGGTCAGTGCCAGAAGACCAGGAGGTTGACGTGTTTAAGTTGCTAGAAAATGGTCCGAAAAGGTTTCTTAGTACAATCAAAGAGGAAGATGTTGATGTTGAGTCTACGGTTGACGTTGACTTTGCGAGTAAGTTGGATACAGAACTAGAAGACGAGGCCATGCAAACGTGTGTTGAGTTACATGAAGTGGTTGTGTTGGTTGAAAATGATGAAAATACCAAGACGGTGTTTTCAACTCCGTGTGATTCACCTTTCTTTACGCCCGTGGGATCGCCTTCGCGTGATCTTCTGGAGTCTGAGTTTGTTGTTTTGGTTGATGAAAACAAAAAAGTATAGATTTTTTAGGGCCAAAGCAAACAGTTTATTATATGCGTATAATTTGTATATAAACAACCATAAGTTGTCTTATAAACTTTTTGGTTTCATATTTAGTATCTTTTCGATTACTTTTGTATTAGCCCATTGTCTTATAAACAGTTTATTATATGTGCTTTTTTGATCCGCCGGAAGAGATGCTTTCCAGGTGGGCACTGTAACCGTGCTATATTCTTTATCTTCTCTAGATGTTGCAATCTCATAATGGCAACTTAAACGAATTCCACGATTTTGCAAAAGATCATTTTAACAAACTTACCAACTTAATAACTGCAGAATATTGGTATTTGGCCCATTGGCCCAACAAGTAACGCGAGAAATAATAAGGACCCAAACACACATTTATTTAAGGGAAAAGAAAATCCCACTACAAGAAAAACCATCTATAGTGACAGAACAGATTTCGTCACTAACAGTATTAAAATTCGTCACTAAGTCAATTAGTGACCAAAACAAAAGTCGTTACCAGTCGTCACCATAGCTCCGTCACTAATCAGTTAGTGACGAAACGAAAATCGTCACACACCAGTGACGAAAAAATTGGTCACTTAATGGTTTGAGTGACGACTACTAGAAAACTACGAGTGAAGATATTTTCGTCATTATTTCTTCATTTTAGAGACCAAAATATTCGTCAGTATAAATGTCAATTAGTGACAAAATAAGTGGTCACTCGTGGGTATAATACCAACAACCTAAAACCATTAGAGACGAATATGTGGTCACTATTTCCTGCATTTAAAATCAACAATATAACAAAAAAAAGGGACCAATTTTTAGCACATATGAACTGAAATGTAATAATATGCAGCAACACAAATCTACATAGTGACCTTGTTCACGAAACCCAAATCCATGGTCGTAAACTAAACACAAAGCGACCTCATAACCTATCAAATTCATATGCTGTTTGATTTCTTCTTCACTAATCATAACAAACATGTCTATCCACTTGGACTTCTTAGGGCTAAGTGCCTCAGACTCGTCACCTTGGGTATGTTTCGGATCTCCAAGATATGTGTCTGCAACATAAAAAGATGTATATAATGATACAATATAAAAACTAGAATATATGTTTTAATTACTGAATATCAAGAAACATGGATGACATAACAAGAGATAAATCCGAGGACCAACAACAATTGCAATTCTTGCATGCTTAGTTGGATTTTTCTTTCATCAGTACAGATTAGTAGATATTTTATTAAAAATTTAAAAGATTGTCAAGAATATAAGATCATTGTTGGTCAATTTACTTGGTGCAGGTTGTGCCCAAACTTTGAGCCTATCACCATCATGCTGGCATACCCAATGCATAGTTCTCCATTGGTCCCCATACATGGGACACTGATCTTTCTGTGATTAATTTTTTGAATTGAAGTAATTAATAATATGTTGTATACGCACAAAATGAATTTGCAAAATATCACTAATTTACCATATCGACCAAAGAGCTCCCATTGGGATTGTTTATCTGATTTTGTAAAAACTAGACACATGTAGAAACAGACTGAACCTCACTCTGTCCCAAATTCCCATGATCAAGTTCATACAATCCAGGATAGCGAATAATACCTCTTACATGGGCTTTCTAAGCACGCTGATGCTGAATCTCCACGTAGAAATATTTTGCTGATAGCCTGATACACAGATCTTTGTTCACTAGAAGAGATTTCTTCTCGCTCTTACTTGTTTCGGGCAACTATATAGATAAAACCACAAAACTATAAACCACAGAACGATATACAACTAAAAACAGTTCTAGTTCTTATCTGGATGCAAAAGTTTTTTACGTTTTATTGCTTAATTATCTGTGCAGAAACTACAAACTTGCCTATAAACAGTCCTATAATCCTATACTGCAACAACTTTGGTTTTCCCTCACATATGATTGAGGCTTTTGTCACTTGTGTTCTTCATCTTTCATATCCTTCACATATACTTAAGTTATTATTAGCGTGTAAAGCATCAACCGAAAGTCAACTCAGATCAACGGATAAAAACAAGTATCCGTCTGTTTTTAGCTATAATTCTCTCCAGTATTGTGTACCAAGTGGAAGAGTCTAACAGACTACTTTTGCAAATAATACCATCCTATGCCCCCAAAAATGTAAAGCTCAAAAGATTCAAAAAGCTACATGTTAAACAGAATACACATATATACATACATGAAGTAGTAAAAAAAGGGTTGTCTAGTTGTATGATTCTCGATATGGGTGTTACCTTTTGTATCATATCAACCATCTGATCCATATGTTCTGAAACATATCGTTTCTTATAAGGACACAAGCACAAGCACTCAAGATCATCTATATCTTTCAAAAACTGCCAGCAATGGCTCTTTATACTTCAGTAATACTAGCTCTCATCACTCGGTTGCAATTTCGTCATCCATGGAGATCTGTATAAGCCTTTATGTCAGTAGCGAGAATAAGGATGCTTTATATCAACTTTGTGATCACCAGTCTGACATTGATTTCTCAAAATTTTGGGAAAAGGATACAGATGGTACATATGATGCTGTTATGGCTACGGGTGTAGATGGTCATGTCTTGATCATTACATGTTGTTAAAGGACGCAGTCAATGCTGTTCTTGAGTTAACATGTATATCGCTTGCTGATAACCTAAAGGTTTATGGAGTGATATATGCTTATTATGGCGGTAACTTTGACAATGAGTGTGATGATAATTTTCTGAACAAGACGATCCTGATTTTATTTTAAGTGGGGCTAATATGGTCAACAAGCTAAAGTCAAAGTACACATCAAGATTAAGAAGTTTTTAAAGCAGATTTACCTGGAAATTTTAAGAACACTCATAAGAGGAAGACACAAGCAAGTGAAGGTGTAGATGCCTCTGCTTGTGGTTCTATCAAGACTTCCTCGAGGCAGTCTCTATACCATGAACGAGCAAAGGCTAAAAGGGTCAATCTTCAGATATTTTGAGGCAGAAACTATTTTTTAGATAGTGATAAAAGAGAAAAAAACAAAAACGCCAGGGAAGAACACCTACCACATACATGCACTCGTCGATAAGAAAATCTTCAAGCTCACGGACATTCACAACATCAAACCCTTGCATCAGCACGTCATATGGGAGTACCTGAACGTACGCAGCATTAGATATCTATGATGAAATTTTCAGTACTTCTATAACTAGTGGTTTTCCAACATCAGTATTATGAAGATGTAGGGCGGACCCAGGATCTTTGATGGGGTGTTGCACAAAAAATTTTAGGCTAAATAAATTTACACCTTAAGAAATTAAGGTAGCACAAATTTTTTCGGGGGTTGCACAAACCATTGAAACAACAGTTTTGAAGACTTTTTGTACTTCATGACCTCAAAATGGGTGTAGCCCGTGCCACACCCGGCACCTATGTAGCTCTGCCCGCCCTGTAGTGCCATGTTTCTACCCATTTCTAACAAAATGTATTCGCAAATACTTATATATGTAAGGGCTCAATGCGTACATGCTCATGTACTTTGTAACTCTTAGCACTAGAATGCTAGAACCCCACACTAGTGTCCCCAATTTCACACCTTATAAAGGCCACTGAAAAAAGGGTAGATGTAAGAAATAAAAGCAATAGATACGTTAATGTTAAGAAATGAACACAGATACCAGGTTCCAAACATAGATATATCAAGTAGATATATATCACTTACGTTTCTCTTACAATCTTTTATGTTTTCACCTTCCACTTAATACTTATGATCAAATGTCCTCTTTTGTATTTACACTGATAGTTAACAAATCAAAGAAAAAATACCAGCTGCAGCTGTTGGAGAGAGAGCAAACACTACACTCGAGACCACATCAATAGTAAACTAACTATATCCGCACGTAACATAATATTAAAGAATCTTAAAAGTACAAGTCACCTTTTCTCGGGCTCTTTACTTTCACGACAACATGTAAGGAAACATATAAATATATGACATGTTCATATAAAAACATGTCAATAAAATTCTGTTTGGTTTTGCTGCAACCGCAACCTGATCAATGTAAGGCTTGCAGAACTTCTTGGCAACCTGCCCTCACAAAAATAAAAAAAGTGAAAGGATAATTTGGGAACTTTATAGGTGTAGTAATGAAGACATATCTGTTAACCGAAAAGCTTCGCAAGTCGGAAAATTTCTACTTAAGTTGATTACTTTGTTCACTCATGCTTTATTCTACAATATCTACTTAGTCTACATGAAGTTTCAGGAACAGGTCTTGTGGGGTAGGCAACAACTAAATTAATCTTGACGTACTAATGATATGATCCAGAGAATCGTATTTTCTTATCACTTGTGATGATCCAAATTCCAATTGATTATAAAATTGGAAAGCTAATATTAAGATAGTACAGAGTGGACTGGTCATATCACGTACAACTGGACCAACCGACTTAAAACGATAAGAATTTAGTAATACCAAACTGCCAATGTAGGTGTATCCACTATAATTTCACTCATAAATACAGAGTGCATCATTTTTAAGGGCCAATGAAAGTAACGAGCATAAACATATAATAAAACTTAAAGAAGTTGATGTTTCCAGCAGCTCCCGAGTTGCCATAGTTGCATAGCAAGAGGCTAGAAGTGTGAAGATTAATTTTAGGGCTAGCGGACCTCTGATATTAAATAATTGCTCACGTCTAGAGAAAAAATAACTTCTATATCATCTTCATGTGTAACTTCATTAACTCACTACAGAAGGCTATCATCGAAGACCCTGTTCATAGGCAAAACGTAAGAATACATAAAAAAATGCAAGTAATGGATGCCGAGGGTGCATGTTACAAGATAAAAACAGAATCTATTAAGTCCCTAACAGCAGAAGATACTATTAATTCCTACTCGCTATTAAATTTCAAGATACACATAACTTAAGACAGACAATAAATGTACAAGAGCATATAGCACCTAGCTTACTTGAACAACATTACCGAAGCATTTGCCAAAAATAGGGGATTATATGTTGCTGTTCTATAACATTTTGCAAAAACAGGTGTCTCCATAAATAAGTATAATAACTACCTGGCCTAGCCGAGCAACATTTTATGGAAGACATATTTCAAAGAACAACAAATTATTTTGTTATAATATATCAACCAACAAAGAACTATAACATTTTTAACACCAGTTATATTTGCATACTCAACAAACGCATAACACACACTGATATCCTGCATTCTGCAAGATGTTAAAGGAACCAACCTTTCTAGTTCTGATTGCAACACCATCTGGCCTCAAACTTTGGAATATTTTGGCACACAAATTAATGTATAAGATGTATACTCCTATTAGTTCTGCATATCAAGATCACTTTAAGGAAAGATGGTTCATGACATCTCACATAAATCTCAATTAAGTTCGTATATAGCTGCCATATTCTACAAAACTTCTAGTTCATGCAAAAATAAGTATTTGTACCTGTTAAGAATAGAAGCATAACTAACCGCAACTAAACTAACTGCAAAAAGCTGTGAGATGCACAAGTGGTATTGTCGAGTCATTTTTTTTATCTAGACTGCTCCACTGCACAGTTATAGTAGTGGCAGTGGACAGTCTAACGCATTTGCTTAGGAACGAGCGGCCAAAAGCCACATTAAGTGCATTTTAATGCACAAATTTCTTTGAGCTAACTTATTTATTATCAATAATATTGTTATTGAAACAATATAGTAATGTTCTGTTATCATTTTCGACACACTAATTTTCATGATACTATGAACAAAGTAATTGCTGGTCAACCCGATGCATTTTTACCCCTACACCGAGTAGTGCCTAGTTTGACTTCTTGTAGTATTTGTTGATGTATAGTTAATAAGTGTGAAAACACTTATCCTTTTACCACTTAATTATAATAATAACCAAGCCAAAACGTGTATTTTATGTCGTAAATGTCAGATCTTATGCGTGGTTTGTGTTTTTGTTGTTATTTAGGACCAAAATGTGAAAAGGGAAGAAAACATGCGCTTTCACGGGCATTTATCGAAGAAAACGACAAAAGACGAAGTCAAAAGATCAAGAGTGCAAAAATAACGGAAGTCCAAGGCCTATTATGAAGATTTATCGAAGAAAAAGTCTAAAGACGGGAGTTTAATGAAGTCAAAGAACTCAAGTCTATTTATTGAAGAAATTATAAGACAAGTTCAATTTATCCATCGACAAATCCCGAGACAAAGTCGAAAAAGTCGAAGAATTTAGAAGACGAAAAGACGTGAAGAAGAAGAAAGGAACAACACATGCTAACCTCCCTATAAATACCCTCCTAATGTCACATTAGGAGGTGTTGGCTATTTGACACATAGTTCTTCCATCTTTAATTACATGCACTTTCATATTGTCTTTTAATTAATTGTCATTTAAATTCCAGTCTTTAATTTTCAAGTAAGTTTTAATTTTGAGTTGTTTAATCTTTTATCTTCAAGCTTTTTAATCATCTCATTCTACCTTTGTTCTTTGCTTAATCTTATCTTTTCATAATCTTTGTTTGTTTTGATTTAGTGTTCTTAATTTTAATCTTTTTCGTCCGCTTTTTACATAAAGTTTACATCTTTTTATATTTCTTTGTTTGTGTTTATAAGTTTAATCTTTAATCTAGGATTTTTAGTTAGCTTATTGGTGTTTTTCTTGGCTTATTGTCCTTGAAAATTTGAGTTTTAAGTGCTTATTTTCGTCCTTTTACGATTTCCTATTTTTTAGGAAATCTGATTCGATTTTGCAATTATTGCGACATTGTGCCTTAATTTTGCAATTATTGCGACATTGTGCCTTAATTTTGAAATTATTACGAAATCTTCAATTTCGCAATTACTGCGACATTGTGCCTTTGCAATTATTGCGAATTTAGTTCATAATTTCGCAATATTGCGAAATTGTGTATAGTCTTCATATTGCGCAATTATTGCATGATTTTGCAATTATTGCGAAATTGTGTTCAACTTTCAGGAATTGCGAAATCTTTGTTTTTTATTGCGAAATTAATTCATTTTTTTATTATTGCGAAATTAAATAGTTTTTATTTAAATTTAATTTTTAAATTTATTTTTCCCGCCATTTTTACTTAGCTTTATTTTAATTGTTTTGTCTTATTTTTACTTAGCTTTATTTTTACTTGTTTTGTCTTATTTAATTTTCAAATTTACTTTTTGTTAAACTTTAATTTCTCGTCATTTACTTTTAAAATTTTAATATTTTCGTCATTTAATTAATTTCTTTTAAAGTCTTAATTTTTCGCCATTTTCTTTTTAATTACTTTTAGCTTTATTTTCCGTGTCATTTACTTTAAAGTTTTGCACTTATAATTTTACTACAATGACAAATCTATTTCTTTTCACAAAAAGACGACTGAGGCATATTTAACTATTGTCAATTCGAAAAGTCTGGTTCGAACAAATTTTTATACTTGGAAAAACCTACTATTAAATGGCGCCGCTGCCGGCTCTTTTCGTGAATATTAACGGTTTTTGTGAGAGACGCGTTGGATTTTGGGATCCGTTCATTCATGAACGTTATTTTTCTTGCATTCAATTTCGCAATTATTGCGACATTGTGCCTTAATTTTGCAATTATTGCGAATTTAGTTCACAATTTCGTAATATTGCGAAATTGTGTATAGTCTTCATATTGCGGAATTATTGCATGATTTTGCAATTATTGCGAAATTGTGTTCAACTTTTAGGAATTGCGAAATCTTTGTTTTTATTGCAAAATTAATTCATTTTTTTATTATTGCGAAATTAAATAGTTTTTATTTAACTTTAATTTTTAAATTTATTTTTCCCGCCATTTTTACATAGCTTTATTTTAATTGTTTTGTCTTATTTTTACTTAGGTTTATTTTTACTTGTTTTGTCTTATTTATTTTTCAAATTTACTTTTTGTGAAACTTTAATTTCTCGTCATTTACTTTTAAAGTTTTAATATTTTCGTCATTTAATTAATTTCTTTTAAAGTGTTAATTTTTCGCCATTTACTTTTTAATTACTTTTAGCTTTATTTTCCGTGTCATTTACTTTAAAGTTTTGCACTTTTAATTTTACTACAACAACAAATCTATTTCTTTTCACCAAAAGACAACTGAGTCGCACATTTAACTATTGTCAATTCGAAAAGTCTGGTTCGAACAAATTTTATACTTGGAAAAACCTACTATTAAATGGCGCCGCTGCCGGCTCTTTTCGTGAAGATTAACGGTTTTTGTGAGAGACGCGTTGGATTTTGGGATCCGTTCATTCACGAACGTTATTTTCTTGCATTTTTCAAAATTTTTTCAAAAATCCATAAAAATAAAAAATTTCAAATACAAAAACATTTAAAAAGTCATAAAAAGCATCTATTTTTCAAAGTTTTGCACCAAAAATATTCCTCTTAACCCTCTATTGTGTTTAATTCTTTTTCTCAACCCCTCTTATTTTTAATTCTTCATGGATTCGTACTGCGGAAGGTGTAGGGGACGATTATATGATGTCGAATCATGTGATTGGTGTTATTGCGAGCAATGCGGAATAGATTTTCTAACCTTTTCCGATTCACAATTTTCCCATTTTTGATTTTGTCCATCGTGCAATTCAACTAATTCATCCTTTTCTTCTAATCCACCAAGTCCCCCCCTTGCATATACTGTGGAAGCGATTCTCATTGGCATATTATGTTTCCTATTCGATACACGTCTCATGACGAGCAAGAACCGGGTTACAACTATGACAATGGTCATACCTATCTGCCAAATGCACCGGGTTTTTCTCAATACCCGTGTTGCAATAATTGTGGGGGCCCTCACGATACTTCTTATTGTCAGCCGATGAATTATTATGAGCCACATCCGTGCTATAATTCCGGTTTTCAAAATTTTGAGCCCCCACGTCACACCGTCAATCATCAACCTTCCTTCGAGCATTTGAGCTCCCACGAATAATGGGCCACTCTTGTTAAGCAAGGTCAACAACTTCAAGAAGCTTTCAACAAGATCATCGAAAAAGGTCAAGAGGATCAACGACAAGAGCAAATATCGAATATCGAGACTTATACTCCTCCTCATGTATATCCATACTATTATGATGATGATGACGATGAGAATATTATTTCTTGGAATGATCTTGTTGCTCAATGTCCTAGTGCAATTATACCCCCTTCTCTCGATATCCCTAATGCGTCTAAGGATTGTGAAACATCGAGTGAGATTAGTGAATTTGGTCTCGACAACTTATTTGGGGAGGTTTGTGATGTACCGACTTGTGTTGAGCTTACGGACGAGGTCCCTCTTAATGATAATGATTTTTCTCCATGCTATGAGAATTTCACTTTTGAAATTTCTCCTTCTCCTCGGGCGATGAAGGCGATGTTGATTTATTCTCTCCGACATACGAGAAGTTCACCACTGAATTTGGTCTTGTAGATGAGGTGGAAGACGTTATTCTTCGCAACAAATTATTGAAAGTTTATCTTCTTATTGCTGAAATTGAAGCGTTGAATTCTACTTCTATTTCTAAGTCTTTACCCCCAGCTATTACCCCCGTTGAGAATAATGACACATTTATGGAAGAAATCGACATTCTATCAATACCTCCCGGTATTGATGATGATGACACGGAGGGGGATATTCTTTTTTATATATTGCTGCATGAAGATATTGTCCAAAGTCCCCCTCCCGAGCACCTTTCATCCACTCCTTTAGAGACCATTACGGAGGATGAGTGCTTTGACCCGGGAGGTGCCATTGATTATTTTATTATTGATAACCTTACGGCTTTGCCGCTTTCTGAGCATCAATTGTCTTTGGGGGATGACAATTTGCTTACTTTACCCACCCCACCTCCCGTGGATCGCGACCTCACATACTTTTCGTATGTTGAGAGGACTTTTCTGCCGTTCAAGACTTACCCTCCGGCCTCTCCTTTATTATTTTCCTCCGGGAACGAGGACAAGGTCTTTGATCCCGGTATTACATTCGAGGCTTCCCCATGGACCATTTAACTCGGGGACGAGTCAGGCTCGTGACTCGGTGAACAAAAACAAGCGCTTCTCAGGAGGTAACCTGATTATCTATCTATCTTTATCTATTTTTTTATAATAAGTGTAGGGGGAGACCCTAGTATGTGTTTGTTGTTTTATTTCTTATCATGTGCAGGGATTCGAGCTATCAAAGATCCATTCTTGATGACTTTTGACGATCCGTGATCTCATGTTCCCGTCTTCCTGGTTCTATCCTAAACTCTTTTGATTCTCTATTTTATATTCTTCAATATTAAAATAGGAATCACTTTAGTTGTCTCTTCCTTAGCAAGATTTAAACAACGTGCATAATGTCCTAAGTGTAGGGGAGTTTACTCCCACATGCTTAAACATTGAGGACAATGTTTATATTAAGTGTAGGGGAGACTTCTATCGAAGTTAAATGGGCTTTTCCTTGTTTTTGTCCTTATTTTAATCGGAAAATTGATTTTTCGACATTTTTCAAAATTTTTGATCTATTTTGGCATAGTAGTTTTACCTTTGTTATAGTTATTTTCTTTCTTTGCTAAAAATAAAGTTTAATGAAGTGGTTTTAAATTTTTCAAAGTCATGAATCTTTTGACTCAAACAGAGTTTACTTATCTAAGTTTACTCTAGCTAGTACCCTTAACGTGTTTAAGTCAAGTTTTGCTAGGCTTTTATATAGGTAACTTTAAAACGCGAAAGTCTTAACTCTTACGGGTTAAGAACAAGAACTTTTCGCAACTTCCTATAATTGATCCTAGAAAGTCGTTTATCAAGTGAACTTTAAAATGCGAATTCTAAACTTGAAAAAGTCTAAGAATTTGCAAGATCGTATAGATGACTTGAAAACCCAAAACTTTGATTTAATTGGCTAAGCATCCACGAGTCTCATTCCTTGAGATTTTAAATTGTGGAGAACGAGAGATGATAGAGTCAATTATAAGTTTGGTATTCTTTCATGAATTTATGCGAGTTGATTATAAGATTTTTCTCCCATCGCTTGCTAATAAATTTAATTGCAATAAATAAGGTTGTACGATTTGAAAAGTTACTTAGCTTCTAGCACAAGATCGTTTAAAAGTTGCTCGGTATTAATTAGAGTTCATAGCCAAGGCATAACTTGTTGAAGCGGGATGCGAAGATTGGCGAGTCCGAAAAGGTCCTAACAAGGCATGAGAGCTACATTTTGTTGCTAAAGATCCAAAGTGATGTGAAGAATCATTTATCAAAAATCAATATGAAGGATCGAGACACACGACGAAAAGCAAATACTCCCCTAAAGATCATGGAGAAGTCTATCCGAAAAGACCCTAACAAGGTATGAGGATAAATAGATCCAAGTCCTAAAAGGAGGCGGATCGTTGTATATCAAAATCCCAAATAAAGATTGGAGAAAAATGAAGAAGTCGTGGTCCAAGTATGAAGAATCTCTCAAAACTTCAAGTGAAGAAATTCCTATTATGAAGAGAAGACCATTATTTCATGAACGTCTCTCAAGATTTGAAGTATGAAGTCAATGCCAAATATCGGTCCGAGAAAGGTCTCAAATCGTGAAGCGAGTTATGCCAAGATATGAACTTTATGAGGTCCCGAGAAACAGTTTTAAAATATTTTGTCCTTTAGCTAACTATTGATTAAATCGTCCTACTTTATTTTCGGTCTAAATAACTATCGAAATAAATCAACAATGCATCCTCGTGATCATTCAAGACAACAATAAAATATAAGAGATACACCTAGGAATAAGGGAGTCTAAGTGAATAATTGACCCACATGAGTTTGTGTTAGTTTACTAACTTATAATAACAATGATCTCGTTTTTAAGCTTGGTATGGGGAACGTGAAACTTGAGGGTCATAAACATTCATGACATTCCAAAACCCTAAGGTAATTTTTGATCTTTTTACTTGTTTTCTTCTTTTTTATAAATTTTCTATCTCTTTTATGTCTTGTGTTTAATAAAGGCCAAGGTGGATTGATTATGATGAAAAATGTAAAACTTGCTTTGTAATTAATGCATTGCATGAGGACATTGCAATGGTCAAGTGTAGGATATTTAATAAGTGTGAAAACACTTATCCTTTTACCACTTAATTATAATAATAACCAAGCCAAAACTTGTATTTTATGTCGTAAATATCAGAATTATGCGTGGTTTGTGTTTTTGTTGTGATTTAGGACCAAAATGTGAAAAGAGAAGAAAACATGGGCTTTCACGGGCTTTTATCGAATAAAACGACAAAGGACGAAGTCAAAAGATCAAGAGTGTAAAAAGAACGGAAGTCCAAGGCCTATTCTGAAGATTTATCGAAGAAAAAGTCTAAAGACGGAAGTTTAATGAAGTCGAAGAACTCAAGTCTATTTATTGAAGAAGTTATAAGACAAGTTCAATTTATCCATCAACAAATCCCGAGACAAAGTCGAAAAAGTCGAAGAATTTAGAAGACGAAAAGACGTGAAGAAGAAGAAATGAACAACACATGCTAACCTCCCTATAAATACCCTCCTAATGTCACATTAGGAGGTGTTGGCTATTTGACACATAGTTCTTCCATTTTTAATTACATGCACTTTTATATTGTCTTTTAATTAATTGTCATTTAAATTCAAGTCTTTAATTTTCAAGTAAGTTTTAATTTTGAGTTGTTTAATCTTTTATCTTCAAGCTTTTTAATCATCTCATTCTACCTTTCTTCTTTGCTTAATCTTAATCTTTTCATAATCTTTGTTTGTTTTGATTTAGTGTTCTTAATCTTAATCATTTTCGTCCACTTTTTACATAAAGTTTACATCTTTTTACATTTCTTTGTTTTTTTTAAAGTTTTTATAAGTTTTATCTTTAATCTAGGATTTTTAGTTAGCTTATTGGTGTTTTTCTTGGCTTATTGTCCTTAAAAATTTGAGTTTTAATTGCTTATTTTCGTCCTTTTACGATTTCCTATTTTTTAGGAAATCTAATTCGATTTTGCAATTATTGCGACATTGTGCCTTAATTTGCAATTATTGGGACATTGTGCCTTAATTTTGCAATTATTGCGAAATCTTTAATTTCGCAATTATTGCGACATTGTGCCTTAATTATGCAATTATTGCGAATTTAGTTCACAATTTCGCAATATTGCGAAATTGTGTATAGTCTTCATATTGCGGAATTATTGCATGATTTTGCAACTATTGCGAAATTGTGTTCAACTTTTAGGAATTGCGAAATCTTTGTTTTTTATTGCGAAATTAATTCATTTTTTTATTGCGAAATTAAATAGTTTTTATTTAAATTTAATTTTTAAATTTATTTTTTCCGCCATTTTTACTTAGCTTTATTTTAATTGTTTTGTCTTATTTTTACTTAGCTTTATTTTTACTTGTTTTGTCATATTTAATTTTCAAATTTACTTTTTGTTAAACTTTAATTTCTCGTCATTTACTTTTAAAGTTTTAATCTTTTCGTCATTTAATTAATTTCTTTTAAAGTCTTAATTTTTCACCATTTACTTTTTAATTACTTTTAGCTTTATTTTCCGTGTCATTTACTTTAAAGTTTTGCACTTTTAATTTTACTACAACGACAGATCTATTTCTTTTCACCAAAAGACGACTGAGTCGCACATTTAACTATTGTCAATTCAAAAAGTCTGGTTCGAACAAATTTTTATACTTGGAAAAACCTACTATTAATAGTCTTATGTGTATTTCTTATATCGGGTATTTGTAAGTGTGCTTCCCTATAACGTGGTTAAGTTGGCTTACATAAGTTTATTACAATAAACTTATATAAGTTTATTACGATAAACTTATATAAGCCAACAACTCTCAAAATAAGCCATAAAATTGGGGCTTATGAAATACAAGCTGAACTCAAATAAGCTGATAAGCCCACATATAAGCCGAAACAAACACCCCTTAAATAAAGCATAAACTCTAATAAGCTTATTTTTTCAAATTGGTCATATGGCTTAGCCAAACTTATGCCTTATAAAACCAGTTTATGCCTTCTAGGTTTTTAAAAGTTTCAATAAGCCAATAAGCCTATCAAATATGTTTAAACTACTTGAGAATACATAATGTGCATCCAATATGCCTATCAAATAAGCCAATAAGCCTACCTAAAAAGCTCATCAATTAATCAGCTTAACATAGCAATCAAATCAATGACTAATTTAGCATTAATTTATAACTCATAGCAATCAAATTAACAACTAGTTTAGAGAAAATTAGTACCAGAGAAGAAGGTGATCCGTGGTGAGCGGTAGTGAGTGAGCGGTTGTTAGTGGTTGTGAGTGGTGGTCGGTGGTTATTGGATCCATATTTAACAGTGTGGTGTTTTGAGAGAGATAGTTAGTGGTGTTTTGAGAGAGATGGTTAGTGGTGTTTTGATATGGGTCGGACCTTGTGGTGGGATTATTTCTTTCAACTAACCAGGCTAGTGTTTTTTACTCTTAAACCTAAATTTCTTTTATCAAACTGTTTTTAGTGATAGAAAAATGTAGGGATGAGCATCGGTCTGACACCGGCCAAGACCGGACCAGACTTCGGACCGAAAGTCCTGCCGGCCTGGGTTGGTCCCGTCTGGTACGGTCCGGTCCGGGTTAGTCCGTTTCAGTTCGGTCCTCGGTCCGGTCTTATTAGGCTAAATGAACAAGATTTTAGTAAGATCGAACCGGACCGATTGGACCGAAGACTGAATTGGTCCAAAACCTCGGATCGAAATTGTTCGGTCCGGTTCAATTCAATCCGAGACGGTTTTGGGTCTGCCGTGCTCAGCCTTAGAAAAATGTGGTATTTTTATTTGTTGGGTAAATTATAAAATAAAATAAATGTGATTTAATATTTAAGTTTTTTTTTACTTTTATATATTAATAAGAAGAGATTTTGACATATGAAAAAGTGTAATTTAATGACTACATAGTGACCACTTATAAGATTTGTCGCTCACTTTGTACTAGTGACAGAAAAATAGTGACCATAAATTATATTCGTCACTGTTCAGTGACGAAATAAAAAAGTGGTCACTCAATTTTGGTCACTAAAGGCCCATTTTCTTGTAGCGTCCTCTCCAATTGAAATTGAAAGCCAACTTTTTTTTAGAACGACAATTTTTACAAATCACACCAACTATCTCACAATTTCTATCTCACATGTCTCCATTGAGAATTGAAAGCTAACTTGATAGTTGGTATGTCAAGTTTATTAATATAAATACAAATAGTTTTTTGGATATTAAAGAAAAACTTATATACATTGATTTAAATTATGATTGATCAACATAACTTACCAAGTTACATTCAACATGTAGAGGTTTTAATAGTCACTTTGAGTTTTTGTTTTTCTTTCTTATATAACTAACTCTACGCCAACTTAGAGGGCGTTTTTTTATATGATTAGGTTTTTTTATAGATAGATGTGCGTAAATGGCCTAAGATTAAGATGAAAATTGATTGTTTCTTTTTTCACTTAATACATATTACGTTTTTTGAATAAATGACATTTTTAACCTTCTTTCTAAAACATTAAAAACATTAATCTTTTCATTTATAAACAACTTTTTCAATACCAAGAAATAAGATTAAAACACCTGAGATGTATATAATCATGGATAGTCTTAGATAAACATATATTGTATAACTTTTATCATTAACGAAGGATAAAAAGTACATACATCTTATACCTTTGATCAAAAATTGTTTTTAACAATTACGTAAGGTTGTCAATAATCTTATGAGATCTCTTTTTTTTATATTAGGATGAGCGTTTTGACGCGAACTCTGGAACCGAATCGGGACCGACTCTCGGTATACGGTACGATACCAGAACTACGAAATAAGGTGAAAAAAATCAGGATTATTAATTCGGAAAGGACCGACACCAAATTGGGAAATTCCTAAAAAAGGGAAAAAATCCGTTTTTTCAGTATCGATACCGGTACCGATACCGATATCTGAATCCTATTCGATACGGTACCGGTAACACTAATTTATGCTCGAAAAAACCGAAACCATTATTCGGGACGAGATCGGTATCGTGCTCATCCTTATTTTATACCAACAAGAACCCATCAATGTAAAAAAATATGTATACAAATAAGAAACACCTATCAAATTTGAGTGATCAATTAAATACTTATTAACAAAAGCAATACACACGATCATTTCAACCACTCTCTAAACAGATTTTAAAGAAACTCGCTATCACATACCCACTATTAAGAACTAAAGATCAAAGATACAACTAAATATAGAATTAAATGTTGGGTTAAGTTTCTATCCAATTATTCCTCACAAGTATTTGGAGATAAAATAGCACCGGTTGATGACAAATTCAACTAAAGACACACTTTTGTTGTAGCTTCAGCACTAAAGTCTAGCTGAAGACAAGTTCGGCAATCACTCTTCTAGATATCTTCAAAAGACCAAGAGATGTCTTCACTTCAGATGATAAGGCGGTCCAACATTTTAACATAAAGTCCTAAAGAATGAGTTCCAGTTCAGTTTGATGTGACAAACCAAGCTAAACGAGGTTGAACTATCTCTCACAATACAACCTGATGCGTAGGTACTTCCATAACAAAAAGCAAAGAAAGACAAATAACACAAAAATGGTTAAAGTGAAATACTCACTTTTTTACTTTGATGAGAAAAAACACATATTGTTGCACATGAAATTTACTCGTTTAAAGGTAACTTTTAAGAGAAGCTTCATTTTTTACTTTTCATATATAATGTGTGTTATAACTAGAGATAAACAAGCATCCTAACACGTAACCGAATACACACAATGTATACTTGATAGGATCTTTCTTTCCTAATATTAGGAGAGTTTTTGTCATTCAATCTCGGTACTAATTACGTAAACAACCGGTATAATTCTTAGGTATAGATTTATTTGTCACAATATTAAGGATCGAAAACTGGTATCGGAGCCTTTGGATTATCCTTATAATCCATATTCGCTCTCATATAACTATTAATAACATTTGAACAATTGTAAAATTAGTTGTGTACAACCTAAAAAATTCTGCTACTTCTAGTGCACTTTTTGAAGGAAAGAAAGACATTGTATTTCCCTGTTGCTAAATAATACCCACTGGCCACTACCACCACAAATACATTATCCCTACCCGAGATGAGATCTATAAGGAACTGTATCTAAAAAAAGTACAAAAGAATAAATCTCAGCCAACCATTTTATTTAGATCTAGTGGCTCTGATTAAAACTCCTAGAATATATAAACCAAAAAATCCTACTGTACCTTCTACCCTCATTTATCCATTTATTACACCGACAGGTAAAAACACACCCACCAGAAAAGCAAACTGGTAAAATCCATCGGAAAAAACATAACAACCACCGTCTTCTTAACTAAAAATCACCGGAAATCACAGTAATTCGTCACCGATCATCGTAAATCACCTTCGATTAACCTGATAAATCATAATCGATCATAGTGAATATATTACATCATCTAGATATGATTTGAGGCTTCTTTACGCGAGCACTGATCGTGACTGGCGTAGTTTGGAAACGAAATCGTTCGTTGATTGGGGCTCCTGGACACCAAAAGGTGTGAAAGTATTAACACTCTTGTCGCAACATTTTTTCAATCTTGTAGTTGTGGTTTACAATTTTGTCCGATTAATTTTGTAAAACCCGCATGCTTTTACCATGCATAGTACCCTTAGGATCGTACGTACTAGATTAAAACTTTCCTAATATAGCATGATTACGATTACGTGTTAGGAGTTTACGTATTACGTACGTGTTAGAACACGATAAGTAGTTACTATGCACGATCATGTAATAATTATTTGACGATAATTAATCACGAACATGCGATCATGAAATCATGAACGTAATTAAAACACGAACTATTATTAATTACGTATATATATTTATTACGAGCGTAATTAAATCTATTAGATCACGGTATTTACGTAACAAGAACATTTAAAACACGAACACAAATAATCACAAACGTTTAACTTAATAACGAGACACGGAAAAAGGTACGGGTACCCCAAGTGGGGTCCCTACCCGCGGCAACAAGGACAAATGGGCCAAGCCCATTTGTCAAATTTACTAAAAGGGGGTTATTATTATTTTTACTACTCAATTAATCTTTACAGAAGATTTTTAAGAAAACCTAAAAACCCTCCTTCCTCTTCTCCTTTGTACCGCCACCCTACAACCATCATAAGAGGTGATTTGTGATCTTGGATCTTGAAGTTTTAATGATTGATCGTGTTGGTTCTTCGTCCTTTTGATCCACGAATTCGGTAAAACCTTTTTAAACCTTTTCTTTTGATTTAATCTTTTTATAAATCAAGAACATGTGTTGTTTTTATAAAAACATAATAATTAAACATGGATCTAACATGATTTGGTGTTAAATAAAATCAAATGGGTGTTTTAAGGGGTGTTTGTTTTTAGCCGCAGGCTGCACCGAACCCGAATGGGTTTCGGTTTGCCAAGCCGACCACCACCAAGACCATACGATCTTGGTTGGTGCGTGTGGGTCCCACGGCAGCAGTAAAACACGGGGTACCCCGAGTTGGTTCGGGGTACGGTGTTGATTTCATGTCCGGTTCATTGTTTTTAGCTTAGATCCGGTTCATGGTGTATGTTAGTTTTTTTTTGTGTTTATGATCTTATGTTAAAATTAAATTAATAAAATGATGTGATTAATTTAATAACATGACTTAGGTTATTTAATTATTAATGATCACGAAATTATTTTAACCTAAGTATTTATATATTTAAGACTTATAATTAATTAATTATTTTAAAACCATGGATATAATTAATTAATTAACATGACTTAGGTTATATTATTAATATATAATAATACATATTTTAACCTAAGTATTTAACTTATTAAATTAAAAACATGTTATACTTTAATTAAATATTTTAACCTATAGTTTAATTTAATTACATGAAATAATTATTAAACTATACACTATATCATATGACTTAGAAAATAATCATGAAAACACTTAGGCTTATATACTTAGCTTATTTAACCAGCTTATTTCTAATTATGGAAACTTTATATTTTTAGAAACTTAATTAAATAAGGCAGCTAATCTATTTATGGAAACCTTCTATTTTTAGAAACTTATTTATTTCAGGCAGCTAATTTTATGGAAACTTATTTAATTAAGGCAGATAATCTATTTTTTGAAACTTTCTGTTTTTGGAAACTTTCTATTTTTGGTAACTTTCTATTTTTGGAAACTTTCTATTTTTGGAAACTTTCTATTTTTGGAAACTTTCTATTTTAGGAAACCTGCTATTTTTGGAAAGTTACTTATTATTACACAGAAGTATTATAACACATGAAATACCAGAAATACTTAAGCATATTAAACAGAATATAAGATAAAACACAGTTTAAGGCTTTAAAACAGTAAAACATGGTAGGAACACGTAAAATAAGCTAAGACATGACATAAAACCAGCTACGTATTTAGTAAGCAGATACTTATTCATGTACGTATTTATGTAGCACTAGTGATTCGGAAGTAGGATTCCTCGCAGTTCATCTTCTTCGTTCACTGGACATAAGGTACGGATTCCCGTCCTTTCAGTATGGACATTCTTTCCTTATTAGGATTCCCCGTATGCAGCCAACTATTTTCCCGTAGTATAAGTTACGTGTTTGATTGCTTATGTTTAATTAAGATTACCTATAGCCATATACATGCATGACCAGTTTCACCTAGTTATGGAGGTACCATAACCGTAACATTAGAGGCACTGATGTTATGACTTCACCATGGCTGAGTGATTGCTCGTGGCGTCCCTTTAGCTTTTGGTCATTTATATTATATTTATCATGTGGGGCGTATGGGTGCATCCTAGTTACATGTTTTTATTCAGGATTTCATGGTGAATGTGGTGTGTGCCTTGCATCCTTCACAAGGAGGTGATCCCTCCTACCCAAAAACCAGTATATTAAATTAGAGGCAGCCCCTCTAATTTGCATGATGAGGTCACCCCTCCAAGTATTCATGCACGGTGGATTTTCATGACCTATATTGGCTAATGGTAAAATATGACAAACAGTTTTTATAAGATAAACATAAGACTTTCAAACTATTAAACCAACTTTATTAAGACTTAACCAGGTTACTCGGGACTTAGTTTTCTTCCGCTGTTATTATGTTATATGCTTATCCTATTCATGCTTTATTGTACATCCGTGCACTGAGCGTATTTGCTCAGCCTTTTTCCTTTTCTATGTTCCCAAAACGGCAGGTACTCAGGGACGCTCGTAGACACTAAGAGTACGTGCATATGGACTGGAAGCTGTCTAGCCTTCTTTACATTATGCATTTCCTTTCTTATGATACTTATGCTTTGGACATTGTTTAGTCCTTTCCTTTATTATACTATGTTTGTGTGTGATGAGCTTTACTTTTGGACTACCGATGTTTGATTCCGGTATTTTCCTTTTATGGTCAAGTAATGTTTAGACGTTTTTCCTTGTATGCTTTGATGACACGCCATAATTTCTGTGATATTTCCATTTCCAAAATGGGGTGTTACAATTATGGTATCAGAGCCAAGGCTTCGACCTGTAGGCTCTCAAATATGACCTGTGATTAGTGGGTAGTCACTACGGTCTTCCTATAACTGACAGTTGTTTTCATGCATTCATCATTTTTAAGCATACATATACATGTCATTGTTGCAGGGTTTTTGACTAAGTAATGGTTGGTACAGGACTGACCCTATTTAGTCGCATGTGTTTTATCGAAACTTTTAGATTTGGGACCGACCCATAGGCGTCCCCTCGCTATGTCTTTTGTTTTGGTGAACTGGCCAGAGGCGTTCACTCTCGAGCATACAAAAGTTTTCATAAAACTGCATCATGCATTCATACACAAAATTTTCTTGCATAAATTTTTTTTTTCGTGAAATTTTAGTATAAATTTTTTTCATGTATATATATATATATTTTTGTTGTCCCTAATATATGATGATTGTAATACACGAATTTATGAAAGAAAGGAAGATATGAGAAGAATTCTAGAGAGAGAAAGTAGTGAGAGAAAGTAGAGAGAAAATGGTTGGAACTAGGTGAATGTTAGATTAAGGAATGAGAAATACAAATGAACCAACCAACCCTCCTAACATGCTAGGAGGGTAGTATATATAGTCCACCCACATGCGGGCTTTAATGGACTATATATTGGGCCGGGCTTGTTGTTTGGACTTTAATTAGTTTAAATCCAAGCCCGTAAACCACGACTAAATAACTACCTATTACAACGTTCTAACTAATGTTACAATAATAACCTATGACCGAGCATTCTTGTTTGACTCAATATTTTGAGGCTAACAATCTCCCCCAATGTGAGGTCATTCCTCTTTGATATTTGGATTCCAATGGAGATTTATGAATTTCGTCATAAATGAGTCTTGAACGTGTAACAGTAGTTTTGTTCCTTCATGCTGTGATCTTTGAGCCTTTGTCGTTGTCTTTCGACTTTGTCTTTAAGTCTTGAGATCTTCAAATCATCCTTGACTTGTCATTGCCATCTTGCGATCTTGTGTCTTTATCCACATGCTCACACTATCAATTGTTGGATAAGTCTTTGGGCATGAATATGTGGTTTCTGAATCATTGACTTTGCTGTGTACACCGTGACGCCACCTTCTCGAGACAAAACATAGACACGGACTGAATGGCTTTGACATTCGTCCTAAATCGGTAGTGTTTTACCTCCGGTCGGTGAAGACCGTTATACGATATTAAATATCGTACCTGTGATCAGGTAGATTCAATTAAGAATCTCCTTGACAGGGTTTCGCGGCTGTACTAGCCGTTCTCTTTACTCGACCGTCTCAAAGCAAGACTGCGAACATAAAGAGTGAATCAATTGGATAAATATCCGCTTGATTAAAGTCGTCAATTCAAATTCCTGGAACAAGTTTGATTCATTAAGAATCTTACCATTGTTGCTTTCCAGTTGACACAAGTTTGATTCATAAGAATCTCACAAGTTACCTACCGTAGCGCTGTTTGATGTTGACGCTAGAAGGATTTCCATTCGTCACTGTGAATATTAATAAATATCACTCTGAATGTTCTGGCAAGACCATAAAGATATTGCGTAGAAACCTGAAACGAGTTTGAATCAATTCAGAATCAAACCACTGTTGCTTTTCAGTTTTACATATGTTCAATTCATAAAGAATCTTGCATATGACCTACCGCAGTGCTGTTTGATGTTAACACTGGAAGGATTTCCACTCATCATTGTGAATACTAAGTAGTATCACTCTGAGTGTTCTAGCAATATCACAAGGATATAGCGTAGGACTCTCTTGATCTTCATCCGTGTGTCCTAACGAGATTTGATTGATCTCTTGGCTCTAGACTCGATTTGTGCACTTTTAGTGGTCGGAGGCTGGAGCAGATGCCACCTATTCAATATCAACAATCTCGGAGTGAGAAAGTCAATAGAAGTCGTGTTGATCTCCGTGACAATAAAACAAACTTCTTTTGAGAGAAGCCTGAGTAGCTAGGAAAGGGTTGTGCTTCACATTACTGGGTCCATGATGAGTTTGTCTTCATGATGAGTTGACCCGGTTTCTGCCTAAGTTGTATGGAGGGCTTCTTTCTTTAGACCCTTTATCCTTACATTTCTTTTTCATTCTTCAACCCCTTCAATGCTTACCAAGACATCATTACTAGCACCTTGTTGTGATTGTTCCAGTGCTAGCATCAGTACTTAGTCGGCATTCAGCTACGTTCACATTCTACTCCATCTTTCCTAAGGACTTCTAATAATCTATTGGATTGTCCCTGGGAAGATCCCTCCGGTTCTGGTTGGATCATAGGACTTAAACCTAACCACCCTTTTGACACCAATAACGTCGTGAATTAAAGATGTTGTGGGTATTTGATCGTAACTATGAAAACCACTTTAAATTCTAACAAAGTGTTTAAAAAACATTTAACACCTTGCTAGTTTTGTCGTTTTAGAAATGCTCCCCCTTCACATGTGCATCGATAATCGAAAGTGTTTCGCACATGTAGGTAAGAGTTAAAGTGCTTGAGTCTTATATTAGATCACATTTTAATCACATTTTCTCCCCTATCTCTAATATATAAAATCTTTTGATATTAGAGATACCAAATTTGATTAAAATATATTTTGAAAAATAGTCTTGAAAATCTTCGGGAGAAAGATGTGTTAATCTTTTGCATGAAGTTGAATTGCTCCCCCTCAAAAATTGATCCAATGGAATTGTCATTACGAGGATTTGATCCACATTAAACTTTTTGAGGATGGGAGTTGTTGAACACACAATTTTTGAAAGATTTTGAATAATCATTTATAAATTCTTGAAAAAATTGTGTTCAACGCTTTTTGAAAAATCCTATTTCTTTTTGTCGAAGAGGTTTTTCTAAAGCATAAACTTGAGTTCACAGACTTTGAATGTCTTGACGAATCCACTCAAGTGTAAGAAGATTTAACTTCTTTTGCTAAGGGTAAGAGCACGAAATCGTACACTCCCCCGTGAATATTGATCCGGGTTGCAATCTGAAAGTGATTACAAGCCATTGTGTTGAGCTCAAAACGTTGAATGTTTTGTGACAAGCTCAACCCAAGATAGATTGCTCTACCCGTTGGTTAGGATAAGTTATCTTTAAAGATACACTTACCTTTATATGAAGTTCGAGTTACAGTCTGACATTTAACTATAAGTCGTTTACATGAGCTTAAAAACTTTGAATGTTTTTATCGATAGCTCACGACCGAGAAATTTTATATTCCCGTTGTTGAGGATAAGTAATCATCGTGATCAACTTTCCTTTCTTTGAAGTACGAGTCACAATCTGAGGTAATTGTAAATCATTGAAATGACATGTTTTGAAAAATATTTACAACTTTCATTCGAGCTTTATGTACACACCCGTGTCGTTATTGAGCGACATTTCTAGGTACGTCCATATTATCGATACTGAAAGACATGTCGAGAGGAATATTTTTGGTATTTTGAAAGTTTTTCCATTTTTTATTTTGTTTTTCTATGAATATTTACGTTTTATTATATATATATATTTTTTTTGTTTTCTCAAGTTTTTCGAAAATAATCCAAAATAGACTTTTGTACAGCAGAAGAAGGTGATATCGAATATACAGAATTGGAACCCTTTGAAGAAGGAGAAGTGGGTTCAGAATCCGCTGTTGTACCTGCAATCACAGAAGACGAGTTTGCACAAATACTAGAATTAGGAGTAACAAATTCCTTTTCAGCGTGTAGAATAGTAGCATTAGTGCTGGTGCAGGTGTCATCACTCTTCTCTATTGGAATCCACTTAAGACCAACTTCTGTGAAGATCCGACCCGTTGGTTTCCACTGAAGACTAGATTTAGGAGTAGCTTTCTCTTGCACAGCGGAAGACTTCTTTGGAGAAAAACTATGTCCTTTTTGAATCCACGTCTCAAATTTGGTGTGGTTGCTTTTCTTTACGACGGGTTTGTATCTCCTTGTTGTCTTATGGGATTCTGTATTCGATCTCCGTTCAAAGGAACGAGATTTGACCTCATAGAGGTATTGCAAAATGCAATGGTCATGATTTCCATTGTGAATGCCCTTTTTGCAAGTGGGACATACAGGGAATTTGGGATTCACGAAAGTACTTGTATTCCTTTGTTTTCCAAATCGTTCAGACGTAGTGTTTGAAGCACGACTATTCATGGATGGTCTCCAATTCCTAGATTGCTGAAGAGGGATCCTAGGTTTTGGTTGACTACCATTAGGAGTGTGTTGAACTCTAGCGGGATTTGGTGAACTAGGTTTTGAATACACGAGTTTGTCTTTCTGAATCTTCCCTGTTTGTTTAGCATCCTCTAGGTTGTTGGTATGAACAAGGTCATTTGAACCTACAGATTCCTTTGTGGACGCGAATGTCACACGTTTTGGAGGAGTCCTAGAAGTGCTAGGTGCATTCACATGGTTGGGTTTAGCAATGGTGTGCTTTCTAAATGGAGGAACATAGGGTGAAACGGATGGTTTTGGAACACTTGGTTGCACATCGGTCTTAGGGGGTAACCTAGATTTTACATGAGAAGAATTGGAGAAAGGAGTCGGTTTTCCTAAGATAGACGGCTTTGGATCCTTGTAGGCATTGGGTTGTCGAACAACAGGTTTCACAACTTTAGGTTCCACAACTTTCCCACCCATCTTAGCAATGAGTTTCTGCAACTCTGCTATAGCTCTTTCCCTGTCTTGTAAAAGAGCTTTCAACCCTTTAATTTCCAAATTCTGTTCATTCATTTCTCGAAACGTTTGGGAAAGTTTTTCTTGCAATTTATTATCATGTGGAAAACTACCAACGTCTTTTTGCAAAGCAAGTTCAAGAGAATGACAATGTTTTTGAAGGAAATCAGTTTTGTGTTGAAGTAACTCAAAAGCCTTTTTGTCAACATTTTCTTTCCGTTTCGAAAGCTCAATTTCCAGACGTTCACATTCTTTGATCTTATCAAGATATTGGCATGCAACTTCAGAATATTCATCAATATCAGCACAAGATGTAAAATATGCACACATAATATCTTTAGAAACGCATTCTTGCAAGAGTAAATCATATTCATCAGAAAAAGCGGACTTGTCCATTTGAAGATCATCAGTTGCTTTCTCAAGAGACTCAACATATTGTAAATCATCAAACATTTCAGACCGAATTAAGCTTTCGAATTTAAGAACATTTTCTTTTAGTGTGGCCGCGTTCGGTATTAAGATTTGTTTGACAAGCACAGTTATGTCTTGAGGAATTGGTTTCTTCCACTCGTCATTTTGTCGTTGTTTCCAATCATTATCAATAATGGACTTAATATTATCTATGTAATGAGTAAGAAACCCAAATATCTGCCTACTCTTGCTTTTAGAAGCATCTAGGGGCAAGTAGTTGATGAACTTAGAAACGTTTGTTTTCTTAGTGGCAAACGCTTTCTTCCATTGAATTCTCTTTTGCCTGCATTCTAAAAATACTTCCTCACGAGATTTTTGAGTTTGTTTGTGGAACAGACCATAAAGACTATTCTCATAAGCATAATTATATGGTTTCACAAACTCCTTATTAACTGATGGTTGACTATCAGCATCCCAAAGGGCAGTCTCTTCACTATTGGCACTTAGAGGCATGCAATCAAGATCTGTCCTTTCAGTCTCATCAAGATAAAGATGCGGGTTCGCAGCTTGAGCTTTGGCAAGGTACTCAGGACTTGCAAAGCTAGCTTGACCCTTAAACATCGATGGAGGTGCTAGCATTCTTACGGATTGAATAGAATCATGCGTTTTATAAACAACGTTCTTCAAAAAGTCGACTTGTGCTTCTAATTTCGTAACCTTTTCAGTTTCTTTATCATATCTACTTTTGAAGTCTTGTTTTAACGCATCTACCTCTTGTTTCTTATCCTCAAGAATTTTAGCAGAATCAGTAGTGGTCATAGAGAGCTTTTGTTCAAGTTCATTTGCTTTGGTATTGGCAAGGTACGTTTTTTGACGTTCATCCATTAAGAAAACATTATACTGACGCTTCTCTTTAGCTAATAACTCCAGAGTTGTATTATATTTGTTTTTAAAATCGTCCTTTTGACTTTTTAACGCACTTCCCTTGTACCCCTCAAGCTCTTTGGTCTTTTGAAGAAGCTCAGCCCTATTACTTTCAAGGGTCTCATTAGATTTAATTAGAGCGGCTTTGCATTCTTCAAAGTTTTGAGTGAGCGCTGCGTTTGCCTTCTTTAATTGCTTTTGACTCTTTCTAGTTTCATTGACATCTTTTTGTAAACTAGCAATTAAATTAGCAAGCGCGACACGCTCCTCATCATCATACTCATTTGCATGTTGATCATTGTCAGAGGAATTATTGCACGTGTCTAATGGATCAGGTATGGTATTGCTATCAACCTTTTCCGTTATACATGTGGGAATAATGGTATGAGTTTGATCACTATGCTCATGCGTATTAGCATTTCCAAACACATTATATTCATCATAGTGTACCTCTTCCAATGGCTCAGAATCGAAAACAGGACCATTATCATAGGAAGGTGTATTGTTGATGACATTCTCAGAGTCGATGTGTTGTGTGCCAGAGATGCAGTTGTCTTTCCCAGAGTTGTGGTCATTATTCCCTGAACTATGCGTTGGAGTCTCATATTTGCAGCTTGTATTCTCAATATCTGATGCGATACCACAACTGGTATGAAGTCTGTCATCAATTGTTTGTTGCGTCTGTATTGTGTGATTCACATAGGTTACAATGAAGTCAATGTTGCGGGTGATCCGATCTTTGTATGATAAAGCATCCATTCCATGATATCGCTTGAAGCACTCGTTGGTAATCGAGGACTTGATGAAGTCAGAAGTAAACATTGTTTCAAGTGATGTCTTGAGATCAGTGAAAGTGATCTTGCATTCACTAGCAATGATTCTTTCGTTGACAAGTTGTGTTTGAAGTCTATCCATGGCATGAGTGAATGTTTTGCTGAATGTGCCAGTGGATTCACGTAAGTCGAACATGACTTTTGAAAGGCGCTGAAAAGAATCTTGAAGTACTCTAAAACCGTCCATGGCGTTTTTTCTCAAAAAACATATATGTTGTTGTAGTCGTTCCATTTCGAGGTCTTTCACGTCTGAACTTTCAGTAACCGCATTACTCGTTGGCATGATGATCGTCTCTCTCTCTTCCAATGAAGTGACTTTGGATCTTAAGTAGATATGGTGTGATTGTGTTGTTGTTGAAATTCCGAAAATTTAAAATTTTTTCTCAGCCCGACAATAAATTCCTCAGTCCGACTAAAACGGTAAACCCAAAAATTTTGAATGACCAAAATTTGAAAACGAGCTAGAAATAGCCAATAACTAGTAGGGAAAAAATTTGAAAAATGAAAATTTTAACGAAAAATAAAATCTAAAAATGGCCTAAAAATTTGAATTTTGGTCCGAAAATTTGAATTTTTGGTCGAAAAATTTTTCGCATCGCCAAAATTTGAAATTGAAGCTTAAATGGCCTAAAAATGGTCTAGGAAAAAATAAATTTTACTTGGGTTTTCCCGCCAAAAAACTCTTTGTTTTTTTTTTTTTTTTTTTTTTTTTTTTTTTTGGATCTTCGTGGAAACGATATTCTGAAACTAGTCTAGATAGTGGCTAAGTCTAAAAAATACTCAAACAAAATTTAGCTAAACATGTCATCGGAATGTGTCATCGGAATGCCCATCGGAATGTTGCTTAGATCGGAATGTCCTTTTGATCGCAATGTGCACCTGTCGGAATCCTTCAGATCGGAATGTTCAGATCGCAAAGTGTACCTATCGAAATCCCAGATCGGAATATTCAGATCGCAATGGGTACCTATCGAAATCCCAGATCGGAATGTGTACCTATCGCAATGAGGCTGTCGCAATGTGGGCAGAGTAACGTTTCAAGATTGCCTTAAATCCGTCGCAATCCAGATCGCAATAACGATCGGAATGTTCAGATCGGAATAAGGGGCTATCGCAATACTGATCGCAAAGTAAAACCCTAGGGTTATTGCGATCGAAACCGTACTTACCTTTTCCGAAATTCAAGCTGTCGCAATGATAGTACTTTTTCCAACTTTTTAGGCAACAATTTTAGCAACTTTTAGGCAACAAATTCGTGATTTTTACCAAACCCAAAACAACCAAATCTCTACAACAAGTATATAGAAGATTTGTAGCAAGATGAAGAACACGAAAAACACAAAAAAAATTTGAATTCGTGATGATTTATAGATTAAATCATACGAATCAAATATAATAACAACAATCAATCACAAATCTACCCCGTGGCGATTGATACCAATTGTTGTCCCTAATATATGATGATTGTAATACACGAATTTATGAAAGAAAGGAAGATATGAGAAGAATTCTAGAGAGAGAAAGTAGTGAGAGAAAGTAGAGAGAAAATGGTTGGAACTAGGTGAATGTTAGATTAAGGAATGAGAAATACAAATGAACCAACCAACCCTCCTAACATGCTAGGAGGGTAGTATATATAGTCCACCCACATGCGGGCTTTAATGGACTATATATTGGGCCGGGCTTGTTGTTTGGACTTTAATTAGTTTAAATCCAAGCCCGTAAACCACGACTAAATAACTACCTATTACAACGTTCTAACTAATGTTACAATAATAACCTATGACCGAGCATTCTTGTTTGACTCAATATTTTGAGGCTAACAATTTTATGTTTTGATATGTTTAATCATACGTATTATGTTATACTGTCAGATGGCAAACGCAAACAATATCTGGGCAATATTTGAAGCTGCTGATGTAGAGATGCAAGACGCTCTTCTTCATAACGACGGTTATCCTCCCCCGCCTAACATCTTTCCCATGGAAGGAAGGAATCGACTCATGAGGGAATACTATACCCTTAGACAGCGACCTGACGAAGACAGCACTGACTTCATGCAACGTTTCCTTCGCTACACGGGCGTCTTGAGAGCAGCTGCAGGCACCAGAAGAACAAGCATTACATTTCCGTTGGGCTCTTAATCCAAGGATCGCAAATAACTTGTCAGGTGCTCCGTTGGATACGGTAGCACAAGTAGCCGATGCAGCACGTAGACTGGAGATGCTGCAGGAGAGTGATGAGTTCAGGGAATCTGAAAGACCCGACAAGAGGTAAACCTTCGTATTCAAGCGGTGACCAATCCGTATATTTTCCATATGTCAATTATTCATCTCTTAAATGTATCTTCCAGGCAGAAAACCGGGGACCGGTCTCAGCCGGCTACTCAGCAGCAGCCTCATCAGCCCAAGGGAAACGTTCAGACTAACGACCGTTCTGCTACGGATAGGCGTGGCGGTAATGACAATTACCGTAACAACGCTGGGCACTCTAACAGCAGCATGTCCTAATACTTACGCAATTCCTTATGTTTTATGTTATAACTCATATTCTGACACTTTAGCAAAACTTCTACCAGGAACCATGGAAACGGTAGGGACCAGAACCAGAGAGGTTCGCAGCCTAGCCGTCCAGCTATCACTGGTATTCAATCTTACGATTATCCGCTTTGTCCTTTGTACCCAACTATCATGTCTTATGTAAAATGTTTTATCAGGTTCTCAGCCAGCCAGAGCACCTGCTGGAGGATACACTCACCCTCTTTGCTCTACTTGCCACCGTAGGCACCCAGGACCATGTCGCCGTAATACTGATGCGTGCTTCAAGTGTGGTCTTCCTGGCCATATTATGAAGGATTGCCGTAAGGGCGAGATGGAGGGTACAATAGGACATGCTGATACCAAGCCGCCTCCTACTGCCGGGCGTGTCTACACGACATCTCGAGACCAGGCCAACAAGTCTACATGTACCATCACTGTAATCTTGTATATGTATGGTCAAGCTGCATGTGTTATTTTCGATACGGGTGCTACTCACTCGGTTATTTCTACTGCTTATGCTAAGAACATTAGGATGCCTCCCTTGCCACTAAAAATAGGCTTACTATATCCACGCCTTTGAGGGACTCTGTATTAATCACCCATGTATACAAGAGTCTTCCCCTAGAATTTGATGATAAGGTTCGACTGTCGACGCACTTCCGTTGGACATGAATGACTTGACATGATTTTGGGCATGGATTGGCTATCCAAGTATCATGCTACCATAGACTGCCATTCATATCGAGTTATCTTCGGTGATGTTAATGCACCAGAGTACATTTATAATGGGTTCATACCCGGACGGTCTGTACAAGTCATATCCACCCTGCAAGCACGTGCACTACTGTCACATGGCTGCGAAGGTTATCTAGCTATGGTTCACGACATGGATGCTGAATCTCCATCGATTCAGGATCAACCTATAGTGTCGGAATTCCAAGATGTGTTTCCAGCAGAACTTCCGGGCATACCACCTGCACGAGAAGTGAAATTCAGCATCGAGCTGGTTCCAGGAGCTGAACCAATCTCCAAGGCTCCTTATCGCATGGCTCCCATAGAGCTGAAGGAGCTGAAGGATCAACTACAAGAACTTCTTGAACGAGGTTTCATTCGACCGAGCGCATCTCCATGGGGCGCACCGGTCTTGTTTGTTCAGAAGAAGGACGACAGTATGCGTCTTTGCATAGACTATCGCGAGCTCAACAATATTACCATTCGGAATAGGTATCCACTGCCACGCATTGACGACCTGTTTGACCAACTCCAAGGGGCTAAACACTTCTCCAAGATTGATCTTAGGTCAGGCTATCATCAGCTACGGGTCAAGGAGCAGGACATCACTAAGACTGCCTTTCGTACCCGTTATGGCCACTACGAGTTTGTATTTATGCCATTTGGCCTGACAAATGCTCCAGCAGTGTTCATGGATTTGATGAACAGAATCTTCCATGAATTTCTGGACAAGTTCGCCATTGTCTTCATCGATGACATCCTGATTTTCTCAAAGTCCAAGGAGGAACACGAAGACCATCTTCGTACTGTGCTACAGATTCTTCACCAGAAGCAGCTGTATGCTAAATTCTCTAAGTGTGAGTTCTGGTTAGACAAGGTGGCATTCTTAGGTCACATTGTATCAGCAGAAGGAATCACTATGGATACAGCGAAGGTTGAGGCCATTACTAAGTGGCCAAGGCCGACATCAACGACGGAAGTCCGCAGTTTCTTAGGCTTAGCTGGCTATTACCGTGGGTTCGTGGAGAACTTTTCCGCCTAGCACTACCATTGACCAAACTGATGCGGAAAGGGGAAAAATTCATCTGGACTAAAGATCGAGAGAAGAGCTTTGAAGACCTGAAGCAGAAGCTAGTATCTGCACCTATTCTTACTCTACCATCTGGTACGAGTGGATTTCAAATCTACAGCGATGCATCGGGGAAGGGACTTGGCTGTGTTCTCATGCAACATGGGAAAGTGATCGCGTACGCTTCACGGAAGCTTAAGCCTTGTGAAGAAAATTACCCCACGCACGACCTGGAACTTGCTGCAGTCGTGTTTGCATTGAAGATATGGAGGCACTACTTATATGGAGAATCATGTGACATTTTCACGGACCACAAGAGCTTGAAGTATATCTTCACTCAACTTGAATTGAACATGAGGCAGAGGAGATGGTTAGAGCTGTTGAAGGATTATGACATTAATCTACAGTATCATCCCGGAAAGGCAAATGTAGTAGCAGATGCCCTTAGCAGGAAGTCCGGAATGATCAACGGCATTAAAATCGAAGAGGAAATCATCAGACACTTGGAGCGACTAGACATCGAGATCATGGTACGTGGACAACATGGTTACTGGGCTAATCTTAGGGTAGAACCCGAGTTACTATCTAAGATCAAGGAAGCTCAGAAGGATGACGGAGAAATATGGGCGATAGTACAGAATTTGGAGAAGCAGACATAATTCAGAGTAGATGCAGATGGTATCGTATGGCAGGGCACTAGACTTTGTGTTCCTGATGACCAAGAACTCCGGGAAGCTTTGTTAGCTGAAGCTCATAGATCCCCATTCTCTATACATCCTGGTTCGACTAAGATGTACCATGACATCAAGCAGTACTTTTGGTGGAGTGGTATGAAACAGGATGTGGCCACTTACGTCTCCAAATGTCTTACCTGCCAGCAGGTTAAGATCGAGCATCAGCGATCTGGCGGTCTCCTTCAACCGTTAGATATCCCAGAGTGGAAGTGGGACAAAATCACTATGGATTTTGTTACCGGTCTTCCGCCTACCAAAAGGAAGCACGATGCAATTTGGGTTATCGTTGATCGACTTACCAAATCAGCTCATTTCTTACCGATCCGCAAGGAAGATTCGGTAAGTAAACTCGCATATACGTACAGACGAGAGATCATGAGACTCCACGGTGCACCATCCAGCATCGTCTCAGACAGAGATCCTCGATTCACTTCGCGCTTTTGGAAAAGTCTGCAGAAAGCTTGGGGTACACAACTTAAGCTTAGCACGACTTTTCATCCTCAAACGGACGGACAATCGGAGTGAACCATTCAGACATTGAAGGATATGTTGAGGTCATGTGCGTTGGAATGGACGGGTGACTGAGACGAATACACCTGTTTGGTAGAGTTTGCATACAACAACAGTTGGCACGCAAGCATCAAGTGTGCTCCATTTGAGATGTTGTATGGCAGAAAGTGTCGCGCCCCAATCTGCTGGGATCAGGTTGGCGAGCGAACACTCGAAGGACCAGAAATCATAGAGATGACCAATGAGAAGATCGCAGTAGCTAAGCAGAAAATTCAGGAGGCACGGTCACGTCAGAAGAGTTACGCCGATAAGCATCGTAGGGATATACACTTTAACGTAGGAGATCACGTCTTCCTTAAGGTTTCGTCGGCACGTGGTGTTAGACGCTTCGGGATTAAAGGGAAGCTCAGTCCTCGTTTCATCGGACCGTTTGATATCATTGAACGAGTCGTTGAAGTATCTTACCGATTGGCGTTACCTCCGCAGCTTTCGCATGTGCACAATGTGTTTCATGTGTCCTTACTCAGAGGGTACCAGTATCATCCCCTTCACATGGTTCAGTATCCACTGGAACAGATACGTGAAGATCTCACTTTTATAGAAGAACCCGAACGAGTTCTTGACAGACAAGAACGAGTCATGAGAAAGAAGACGATTCCATTCGTCAAAATTCTATGGAGGGATCATACCGAGCGGGAAGCCACTTGGGAAACGGAGGAGTCTATCCAGGCTTCTTACCCTCATTTCATATTTTGAGTTCGGGTATGTTCTTCTTTTCCAGTTTACTTTATCTATAATTCGGGGACGAATTATTATTTTAGGGGGGAAGAGTTGTAAAACCCGCATGCTTTTACCATGCATAGTACCCTTAGGATCGTACGTACTAGATTAAAACTTTCCTAATATAGCATGCTTACGATTACGTGTTAGGAGTTTACGTATTACGTACGTGTTAGAACACGATAAGTAGTTACTACGCACGATCATGTAATAATTATTTGACGATAATTAATCACGAACATGCGATCATGAAATCATGAACGTAATTAAAACACGAACTATTATTAATTACGTATATATATTTATTACGAGCGTAATTAAATCTATTAGATCGCGGTATTTACGTAACAAGAACATTTAAAACACGAACACAAATAATCACAAACGTTTAACTTAATAACGAGACATGGAAAAAGGTACGGGTACCCCAAGTGGGGTCCCTACCTGCGGCAACAAGGACAAATGGGCCAAGCCCATTTGTCAAATTTACTAAAAGGGGGTTATTATTATTTTTACTACTCAATTAATCTTTACAGAAGATTTTTAAGAAAACCAAAAAACCCTCCTTCATCTTCTCCTTTGTGCCGCCACCCTACAACCACCATAAGAGGTGATTTGTGATCTTGGATCTTGAAGTTTTAGTGATTGATCGTGTTGGTTCTTTGTCCTTTTGATCCACGGATTCGGTAAAACCTTTTTAAACCTTTTCTTTTGATTTAATCTTTTTATAAATCAAGAACATGTGTTGTTTTTATAAAAACATAATAATTAAATATGGATCTAACAATGTTTGGTGTTAAATAAAATCAAAAGGGTGTTTTAAGGGGTGTTTGTTTTTAGCCGCAGGCTGCACCGAACCCGAATGGGTTTCGGTTTGCCAAGCCGACCACCACCAAGACCATACGGTCTTGGTTGGTGCGTGTGGGTCCCACGGCAGCAGTAAAACACGGGGTACCCCGAGTTGGTTCGGGGTACGGTGTTGATTTCATGTCCGGTTCATTGTTTTTAGCTTAGATCCGGTTCATTGTGTATGTTAGTAATACATTGGTTTTGTATGGGGTTCTCTCTAAATTCTCTCGATATCCTCTCGAATTGATCTTGGTTCTAAGTGGAATGATTGTTCTTGGTTACTAAAAAGGGGAGTGGTTTTCTATTCTACTAAAGGTTTAAATGCACTAAAATGTAAACTTAACTTCAAAAGCACTTAAATTAATAACAATTGATAACACTTGGATTAAAATATAAAATAAAAATGAAGAACAGTAAGAACAGTAAGTAAGTAAGACTTAAAAATGCTCAAAAGAAGATTGATTCGGAATTTTGACCTTGATTCGGAACTTTCATCCGGAAGTTTACTCGGAAGATTGATCCGGAACTTGCTGACCCGGAACTTTTGGCTTGGAACTTCACCCGGAACTTTCACTCGGAACTTCACCCGGAACTTTGATCCGGAAGTTTATCCGGAACTTTCGTTCGGAAGTTTATCCGGAACTTTCGTTCGGAAGTTCACTCGGAACTATTGATTCGGAAGTTGGTCCGGAAGTTTCTTCGGAAGTTGGTCCGGAACTTTTGGCTCGTAAGTTTATTCGGAAGATTTGTAAAGAACATTCATCCGGAACTTTTAAACTGACTCGGAACTTTTTAACATAAATTCATTTGGAACTTTAAAAAGGAAAATTCATTCGGAACTTTAAAAACTCATTCGGAACTTTTTGAAAGGGAATTCATTCGGAACTTCTTATGCTCATTCGGAAGTTTTAGTTCATCCGGAACTCTTGGTTCGTCCGGAACTTTTGGTTCATCCGGAACCTGGGAACTCAAGAACAGTAACTTTCAGAAAAACAGGGAAGTACGATTTCGATCCAAAAATCACCAAGTTTTTCACCAAAACTTAAACAAATCTAATCCCTAATCATCTACTAACCATAAACTACAAATCCCATCAATAAAAACACAAATTCAACAACTTTTTAAAATCAAAACTCAACCAAATAAGAACTTTAGAACTTGAAATAAAAAGATGATGAAGAACAAGATGAATGAAAATATTAAAGGAAGGCTTGTATTAATGATTAATGTTGAACAAATAAAAGACAAGATTAAACTACAAGATTTGGAAGAACAATAATCAAAATCACCAAACACCCTAGTGGTGTTGGTGATGACTACGAACAAGAAAAGAGAAAAAGAAGGGAATGAAAAACTAAAAAACTGAATGAAAAGTGTGAGGGGATCCATCTATTTATATGGCTTGTCTTTTGGTTGGTGAGTGGGCTTTCTCCCTTTCTTCTTGACTTCTCGTCTTTTCAAAAAAGTTGACATTTTCGATTCTGATTCAGGATTTGTCGTCGATTAAATTCAACTCGTCTTTTAATTTCTTCGTTTAATAGACTTGAGTTTCTTCGACTTATGTAAATCTTCCATCTTTGGTCCTTTTCTTCGATAAATCTTCAAATAGGCCCAGTGACTTCAAATCTTTTGCATCTCTTGGACAATAGACTTCGTCTTGAGTCTTTTTCTTCGATAAAACCCGTGCAATCCCATGTTTTCTTCTATATTCATCCGGTTGGCTCTGAAAACACAATAAACACAAAAACCACGCATAATTCCAAACAAATGATATTGAACACGCGTTTTGGTCTCGTTTTAGCCAGAATTAAGTGGTAAAAGGATGGGTGTTTTCACACCTATCAAATCCCCTACACTTAACCATTGCCATGCCCTCATGCAATGCTTAGTGATAAAGCAAATTTACACTTTTCTCATAATCAATCAACCTTGGCCTTATTAAAACACTATTAAACAAAAATTAAAGTACTAAGAGAAATTAAAATCTTTAAAGTAAACAAAAGGATAGAAATCCATTTTCTCTTGAAATTAGCTACATGGAAATAACTTGCAAAGAGATCAAGGACTTACATTAGGGCTTCGGTGCTGCGAAGATTTATCACCCTCAAGTTTCACGTTCCCCAAACTAAGCTTGAAAACGAGATCATTGTTATTATAAGTTAGTAAATCAAACACTTACACACATGGCTTAATTATATGCTTAAACTCCCTTATTCCTAGGTGTATCTCTTATATTTTATTTTTGTCTTAGAATGATCATGAAGATGCATTTTTGGACTTATTTCGATAGTTTACTTAGGCTGAAAGCAAAGTAGGACGATTTGATCAATAGTTAGCTAAAGGACAAAATCTCTTAAAACTGCTTCTCGGGATATCAAAAAGTTCATATCTTGGTATAACTTGGTTCACGATTTGAGACCTTTCTTGGGCCGATATTTGGCATGTACTTCATACTTCATATCTTGAGAGACGTGCTTGAGATAATGGTCTTCTCATCGTTCATAGAGTTTCTTCACTTGGAGACTTTTGAGAGGTACTCCAACTTTGTTGACCACGACTTCATGATTATTTCTTCAATCTCTATTTGGGATTTTGAGATACAACGATCCGCCTCCTTTTTGGACTTGGATCTATTTATCCTCATACCTTGTTAGGGTCTTTTCGGATAGACTTCTCCATCATCTTTATGGGAGTTGATTTCTTTTCGTCGTGAGTCTTGATCCTTCATATTGACTTTGGGAATAATGCTTTTCACATCACCTTGGATCTTTAGAAATAAAATGGAATCCTCATGCCTTGTTAGGGCCTTTTCGGACTCGCCAATCTTCGCGCCCCGCTTCATAAGTTATGCCTTGGCTATGAACTCTTATCATTACCGAGCAACTTTTAAACGATCTTGGGCTAGAAGCTAAGTAACTTTTCAAATCGTACGACCTTACTTATTGCAGATAAATTATTAGCAAGTGATGGGAGAATAGGCAAATAATTACACCAAGTGAGCTTGTGCAAGAATACCGACTTATAATTGACTCTATCATTTCTCGTCCTCCACAATTTAAAATCTCAAGTAATGAGACTCGTGGATACTTAGCCTAATAAACCAATTAAGGTCTACATGGTTAAGGATACTAGCTAGAATAAACTTGGATAAGTCTATTCGGGTTGAGTCAAAATAATCGCAACGGGCCTAATATGTCAAAGATTTCTAAACTAGCTACACCACTTTATTAATATTTTTGACTTTATTGCGGGATATATACATATGAAAGCAACGATAAAAATTTAAAAATTACGACTAAATGGCCAAAGTTAATTAAAAATTTTGAAAAATGTTGAAAAAGATGATTTTCCGGTTAAATGAAGGCATTTTCATGGAAAAGTCCACTTAAAACTTCGATAGAAGTCCCCCTACACTTAAGATAAACATTGTCCTCAATGTTTAAGCATGTGGGAAAAGTTTCCCCTACACTTAAGACATTGTGCACGTTGGTTAACTCGAGTTAAGGAAGAGACGACTAAAGTGATCAATGTCAAATGTGAGTATGAAGAAAATTGAATCACGATAGTTGAGAGATAGAACCGGATTTCGGATAACACGGGAGCACGGTTCTTCAAAGATTCCAAGAGTGCACTTATCCCTGTAATCACATCACCACACAAATACAAACACCTATAGAGGTCCCCCTACACTTAGGAGGTTAAAACATAAAAGGATAGATACTCGGGCTGCCTTCCGAGGAGCGCTTGTTTTTGATAACCGAGTCACGAGCCTGACTCGACCCAAAATTAGTTCATGGGGAACGTGGTGAGGGGTGGAATCATCTCCTGAGAGTTGTCCTCACCAAAGTACAATTTCACTCGTTGGCCATTCACCTTAAAATTAGGTCCATTAGGTTGAGCGAGCTCGAGAGTACCATATGGAAAAATTTGGGCAATGGTGAATGGGCCGGACCAACAAGATTTCAGCTTGCCCGAGAAGATTTTCAACCGAGAGTTAAAGAGTAAAACTTTATCTCCAACTTGGAACTCTCGGTTCTTAATCTTAGAGTCGTGAATGAGCTTAGTCCTCTCCTTATAGATCAAAGAATTTTCATAAGCCTCATTACGGAGTTCATTCAGCTCATTGAGGTGGATCTTGCGTAGGTCCCAGCTTTGTTGATATCAAAATTAGCCCACTTCAAGGCCCAGTAAGCCTTGTGCTCCAACTCAATGGGGAGGTGGCACGCTTTCCCGTACATGAGACGATATGGTGTGCAACCAATTGGAGTCTTGTATGCAGTACGAAAAGCCCACAAAGCATCATCAAGTTTATCAGCCCATGAGGCACGATGCTCTCCCACGGTCCTTTCAAGAATTCGCTTTAGTCCTCGGTTGGATATTTCAGCCTGGCCATTAGTTTGTGGGTGGTAGGCTGTGGAAAGACGATGATTTACACCGTACTTAGCCATGACTCTAGCAAATTGGTCATTGCAAAAATGAGTCCCACGATCACTAATAATGGCACGAGGCACACCGAATCTAGCGAATAGAGATTTCAAAAAGTTACAAACCACCCTTGCGTCATTAGTAGGTAAATCTTTGGCTTCAACCCACTTTGAAACGTAGTCAACGGCTACAAGGATGTATTTGTTTCCTTTAGAAGAAGGGAATGGCCCCATAAAGTCGATACCCCAAACATCAAAGATTTCACATTCTTGAATGAAATTCTGAGGCATCTCGTCTTTATGTGTGATCTTGCCTTGTTTTTGGCAAGCATCACATCGTTTAACCATATTGTGAGCGTCACGATATATGGAGGGCCAATAAAATCCCGAGTCAAACACTTTTTTGGCGGTGTAGTTGGGACCAAAGTGACCACCGGTGGGTCCTTTGTGGCAAGCATCAAGGATTTCTAAAGCTGCCGGTCCATCAACACATCGGCGAATAATCAAGTCGGCACATTGTTTGAATAGATACGGGTCATCCCAAAAGTAAGTCTTAATGTCTTTGAAAAACTTTTTCTTTTGCTGGGATGTTAAACCGTCAACAAGAATTCCACCCGCCAAGTAGTTTGCAATGTCCGCAAACCACGGGGTTTCATCAGCAGTCGAGTTGATAGACATTAAGGTCTCCAAGGGAAAAGAATCATTGATTTCTTTGTTCGGATGATCCCCTTGGTAAGGATCCTCAAGTCTACTGAGATGATCCGCGGCTAGGTTTTCAGCTCCTTTTTTATCGCGAATTTCGATTTTAAATTCTTGGAGTAGCAAAACCCAGCGAAGAAGTCTTGGTTTGGAATCTTGCTTTGTCAACAAGTACTTCAACGCGGAATGATCGGTATACACAATTGTTGTAGAAAGGACAAGATAGGGGCGGAACTTTTCAAAAGCATAGACAACAGCTAAAAGCTCTTTTTCGGTTGTCGTGTAATGCAATTGAGCCCCAGTCATTGTCTTGCTAGCGTAATGGACGGTTGGAATTGTTTGTTCACTCTTTGTCCCAGAACCGCTCCAATAGCAAAATCACTAGCATCGCACATCAACTCAAAGGGAAGCTCCCAATTAGGGGTAACCAAGACGGGTGCCTTAGTTAGCTTATCCTTAAGCGAGTTGAAGGCTTCAAGACACTCTTTGGAAAAGATAAAAGGAGTATCTTTTTCCAAGAGGCGGGTCATCGGGCGAACGATTTGAGAAAAATCTTTGATGAATCGACGGTAAAAGCCCGCATGACCCAGGAAACTTCTCACACCCTTCACGGTTGAAGGTGGAGGCAACTTAGCGATAACATCGAATTTAGCACGGTCTACTTCAAGACCGGCTTTGGAAATCTTATGTCCCATCACGATGCCTTCTTTTACCATAAAATGGCATTTTTCCCAATTCAGAACAAGGCGAGTGTCTTCGCACCGCTTAAGCATACGTTCTAAATTGGCAAGGCAAGAAGAGAAGGAATCCCCGAAGACCGAGAAATCATCCATGAAGACTTCCATGGTTTGTTCAAGCATGTCATGGAAGATAGCTAACATGCACCTTTGGAAAGTCCCGGGGGCATTGCATAAGCCAAAAGGCATTCTTTTGTAAGCAAATGTGCCATAGGGACAAGTGAATGTTGTCTTCTCTTGATCTTGGGGATCGATGGGTATTTGGAAATAACCCGAGAAACCATCAAGAAAGCAGTAATACTCATTACCCGCTAAACGTTCAAGCATTTGGTCCATAAAAGGTAGAGGGAAATGATCCTTTCTCGTGGCATCATTGAGTTTGCAGTAGTCTATACAAACTCTCCACCCAGTAACGAGACGAGTGGAAATCAACTCGTTGTGTTCATTGGGAACAACGGTTATTCCGCCCTTCTTGGGCACACAATGGACTGGACTAACCCATGGTGAATCCGAAATAGGGTAAATCATACCCGCATAAAGAAGTTTGATAACCTCTGTTTTGATGACTTCATGGATTTTTGGATTCACCCTTCGTTGGCTTTGAATTGTGGGCTTAAAGTCGTCCTCCATGAGAATTTTGTGTGTGCAGAAGTGAGGATCATTTCCGCGAATGTCGGAGATTTTCCAAGCGATATCCTTCTTATGAGCTTTAAGCACGGCGATGAGGCGAGTTTTCTCTTCATCTTTCAAGTCCTTAGCAATGATGACTGGCGACTTCTTCTCTTCTTCAAGAAACACATACTCGAGATGGGGCGGCAACTCCTTAAGTTCTAAGTCCGGAGGATTTTCGATGGGAGGCGTTTTCAAAGTCGGAGTATCGATAGCAATAACCGTGGGAGATGGTGGAGAAAGGTTGTCTTCGTTGAGAAGGTTTTCAAAGAAATGCATGTCTTCATCCCCATCGGTGAGAGAATCATCATTAGCTAAGTTCACATCTCCCATGGTGGCTTCAATATTGTTCCAAAACAAATCACTTTCTCCAAATAGAGACAGTGACGAATCAATAGAGGAAACGGTTTCAACATTGGGAAGAGAGGTAGGAATACTCTTGCAAGCATTTTGGAAGTGTTCTTCACAAGCCTCATCAAGAACGTCAATACAGTTAACACTCTCGTATGAATAAGGTTGTTTAGACAACTTTCCCATGTTGAAGACGATTTTATCGTCACCCACTCTCATGATAAGCTCACCGGCTTCAACATCGATGAGAGTGCGACCGGTCCTCAGGAATGGACGACCCACGATCAAGGGAACACGAGGGTCCATCTCGTAGTCGACGACGATGAAATCGACAGGAAAAGTGAATTTGTCGACTCCTACAAAGACGTCTTCGGCTATCCCCACTGGATAAGCAACCGTACGGTTAGCTAATTCCAAAGTCATTTTGGTGGGGACTAGCTCAGGGAGAGATAATTGCTTCCAAACGCTTAGAGGCATAAGATTAATACTGGCACCTAGATCGGCTAGGGCCATGCAATTCTCTACTCCCGGGAAATTGCAAGGGATTAAGAAACGACCCGGATCACCAAGCTTGGTTGGCAATTTCCTTAAGAGCACTGCAGAGCAATTCTCATTAAGTTAGGTGTTGGCAATATCGAGAAGCTTTTCCTTGTCGCTCAGAAGATCTTTAAACATTTTCGCATACTTAGGCATGTGAGCGAGAGCCTCAGCGAAGGAGATATTGAAATTCAGTTGTTTAAACATTTTAAGAAAGTTCGAAACCTGAATATCATCCTTGCTTTTGAGCTTCTCTTTCCTCAACCTAGATGGATAAGGTATATTGGAAGAAGAGGAAGGCTTCGGGAGAATAGGATCACTCACATCCTTGGGTGGAGGAGGGGTAGAAGTAAGAGGGGGAGAAATTGGGGAAGGAGAAGGATGAGGAATAGGAGCAGGTGACTCGTTCTCCTTAGTCACAATCACCGGTGGAGGTATAGGAAGCTCGGGTTCCTTGGTACCTTTGCCACTGCGAGTGGTGATTGCTTTCATCTCCCCTCTTGGATTCGCAACGGTGTTACTCGGAAGAGTACCCGAAGAAGAGGGTTGATTACCTTGGAAGAAACTAGCCATCATGTTCTTCAAGTCATTCGTTTGACTATCCAACGTGTTTCTCATGTCAGCTCTCAGATCGTTCCCTTGTTTCACCAGGTCTGCTTTCAGGTTGAGCACTTCACGCTGAAGATTTCCCACTATGACATCGTTAGTCCTCATATAGGTTTCCACTTCTTGGTGTAAAGCGGTGGGTTGGTTGGGAGGAGCATTGTATGCGGGTGGTTGATAAGCAGGTTGCTGGTATACTTGGTTGTTTCGTTGAGGTGGTTGTTGTTGTTTGTGAGGTGGTATGTATGGTGTACGAGGTTGTTGTTGTTGTTGAGGAGGTCGATTGAGGTTTTGTTGTTGGTTTGGGTTGTTTGGAGGAAAACCGGGTGGTGAGAGGTAGTTGTTGGAGCGGTAGCTAAGCAAGTTACGGTCACCTTGAGGACGGGCTTGATAAGCAGGTTGAGGATAGGTGCCATAAGCTGCATTCACATTCTCAGAAGGGTAGTCTTGGGTGGCGGTACAAGTGGTGTAAGAGTGAGGACGCCCGCATATTTCGCATGGTTGGCTAACAGCATTGACTTGAGCGTCTTTAGCGTTTCTAGCGTTGATGCTGTTGGTGTTGCTGGCGGTTTGGGTAGCGAGCGATTCAAGAAGCGTAGTGATTTTGTCAAGTCGCTTGTCGCTGTCACTAGTACTAGCACTAGCAACATTGGTCCGAACACTCTTGGTTTGCACACGAGATTTATTCACAGTGATATCCCAAGCAGCATTGGAAGTCTTAGCCAAAAGATTACCCCCCGAGGCACTGTTTAGTGAATCTTGGTCATTCATGCTTAAACCATTATAAAAAGTATTAATTTTATGTACTTTGGTAAAACCATGTTGTGGGCATTTTCTCAAAAGATCTTTAAAACGATCCCAAGATTCACTAAACGACTCATCGTACTTTTGTTCAAAATTTATGATTTCATTCCGCAAATCGGTAGTACGAGAGGGTGGGAAAAAGTAATTGATAAACTTGGTTTCCAAATCCGTCCACGAAAGAATACTCTGTGGCGGTTCCTTAGCAAGCCAATGCCGGGCTTGTCCCTCTAAAGAAAAGGGAAAAAGTTGTAACCGGATTACCTCTTGTGGAACACCATTGAATTGACCGTATTGGTGAGTTGTAAGAATCTCTTGATATGGTCATGTGGATCATCAATGGTACGCCCCAAGAATGGTTGAGCAGAGACCATCTGGATAAAGCCGGATTTGAGCTCAAAATTGTTGGCTGCAATCGCTGGTATGACAATTGGATCAGTGTTCCCATCTACATGAGCTTGCAGAAGTTCAATCATCGGGCGATTATCCGGTAGAGGCTCATGGTTGTTGTTATTATTCATGTTGTTGAAAGGTGGGTTGTTATTGTTATTATTGTTGTTTTGAGGTGGTATGTTGTTGTTGTTTTGTACACCGGCCATGTCTAAGTTATCGAGAGGCTCGGGCTCTTGATAAGACGTTGATCGAGTGCGCATACACCTGCAAAAGAACTAACCAGGCAATAACAAAGCAAAAATATTTTTGGTTTTTTATGTTTTTTTTTTATTTTTAGAATTTTTGAAAATTTTATATTTTTTTTTGTGTTTTTGAAAATTTTTATGAAAAAGTAACGTTCACGGTGAACGGATCCCAAAATCCAAGTTCTCACAAAAAACTGTTGATCTTAACGAGAAGAGCCGACAGCGGCGCCATTTAATACATTGGTTTTGTATGGGGTTCTCTCTAAATTCTCTCGATATCCTCTCGAATTGATCTTGGTTCTAAGTGGAATGATTGTTCTTGGTTACAAAAAAGGGGAGTGGTTTTCTATTCTACTAAAGGTTTAAATGCACTAAAATGTAAACTTAACTTCAAAAGCACTTAAATTAATAACAATTAATAACACTTGGATTAAAATATAAAATAAAAATGAAGAACATTAAGAACAGTAAGTAAGTAAGACTTAAAAATGCTCAAAAGAAGATTGATTCAGAAGTTTGACCTTGATTCGGAACTTTCATCCGGAAGTTTACTCGGAAGATTGATCCGGAACTTGCTTACCCGGAACTTTTGGCTTGGAACTTCACCCGGAACTTTCACTCGGAACTTCACCCGGAACTTTGATCCGGAAGTTTATCCGGAACTTTCGTTTGGAAGTTTATCCGGAACTTTCGTTCGGAAGTTCACTCGGAACTATTGATTCGGAAGTTGGTCCGGAAGTTTCTTCGGAAGTTGGTCCGGAACATTTTGCTCGTAAGTTTATTCGGAAGATTTGTAAAGAACATTCATCCGGAACTTTTAAACTGACTCGGAACTTTTTAACATAAATTCATTCGGAACTTTAAAAAGGAAAATTCATTCGGAACTTTAAAAACTCATTCGGAACTTTTTGAAAGGGAATTCATTCGGAACTTCTTATGCTCATTTGGAAGTTTTAGTTCATCCGGAATTCTTGGTTCGTCCGGAACTTTTGGTTCATCCGGAACCTGGGAACTCAAGAACAGTAACTTTCAGAAAAACAGGGAAGTACGATTTCGATACAAAAATCACCAAGTTTTTCACCAAAACTTAAACAAATCTAATCCCTAATCATCTACTAACCATAAACTACAAATCCCATCAATAAAAACACAAATTCAACAACTTTTTAAAATCAAAACTCAACCAAATAAGAACTTTAGAACTTGAAATAAAAAGATGATGAAGAACAAGATGAATGAAAAGATTAAAGGAAGGCTTGTATTAATGATTAATGTTGAACAAATAAAAGACAAGATTAAACTACAAGATTTGGAAGAACAATAATCAAAATCACCAAACACCCTAGTGGTGTTGGTGATGACTACGAACAAGAAAAGAGAAAAAGAAGGGAATGAAAAACTAAAAAACTGAATGAAAAGTGTGAGGGGATCCATCTATTTATATGGCTTGTCTTTTGGTTGGTGAGTGGGCTTTCTCCCTTTCTTCTTGACTTCTCGTCTTTTCAGAAAAGTTGACGTTTTCGATTCTGATTCAGGATTTGTCGTCGATTAAATTCAACTCGTCTTTTAATTTCTTTGTTTAATAGACTTGAGTTTCTTCGACTTATGTAAATCTTCCATCTTTGGTCCTTTTCTTCGATAAATCTTCAGATAGGCCCAGTGACTTCAAATCTTTTGCATCTCTTGGACAATAGACTTCGTCTTGAGTCTTTTTCTTCGATAAAACCCATGCAATCCCATGTTTTCTTCTATATTCATCCGGTTGGCTCTGAAAACACAATAAACACAAAAACCACGCATAATTCCAAACAAATGATATTAAACACGCGTTTTGGTCTCGTTTTAGCCAGAATTAAGTGGTAAAAGGATGGGTGTTTTCACACCTATCAGTTAGTTTTTTTGTGTTTATTATCTTATGTTAAAATTAAATTAATAAAATGATGTGATTAATTTAATAACATGACTTAGGTTATTTAATTATTAATGATCATGGAATTATTTTAACCTAAGTATTTATATATTTAAGACTTATAATTAATTAATTATTTTAAAACCATGGATATAATTAATTAATTAACATGACTTAGGTTATATTATTAATATATAATAATACATATTTTAACCTAAGTATTTAACTTATTTAAATAAAAACATGTTATACTTTAATTAAATATTTTAACCTATAGTTTAATTTAATTACATGAAATAATTATTAAACTATACACTATATCATATGACTTAGAAAATAATCATGAAAACACTTAGGCTTATATACTTAGCTTATTTAACCAGCTTATTTCTAATTATGGAAACTTTCTATTTTTAGAAACTTAATTAAATAAGGCAGCTAATCTATTTATGGAAACCTTCTATTTTTAGAAACTTATTTATTTCAGGCAGCTAATCTATTTATGGAAACTTATTTAATTAAGGCAGCTAATCTATTTTTAGAAACTTTCTATTTTTGGAAACTTTCTATTTTTTGTAACTTTCTATTTTTGGAAACTTTCTATTTTTGGAAACTTTCTATTTTTGGAAAATTTCTATTTTAGGAAACCTGCTATTTTTGGAAAGTTACTTATTATTACACAGAAGTATTATAATACATGAAATACCAGAAATACTTAATCAGATTAAACATAATATAAGATAAAACACAGTTTAAGGCTTTAAAACAGTAAAACATGGTAGGAACACGTAAAATAAGCTAAGACATGACATAAAACCAGCTACGTATTTAGTAAGCAGATACTTATTCATGTACGTATTTATGTAGCACTAGTGATTCGGGAGTAGGATTCCTCGGAGTTCATCTTCTTCGTTCACTGGACATAAGGTACGGATTCCCGTCCTTTCAGTATGGACATTCTTTCCTTATTAGGATTCCCCGTATGCAGCCAACTATTTTCCCGTAGTATAAGTTACGTGTTTGATTGCTTATGTTTAATTAAGATTACCTATAGCCATATACATGCATGACCAGTTTCACCTAGTTATGGAGGTACCATAACCGTAACATTAGAGGCACTGATGTTATGACTTCACCATGGCGGAGTGAGTGCTCGTGGCGTCCCTTCAGCTTTTGGTCATTTATATTATATTTATCATGTGGGGCGTATGGGTGCATCCTAGTTACATGTTTTTATTCAGGATTTCATGGCGAATGTGGTGTGTGACTTGCATCCTTCACAATGAGCTGGTCCCTCCTACCCAAAAACCAATATATTAAATTAGAGGCAACCCCTCTAATTTGCATGATGAGGTCACCCCTCTAAGTATTCATGCACGGTGGATTTTCATGACCTATATTGGCTAATGGTAAAATATGACAAACAATTTTTATAAGATAAACATAAGACTTTCAAACCATTAAACCAGCTTTATTAAGACTTAACCAGGTTACTAGGGACTTAGTTTTCTTCCGCTATTATTATGTTATATGCTTATCCTATTCATGCTTTATTGTACATCCGTGCACTGAGCGTATTTGCTCAGCCGTTTTCCTTTTCTATGTTCCCAAAACGGCAGGTACTCAGGGACGCTCGTAGACACTAAGAGTACGTGCATATGGACTGGAAGCTGTCTAGCCTTCTTTACATTATGCATTTCCTTTCTTATGATACTTATGCTTTGGACATTGTTTAGTCCTTTCCTTTATTATACTATGTTTGTGTGTGATGAGCTTTACTTTTGGACTACCGATGTTTGATTCCGGTATTTTCCTTTTATGGTCAAGTAATGTTTAGACATTTTTCCTTGTATGCTGTGATGACACGCCATAATTTCTGTGATATTTCCATTTCCAAAATGGGGTGTTACAAATTTTGTTTTTTTTAGTTCGTGATCAGCTTTCATGAATGATATGTTTCTGGTTTGTACCTTTTTTTTTATTTGGATAAAGTAATGGTAAAGTAAATCTACAGTAAGTAGTATTAGACCCTACCTATAGTCTTAAGTTATGTTTTATATGACATTGTCTTTATTGAATTTTGTATCTCTAAACAAGGAAAATTCGTAGTGAAAACTTGAATTTAAATACTTTTGATAATTAACCGAATCACATGTGATTTCAGCAAAATTACGTGTGATTCAGATAAAATCACATGTAATTTAAAAGACAATTTGTTTTATATATTTTACATGAATGACAAAAGAAAATTTAATATACTGACAGAATTACATGTTAATCAAACAAAATCACATGTGATTAAGCTAAGGCGGGTTTGTTAGAAAAAGTTAAGGTTTTGAAATGCTTGAATCACATATAATGCAAACAAAACCACATGTAATTATAACCGAATCACATGTAATTCAAAAAGACAATTTGGTTTATATACTTTACATGAATGACAAAAGACAATTTGCACAAATCACATGTAAATTTGCTCAAATCACATGTGATTTTGCACACATCACATGTGATTTTATTTTGAATCACAGTGATTTAAAATCACATGTAAATTTTCACAAATCATATGTGATTTTATTTTAAATCATAATGATTTAAAATTACATGTAATTTTGCACAAATCACATGTAAATTTGCACAAATCATATGTGATTTTATTTTAAATCATAATGATTTAAAATTACATGTAATTTTGCACAAATCACATGTAATTTTGCACAAATCACATGTAACTTTATCTTGAATAACAATGATTTAAAATCACACGTAATTTTGTAAAATTGTTGAGGTTATACAAAATATTTGATGATTTTATTGGTAATTTTGCATTGGTATTTTTCACAAATCACTTGTGATTTGTGATTTCACAAATCGCTAGTAATTTTTCGAGTGATTTGTGTTTTCACAAATCACTAGTGATTTTTCACAAATCACTTTTGGTTTTTCACAAATCGCTAGACAAATCACAGGTGATATTGCATAAATAATGATATAGTTAGAAAATAATCACCAAGTTTAGTTTATGATATATTTGGAAAATCATATGTAATTATCACCGAATCACATGCAATTCAAGCAGAATTACATGTGATTTGTGCAAAATTACATGTAATTTAGAAGCCAATTTGTTTTATATATTTATATAAATGAAAACAAACAATTTAATATATTAACTGAATTACACATAATTAAAAAAATCACATGTGATTCATATAAAGTGAGTTTGTTAAAAAAAGTTAAGGTTTTAGAATGCTTGAATCACATGTAATGCAAGTAAAATCACATGTAATTAACACCGAATCACATGTAATTCAGAAGCCAATTTGTTTTACATATATTTTTTTTGGGGTAAAGGGGACTCCACCCGGTAAAATGAACATATTTTATATTAATGGCAACAGAAATTTTAATATATAGACAGAAGTACATGTGATTCAAACATTTTAATGTAATTCACATAAATCACATGTGATTTTAAAGTACTAACAAAAATATTTTTGTCAATTAATAGACGGTTATTTTCATATATTTTTAACGATTTTACAATGTTGAAATTCTCGTAAAAAAAATACACGTGATTTTCACAAATCGCATGTGACATTATAAATTCAATTGTGATTTTTAAAATAATAAATCAAACATGAGTTTTCGAGAATCACATGTAATTTTTCGAGAATCACGTGTGATTTTTTTACGAAAATTTTTAAAAAAATTTCGCCGAAAGTATATAGAAGTGCATATCTATAGAAAGAGAATTTAATTCCCGTCGTGACGGTATACTTATTTTTTCATAACGATTAACGGTTTGAGAGATATTTAATTTTTAAGAAATAAGATGAAAATGTGTTTTTTTTAATTAAATTTTAAAAGATTAATATAAACTATTAGATGTGATTTAAATAAATAGTGGAGATTGCTTCCTTTTTTCTTTTTTAGATACATGTTCCTTAGGGACTTTTGTCATCCCTACCCACCCTTACACCTTACAATAAAAAATATATTCGGAAACTCACCAAAACCATCTTTTATCTTAACCCAACCATCTTTTTCTTTGTAAAGCAAAACCCAAAGTAGGGACTTTTTCAAGAGATTCTTTCTTTAATAAGAAATAATTACTTTATTTATTCCCTTTAGAAGTGAAAGTATTCCTTAATTTAGTTAAAAATGTGTAATTTTCGTTAATGAAAGTAAAAAACTGGTAAAACATATACGTGTAAAAAAACGAAAAGAATAAAACTTATAGAAAAAACGGGTGAAAATTATAAAACTTTAGGGTTGAATCTATCATTTATCAAACTTTAGGGTTAAAACTTAGGTTTTTAGATCTTTAATCCTCAGTCACCAAACCACCCGTCCGTCAAAACTTAAATCTGGAGCTCATCCGAACCACAAGCCTGATGATAACAACAGAAAGGAGGTCATCCAAATCAGCACGCCACCGTGTCCGTCACAAAGGAGGTTAGTTCAAGTTCAATATGAAGATCCAAATCACCAGAACATACGTCTTTGAGACACAATTAATCAATTACAAACCTTAATTAAGATCAATCAAATTTTAGTTATTGAGGGTTTTTGTTGGGATGTACCAGTTTGATTTCAAAGGTATTGTTAATTTTGTAGATTTTTATTTAATAGTGTTAATTAGGGTTTTTGTTGGATGAGTCAGTTTGATTTCAAAGGTTTTTGATTGAGATGTTGTTAATAAAAGAGTTTTTATTATTAGTGAATTAGATCATTTATCTGATAACAGTTATAACATTGATTAATGCATTATAATTTTTCTTTATTGGAGCAGGATTTTAAATGATAATCACTTTTATTCAATCCTCATGGTGTTGAGACACCATCACTCACTCGACGAATGGTTGTAGTGAAGCTGCAGGGGGTCTTCTTTCTCATGGTGCTTCTACCAAAGCCAAAGCAAATGTATGTGTTTATCTTTATTGATCATCACATCGACACTACGAAATAGAACAATGACATGTATAGGATTGCACGTAAGAACTGCTTATCATCGGGGCTCATAGGGTATGAAATCGAAACTTCCAAGTTATTTAAGTTGGGTTTGTTTGGTATTGTAACTAAAACTGCAGATTATTAAAATGTTGATTGTTTGGGTATGTTTATAATTAGTGGTAAATCTTATGATACTTAATTTGATGCTGCCCATTCATGTATATAATTGTATATAAAGTTAGAAGTACATATAATACTTGAACATCCAAATGGAGTTGCAAAGTTTACTTCATCTGTTATCTGCGCCAACAAATTGATTGAACATTTACCATCTCGATTATAAGCTGCACATTGCTGTCTTTGGACCGAAAGAATGTGATTTGTTCGCTTCAAGATTAGTAGTTAACATGACCCAACTTCAGCAAATAAGGTCTCTTTATAGAGCTTATGAGTTGTAATATTGTTTGTAGCTTTTGAGTTTATCAACTTGAGGTAAGCTAACCATACACCCCGTTTACGATAAGCAAATAGGAAATGTTTTGTTTAAACTTTAATAGAAAGAAAGTAGACAATAATGGTGTCGAATCTAAAAGAAACTCGAATGTAATGCTAATATTTTAAATTTGCTTATTCCTAATAAGATTTTTGCGATATTATAACCATTTAGCTCTTCACTTTGAAACAATAAAAACACTAAAAAAAGAGTTTTTTAGTCTGGCTAAGTGAAATACTATTTTAATCATGAATGTTATGTTTAGGCTGTTAAGTGCTCTTTATCATGATAAGATTTCATATAGGTGTGTGGGATCATTATCAAATTAAACCGATTATGAAGAAACTGAGGGGGATTATTATCAGCTTTATATAAGATTGCGGAAAGGTTGATAGGTGTCAATAATTCAGAAGTATTCAGCATTGCATCTTTTAAATATATTGGAAATGCCTTTCGTGATCTATTAGAGCTGCAATGTTATTTAATAGGGTCTATGTTTAATTATGTTGGCGGGTCAGTAGGTATTCGCTAAGTATAATCACTTTATAACTTTGTCATCCTGGTGTGTATCTAAAGGGGACTGTTTTCGAAATGTCTCATCTATCTCGCATCAGATAGTATGGTAATTTTGACAAACCATTGGGACAGTTTCTCTGAGATAATTTGTTTGATCAAGTTAGTAGTTATATATGTTAACCTTTTTCTATTGGTGCAAATTGCATTTTGAGATTATAAAAGTTGTGGTTTATTTGGCAGAATTATAGATGGTCTTCCGTCCCTTCGTGTGAAATGCCTTCAGAAGCACATGTGCAATGTTCCACCCATAAGGGAAGCCACTTCCACAAAATTTGTGAAGAAATTGATAGACGTCTTGCCAGGAGAAAATGATGGTAAGATATGGATTGTGAGTTAGATTGGGGTATTGAGATTAGGTTTATCGAGTGACTAGGAGGATGACGATAATGATGATCTGACTATCGACGATATGTTAATGATCTCAAAAGAGGTATGTCTTTATTTTTTTGTTTAAATGGTTACAGGATATTTAGGGGGTGTTTGGATGTGTATATAGTAGCTGAGTATATACAAGGCACGTCATTCAGATAATTTAGTTTCATTGTAGTTGCAATCAAGTATCCCATGGTAAAATAAGTAGATAATAAAGGCTTTTGTGACCCTTTCATAGTTTGTTGAAAATGACAAGAGTAGCAAGGGTTAACAGCAGCCATGAGACTGACAATGTGGACTAAAAAATAAATATTCACACATATTTTCCTCTATGACCAAGTGTCTCTCATTGCCCCCATGATACGGATACAAGAACATACCACATCAAAGAAGAAGCTTCTCATCACAATTGGGTTGAAAATACAAGTGAAGTTACATCAGGTGATTTCAAAATGAAAGATGACCCTGCTCAAGACATGCTTGATATGTTTTTATGGCCTTTACTTTACAAAACAATTAGGAATGAAGATACCAGTACAATTAAAGATGTCGTATTTCCCCGTGAAATTACAACTCAAAGGCATACTACAACAACAAACAAAAAGCATAATCATGTTATTTCCGATAAACAGGTCACCTTTACAAAGAAAAAGCAGCCTAAGGGATGCAGTCGCTATGCTTCTTGAGTCTTGACCAAGAATGATTCTCATATTTGTTAAAGCAGACTCAATGTGCAGCAGGTACATGATAGTGTAGTGGATTCTTTGTCGATGTATTATCAATTTTTTTAAGTTGATATATTATCAATTTGATGATATATATTCTTATGTGTGGAGTATAAGTTTGTGAATTGAGTAAAAATATATCAGCATGTGTGAACTATATTATGAATTTGATGAATGTAGTTGATACATGCATCTCTTTGGTAACAACCACGCAGAAAGATATAGGTGAAATGATGACATTACTTACCATATTTAGTGACGATGGCGGTTAAACGTTTTGATGGTTGCTGATATCTTTTTATATCTACAAAAACACGATAAACTAATATGAATGTTGATAGAGGCACTGGGAAACCTGTTTTGACCCATTCTATGTGTGGCCCATATTAGGACTTTACACTACCAGTTATTGTATATTCTTCAAAATGTAATTTAATCCATGAAATGTAATTTGCACCATGTAATTTAATCTTAGACATCATAAAATAGTTCATTAAGAATACACCATGTAATTGTGTATTCTTCAAAAATATAGGAACCTACAATTTGTACATCTTGCTGATTGTTTGTCATGGACATCTTTTATAAACTGCAAAGGGTTTAGCAATAGGAAAAAAGAAGTATTATTTTTCATTAAATAGATATACGTTGTAAAGTGTTTGAAAAATAATGGCGGTGGCCGGTGAGGCTACCCGGAAGTATGACAAAGCAAAGTTTAGGTCATTAATGGAGACCACTCAATCAGTGATTGATGTTGTTGAAGCCAAGGAAGAAGTGAAACAAGCTATTGCAGATGATCTGAACTTGATGCATAGTTTGGATTCTAAAAAAGAAATGAAGCAAGGTGAGTATCTTAACATGCCTATAGTGTGTACAAAATGTTATTTCTAGGCTAATAGACCTTCATGATTCATGACTTCACGTACTTTCAAACACTTACAGCTGTTGCCCCTATATGCGGGCGATTTTCGGCATCTCTTTCGAGATAGGAAACAAACTTACTTTTTCTTACATAAAAGTTGTTTATCTCTATTCTTAACGCAGCTATTTCGACATTAAACATGCATTTCAATTAAATAAGCAATCCCATACACGCCGGCTGGTGACAGGTATGGTTTATAAATCATTGCACAACAGATGTTCGAGAATAGCATACGCTGGAAACCCCTAAGGTTAAATCAATGACATCAATACGTGCTCATCGCCAACTCATTTACTTTGTGAGCCTTACATTCGTGTTTTTAGTATCAACGTTTTATTCTAACAATGTGAGATGAAAACTACATATATTCACACTGGATGTCGTTCGCCTTCCACTCGCAAGTGGTCCAAGAGTAAGACGTGAGTTCTTGCTTGAGCGGTGTACATTTTTGTAAAAGGTAACTAATAAGTTAATATAAATGTTAAATGTAATATCAAATGTATGTACATATTAAGGAAATATCATATACCGGTATGACTCGATTCGACGGTAAAAAAATATACGTGTAAATAATAAATGAATAATTTAACACGATCAAAACATAAAGAAAAATTAAAATAAACAGCATGAAAATTCCTAACAACTTGGGTCGTTATGTGTATAATTACTATTTATTTTTATTGAATAGAACACATTGTTAAAAATATTAGAAAAAGACCCGTGCGTACACGGGTATTATAGCTAGTAATAAAGACACAAAACAAATAATAATTATCCAAAATTACACCGTGATCTACAAGACACCACTGACACAACAAAAAAACCAAATCATCACATCATCCAGTCATAAATCCCAAACCTCCCACCATTTCCCAAAATTCTACGAAACCCAAATCCATCACACTTTGTATTCTCACCCAGAAATCTCTCTAATTATCACGACGCCAAGAACATATCGAAACCCTCATCTTTAGAAAATCTACTATCAAATCGAAATAATTAAAAGACGATGGATTCTTGTCCTTTTGTCCATGGAACGGGATGTGTCTATTAATACAGATTGATTGTTTTTTCTTCAAGTGGGTAAATGATTTCGTATAATGGTTTCGTCGGTGCTTGGGTTAATGGAGAATTGTTCAGTATTGTCAGTTAATCAAAACATCAGTGGGTTTATTTAGTTTTTGTGAGAAACTAAAGAAAAAAATAGGGTGTAATGTTTTGGGATATACTAGAATATCCAAAATGATATACTATCAGTTCTCACAATTTAGTTTTTGTGAGAATGTAGGATCTAGAATATCCAAAATGATATACTCTCTGATTGTTCATTTGAAAGAAAGAAACTGATGGATACTTGTTTAGTATTTAAAAACAAAAATGACATGGCTTGTTCACCACTAGTGATATGGCTTGTTCACCATTAATAGAAGCTGAAGTTGGTATATTTTATGTCAAGTACTTAGCTAAAACTTCATACTAGAGCTTCAAAAAACCTAAAGCTGGTCTTAAATGCCGAAACTCAAATACTAATGCCTACAAAACTTAAATACTGATGCCTAACTTCTAAAGCTTAATCTCTGAACCAACAAAACCCGAAGTTGAAGAAAAGCTTCATTAGGTACATCCTAATGGCAAACAATATGCTTTGTTATAGTAACTGAAAAGTAATTACATTTGAATAACTAGAATTGAAAGAAACATCAAGGGAAGCCATTTTAGGTTTCTAAACAGTTGATGTTTTACATCAAATGCTGTTATAATTTGTAGAAAACAGAATTAGCTTAACATTATCCTATTAATAACAAAGGGGAACACCAGGTGAGCATGGTTGGTAATAATGTTGCAATTTTAGTGTGTAGAAACTAGAAGGGTGGTGGTGGCGGTGGTAGTGGTGTTTGAATAGTTTTTTAAATTTACTTGTTTAAATATCGGTTTTCAAAAATCCTTTTTCAAAAACTTAGACTTGAGTGATTGTGAAATCTTCTTATGCACAATATGAACAATGGATAGTGGATCTAAACTAATAATCACAATTATATAGGAAAGAATAACGAATGTAAAGAGATAAGGAAAAGAAAGATCAAACCAAACACCAAGGATTTATAGTGGTCCGGCAACTAAGCTCACTCCTCGTTCCTACTCCACTCCTCGAGTACTCCTTACTCGAGAGTTCACTAATCAACAAGCTCCTTAAGGTGGAGAAACCGTACACGTCGCTTAACTAATTTTCGACTCTAAGATAATAGTCGAGCCCTAATCATAGCTAGGACCAATCTACACCAATATACTTTAAGGCCTAAGTATTAACCACAATACATACACAACTTCCAAATTTACACAACAATTTGGATCTTCACAACAACACAAGAATAAAATAAAATTTTGATCTTCAATGGATCTTGAGGTAGACACAACAATTCAAGGGATGAAAGCGTTCTTCTCTTTGCACTTGAGAGGATGAGAGAGGAGGAGAAAGATTCACTTCTAAACAAGTAGTAATCAACCAAATAACCAACGATTTGAGTGATTTAAGAAGGTGGATTGAATCATGAAATTTGTGTGCAAAAGAGGTAAAGAGAAAATCTAGAAATGGTCCACTATTTATAAGACAAGGTTCCAACGGATAGTTCTGGGCGCGGTTCCTTATTAAACCTACAGTTCGATATCGATAATGAACCGCCTAGGCATTTAAGGAACCACACTCCCCAGACTCCACTCCTTTTTGTCTTTTAGTGGGCTAGTCACATCTGGTGGAGTTTTTATCCTCAAACGATATTCCTAAACCAAATGGAATATGCCATTTTCAAATTTTCAAATTTCTAATTTAATAAAATATTTTCTTAAAAATAAAGTTTAATAAAATCTTTTGTCACTTAAAAATAAAAGTGAGTTTTAATAAAAACGAAATCCTTGATCACTTAGTTAGGTTGATAACTTGTCTATTCATACCTTAAGTGATAATGAATGAAATGAAAAATACTTGAACTCAAGAATTCGATTTTAGTTATTTTCGTAAATGCTTGTTTTTACATATTATCGTAATCAAAACTAAGCGAGACCGAAAAATGCAAGTAACGTTTTTAGGCATCATTGCATTAACAATCTCCCCTTTTTTGATTCCGACAATACATAAACTCAATCAAGTATGAAAACAAGATTTTCGAAGACAAGTTTATTTCGTTTCTCCCCCTTTGTCGAAGCAAAAAGGTAGCAAAAGTCTTGAAGGTAGAGAAGAAACGGACTTTGCTAATGCTCCCCCTTGGTGCTTACTCCCCCTTGCTTGGGGCACCAAGGAATCGAGCTATGGTGACAAGCTACATAGAAGGGTTAGAAGAAGAGAAGAAACACCCAACAAGATATAGCAAAAGGTCACACAATAAAAAAAAATAAGAAGAGAAGATAAAGATAACAAAGATCCATAATAAGTCATGTTAAGAAAAAACATGAAAAGATACAGGGAAATAAATCATACAAAGATGTATGAGACACAAGCCAAAAAACATAAGCACGAATCTAATCCTAGTTACACTAGAATTTTAAGATTTGCTTAAATTGAATGTCTTATTAATAAGCAACCCACATGCTTAATTAGAAGACGAAGTTGTAGCGGAATTTGGTGGTGGTGGAGGCTCGGTAATGGTCTCATAGTCATAATGAAGAGGAGGCTTGACTAAAAGACTCTTGATGTATATCAACTCCTCATAGATATGAGCCATAACAAGATGTTGATATTGACAAAAATGAAAATATGTTCCATGATGCATGACATTATCATGTGAGGGAGGAAGAACACAAAAGGGAAGTGGTGGAATTGAAGAGTTTCCAAAATCAATTTTCTTAGAAGGAGAAGAAAATTGATTAAGTGTGTTCTTGGGTGAATTTGGATTGAAAGAGATTGGGGAAAATGGAGGAGAATCAATGCTTTAATTTGGTGAATAAGTAATTTTGATTTGAGAAATGGATGCAAAATGCTTAGGGTTAAGTAAAGAAAGCACAAGATAATTTTGGGGTGGTCAAAGGTTTGAAACAAAGATTCCAAAAAGTGTTGGAACAAATTTAGAGTTACAGAAAACTCAAATTCGAAAGCTTCTGCCTGCGATTCTTTATCTTACCCTGCAGTTCAATAAAATTATTGAGCCGCGGTGGAATTAAGGAACCGCCCACAGTGGGTGTGTTTTGGAGGACAATGGGAATTTTCCAATTCAACAAATCCTAATTTTCTAGTCCAACGAATCATAGAGACATGCTTAAAGCAATAAAGTACTAAGAAACAAACAAGAACTCACCAAACACGACTTTGACCAAAATATATGGATTGTAAAGTAAAATAGATGTTTGAAGTGTGTTAATCTAGACACTTAGTCATGACACAATGATCCTCCATAGTTCATTGGTGTTCTCGCTATTTTTAAGTGACTCATACATATGAATTATGTATGCTCGATATCAATAGCAAGAAGCCATGAAAAACGTTTTTAGATTGAATTAACAATGCAAAAACATTTCTCGATCATTTTCAAAAGAACTTTAAGATATTTGAAAAAGAGAAGAGAAGTTTTTCAAAAGGAGTTTAAGAGACTCAATAACTCAAAGAAATAAAAGACTCAATTAAAGAAAATGCGCAATTAAGGTATATGTACCATTAAACCTAGACCTAGACGCAAGTAATTAAAAGGTTCCCTCTTAAGTAGCTTAGTGAAGATGTCGGCTAAGTTTTCTACCGAGGGTACCTTCTCAATCGAAATGTTCCCCTTTTGAACATTATCTCAAGGAAATGGTGTATGTGCTTAGTTCGCGAATTTTGCACGGGATTCTTACTAAGGTCTATTGCACCCTTATTATCACACATGAGGGAACATCATTGAGTGTAATCCCGTAATCAACAAGCACTTGCTTCATCCATAGAGCTGGTTGACAAGCTTTTCTGGCTCTCATATACTCGGCTTTCGTGGTGGATATAGCAAGAGCGTTTTATTTCTTGGAGAACCAAGAAGTTAAACAACAACCCATGAAGGTACAAACTCCACTTGTGCTTTTCCAGTCCACATAGTCCCCCCAGGGACGAAGCCAGGACGAAATATGACCGGGTGCACAAATTTTTTAAACCGTAATATAACATATGTAAAAAATGAGTTAAAACGAAAGGTAGAAACACGTTCCGATTGACTGGGTGCATTTTAGATACATTTAGAAAAAATTGATGTCTTCTTCATAAATTAACACTACACATAAAAAATTCATAGGGGTCACGGGCACCCGCGGGAACCCCCTAGCTCCGTCCCTAAGTCCCCCGCATGATCCGAGTCCACGTATATTATGGTTACTACACCGATCCCTTTAGGATACCATAATCCTAAATGTATAGTGCCTTTAATGTATCAGAAGATACGCTTAACCGCTTCAAGATGAGAGGCTTTGGGATCCTCTTGGAAGCGAGCACAAAGGCAAACACTAAACATGATATTAGGTCGACTTGCCATTAGGTACAACAAACTACCAATCATACCTCTATATTTGGTGTTGTCTACCGACTCACAATCACCATCTACGGTGAGTTTAGTATCCGAGGCCTTGGGGGTCTTCATAGGCTTAGAGTCCTCAAACCCAAATTTCTTTAGCATTTCTTTAACGTACTTAGATTGATTAAAGAAGACGCCATCGTCCATTTGTCTAATTTGGAGTCCTAAAAAGAAGTTAGGTTCTCACATCATGCTCATTTCAAACTCATCATACATGATTTTGGAAAAGTCATCACATAAACTTTGACAAGTTGAACCAAATATAATGTCATCAACATATATTTGTACGATTATGAGGTGAGAACCTTTCTTCTTTGTAAAAAGTGTATTGTCTACCATTCCCATGGTATACTCATGTTTTACAAGAAACGCTTTAAGTCTATCATACCAAGCTTTGGGTGCTTGATTAAGACCATAAAGAGCTTTTATAAGCTTGTAAACATGATCGGTTCTGAAAATCAATGAAGCTAGGAGGTTGAGCCACATATACCTCCTCATTGATCAAACCGTTAAGAGATGCACTTTTTACATCCATTTGTTGAAGCTTAAAATCTAATTCACAAGCATAAGTGTTGGGTCCACTAGATGTGGATCTTGCAGCCTGTCAGGAACGGTGAACAACTTCTGTAATCACAAGTCTATTCACAAAGAGACTCTATACACAATATAAGTGCGGAATATAAATACTATAAAGAAGAACAGAATAACTATAATGACTTGATCCTTTCTAAGGATTTCTAATAGTGATAATCACTGGAATTACGTTTGATGAAGGTGTGTATAACCCTTCTGCCTAAGGTTCCTTTTATACTACAAGGAAACCCTAATACATCACTAAACAAAACGTGTAAAACTGATATGCATATTCTTTCCTAACATATCTCATGCATATCCTAACAGAATAATAAATAAATAATAAAGTTTGACTTTAACTAGGACCAGGAGCACGACTTGCTCCTACTACCACTATGACCAGGAGGAACTACATACCTCCTAGTCTACCTATTACAATTAACTATTCCAATGGTCCTAACAATAAGTTAAAAGGATCCTAATGGACTCTAACCTTGCCACCGGTGCGTATGTATCATCATAATCAATCCCTTCTTGTTGATTATAGCTTTGAGCTACAAGTCTATCCTTGTTACGAGACACAACACCATTCTCACGTAACTTATTCCTATATACCCACTTGGTTCCTATGATGGTAGTACTTCTAGGTGGAGGAAAAAGTTCCCAAACATCATTAACAATGAATTGATTCAATTCTTCTTGCATGGCGACAACCCAACTCTCATCCATCAAAGTTTCTTTAATATTCTTTGGTTCAATCAATGAGACAAAACAAAAGAAGTTACTTTGATCTTGGACTTGAGATCTAAAGGTCCTTTGATTAATGTTGGGAATAAATGTCTTTGGAAATTCTCCCTGCTATAATGTTCAAAGTTCCCACTGCTAGTGTACTTTCCCCTACTGGACTATTGAAGGCAGTGGGATCTATTCCCACTGTTTGAAGTGAAAGACCCTGCTTCATGAATAAACATGGAAGAGATATTGACGCGTTTCTGTTACTACTATAGTATACCTTCATAGTTTATTTCATAGTTGTCTTGTACAAGGGCCCTTATGCTATAAAAGGACTCACTAGGGTTTTGTGTTTGATAGATCTCTCTGGTCATTTCATTTCGTACTTTAAGGTTGTAAAACCCTAATACCATCTTGGGTATTCATATATTGCTTAATATATTAAAGCTTACAGTTTGGTTCACTACTTGTTCTTGTGCTAAATATTACTTTCCGCGTCTTGTTTAGTTACTTTGTCAAAAGAAAAGTTTCTCTAAGTGATTGTTTGAGTTTACTCTTGCAATCACTACCCTTAAGCAAGCTAAGATTTAAGATATGAGTTTGGGATCAACAAGTGGTATCAGAGCTTGTTGAGAAACTTTGATTAAACCAAGAACAATACAGTCCTCACGCCTAACACCAATCATGTCTACATACACTCTTTCATCCTCAAACAACAATGCCCTCAAACTTCCAATTTTGGATCCTGAAAACTTTGAAATGTGGGAATTCAGGATTCAAAAGTATCTCAAAATGAACACTATGCCCTATGGGAGGTCATAGAGTTTGGTGATCAATTCACCAAAACAGTGGAAGTGGCAGATGATGGTAAGAACAAAGAAAAGGAAGATGGTGAAAGCTCCAAAGTTGGTGCAAAGAAGACCAAGTCTGCTGCTGCCCCAGACAAGGAGATCCAAGCAAGAAGGTATGATGTCGGAGCTCACATCTCTTTGCTGTTAGACCTACCTGATAGACATCAGTTAAAGTTTAGGAAGCATAAGACTGCTAAGGAACTTTGGGAAGCCATTGGAAAAACGTTTGGAGGAAATGAAGCTACCAAGAAGAAAAAGAAAAATCAAATGATAGACCAATTTGCTTTATTTAAAGCAAAAGGTGATGAAACAATTGGCTCTATCTATTATAGGCTTCAAGATCTTGTTGCACAATTAGAGTTCTTTGACATAGAGGTTTCAAGAGAGCAGGTCAATGCCTGATTCCTCAATAGCCTTCAGAAAAATGGTTTGTTTACAAATCCATTTGGCAAAACAGGGATGACATTGATGACAAAAACATTGATGATATCTACAACTACTTGAAGATTTTTGAGCCAGATGTCAATGAAATGAAAGCTTCAGGAACCATTCCCACAAATTCAAGTGGACTTGCTGATCCACCTGCTAACATAGCCTTCATTTCACAAAACAGTGGAAACTCCAAAAGTAGTGGGATTGAGGTTTCCCTGCTACACATTCCACTGTTTCAAGCTCAGGTCAACCAAATGGAGAAGAAAGACCTACAATATTTAGTCTTGACACTGTTTGTGCATTCATTGCATCATAGGGACCTCATGGCTCCACTGTGTTGCATGATGATTTAACCCAAATTAGCAAGAAAATCTTGGAAAAATGAACATCGAATGAAATATGGATCTACTTAGTATGAGAGCCAACAGATTCTATAAAATATGGGAAACAGATTTCCATTAATCCTTCTGATGTAACTGGGTTTGATAAATGAAAGGTGGAGTGCTACTACTGTAGGAAGAAAGGTCACTTTGCCAGGGAATGCAGATCTCTAAAGAATGGTAGCAACTATAGGAAGGAGAACAGGAATGAGGATTCTGAGGCCAAGGCTATGGTAGCCATGCAAGGAATAGATGGAATTGGATGGGACTGGAGCTCTATGACAAAAAGTGTTGAAAGAAATCAAGCTCTAGTTGCTGAGGAGACAGAGAAAGAATTTGCTCTAATGGCTATGTCTACTTCTAGCTCAGACAATGAGGTATATGATGACTCTTACTGTACTAAAGGGTGTAGGAAAGACACTGAGTCATTAAATGATCAAATCAAAAAGCTAAATGTTGATTATATAAATTCCGAAAATAATCTATACAACTATAAACGTGCTTTAGAACAACTAGAGTCTGGAATTAGAGAATATCAACAAAGAGAGAATCAATATAGGGAGCACATTGGAATTTTAGAAAGAGATGCTAGAGAAAAAGATGCCACTGTCCAGAAACTAACTGCTGAAGTTGAAATATTTAGAGCAAATCAAGAAAAAGATAATTTAACCATTGAAAAGTTTGGAAAAGCTGCTAAAGATTTAACTAAGGCTGCAAAAATAGGACAATCCCTCAAAGATAAAACTGGTTTAGGTGTCAAAAATCAACATGCTGAAATTCCACCACCCCCTGCTAACATACATGGTACTAGCCCAATGAAAGACCTTTCTTGGACTGAAATTCCTTGTTTTTCTAAACAGGAAGATATTGTGTTTGACCCTAATTGCTATGGGTTGGATAATCAGAAACAAGAAGAACCATTGGTCAAAACCAGTAAAATAAGAGATTTTAATAAAGAATAGACATCTTTGAAACAGTGGAAAATAGATAACTAATACAAGGTTTTTAGCCAAGTATCAAAGTTCGTTGTTCCATTCTTTTCGAATTGATTACCGTTAATTAGTGCGACTCAGTTGTTCTTGGTGGAAAAATAAATGGTTTGGTTGTCTATCTATTTTAAACTAATAGCAAATATGAAAATGTCGTTGAGTAAAATTAAAGCTTTAAAAATTAAACTAAAATAACGAATTAAAAATAAATGATAGAAAACTTAAAAACAAAATTAGATAAATACTTGAAAACTTAATGAATCTAAAACTTGAAAACTTTGGAAAAACAAGAAATTAATCCCATCGGAATGCTCTAATCGGAATTCACAAAATGAATGCAATCGGAATGTGTAAAAGGAATCCACGCCGGAATATACAAAACTACTCCAATCGGAATATATCTAAAACCCTGCAATCGGAATACCAATAATAACCCTCTAGATCGGAATGTGTCCTTCAATCACAGTATATCCTCAATCGCAATACCAATCATCGCAAAACCCTGATCTCAATATTCAATCGCAATACACCAATCGCAATATGAAAATCAAATCCAATCGCAATGCACCCAAAAGTAATCCCGTCGCAATGTCACCAAAAGGAAACCTATTGCAATCCCTATCGCAATTTGAATCGGAATATAAAACCCTGATGCGATGCACAGATCGCAATGTGCATCGCAATACAAAACCCTATTGCGATTGACTGATCGCAATATGTGTCTCAATACCCCGTCGGAATGGGGTTTTACTTTGCGATGGGAATTAATCCGAAATAAGCTAGGATTTAAGCTATTTTCAATAAGCTCAATCCAAGACTTAACCAACTCAATAATAAGCTGAACTAATAAGCACGAAATAAGGACTTTAAATAAGCAAAACTTTTAAATCAAACCATAAAAATATTAAAACTTTAAGAAAACTTTTAAAAAGTAAATAAGCTAAGTACCAAATAAGCCAATAAGCATAAAAAAGCTAAAAGCTTATGTAGAAACTAGAAGGGGGGGGGGGGGGGGTTGAATAGTTTCTCTTCGATTGGTGACCAAATTAAAATTACTTTCAATTTGGTTTGTATCAAAACTATTTTTTGCTTGAAGCTAAGTTGCATAATGATTAGGTTCAATTCAAATGCACTAGTAAAGATAATAGGTAAGTGTAATGGTAATGAAATAAGTAAAGAGTAAGGAAGGAGACAACCTAGTGGGAAGACACCAAGATTTATAGTGGTTCGACAACGAGGCTCTATCCTCGTTTCTACTCCACTCCTCGAGTACACCTACTCGAGATTTCCACTATATCCACAAGCTCCCTTCTCGGCGGAGAAAACCTTACATCGTCGCTTACATTATTTTCCGACACTAAGCTAAATGTCGAGACCTAATCTTTAGCTAGGACCAATCTACACAACGTTGCCTACTTCACAATTTAACGACACAAGGCTAGATGTCGAGTTCTAATCATAAGGTAGAACCAATCTTCACGATGTTGCCTACTTCACTATTTTACGACACAAGGCTAGATGTCGAGTTCTAATCCAAAGCTAGAACCAATCTTCACGACTCTTCACTTTGAAGCTAAGTGAGAACTTCACACAACAAAACTATTAATCACTTTCAAGTTTAGTGAGAACTCACAAGACACAACCACATCACTTTATAGTTTAGTGAGAACTACTAATCAAATCTATTACAACTCAACTAGACTTATCCAAGTACACACATGTAGCTTAGATTTACACAACGCAAATCCAAGCAAACACATATGCAATGGATGTACACAACAAATCCAAGTATCCACAAATAACTTGGATGAACACAACTAGTCCAAGTATTCATAAATACAATGGATTGAGCTAAAACAAAAAGGGTATCATGATGAATATGACTAGCTCATAGATTCATCTTTATCACAACACTAGTGAGTGAGTGATCTTCTCATTGGACAAGGTAAAGGAGGGGATCAAGAGGATAATCATATGTAAACATCCTTAACACTTTAAGTGATCATTTACTAATGATTATGCTATAGAAAACAGAAAGGGGGCTGAGAAAAACGTCCAAGAGGCTTATTGGAAAATGAGATTTGACCCACTATTTAAAGGAGACAAAGTATAACGGATATATAACGGCTATCTGGGCGCGGTACCTTATCTAGCCCGCGGTTCCTTATCGTTAGGGAACCGCCTAGCCACTTAAGGTACCGCCCCTAGAGTACGCTCCATTTTTTGTCTTTTAGTGGGGTAGGAATATCTGTGGTATTTGAAGCCTTCAAAGGATATTCTAATAGCATATGGAATATGCTATTTTAAAATTTTCATTTACCATTTTAATAAAACATTTTCTAAAAAAGAAAGTTTAATAAAAAGTCTTTTGTCATATTAACAAAAGTGAGTTTTAAGGATAATCATTTTGATGATCACTAAGTATGATTAAGAAATGTTAGTGATATGATTATTACCTTGATGATAGTGTTAGTTAAATAATTCGTTTTGTGTTTTATACTAAATGTGTTGTATAGTTTGTTGTGATCAAAACTAAGAAAGATTAGTTAACACTAATAATGTTTTTAGGCATTACTTGCATTAACAATCTCCCCCTTTTTGATTACGACAAACGATAAACTCATTTGCATAGAAACACAAAATAACGATTTATTAACGAGTTTATCACTATCATTTCTCCCCCTTTGTCGTAGCAAAAAGGCTAGCACAAGTCTTTTGAAGAGAATCGGACTTTGCTAGTAGCTCCCCCTTGGTGGTTGCTCCCCCTTGCTTGGGGCACCAAGTTTGTGAGCTAAGGTGACATGCTACACAAAGGTTAGTAGAAAGGAAAGAAACACCAATGTATATATGATCACTACCTACTAAGTAACTTGAGAAGGAGAGAGAGAAGAAATCTCAAATTAGAAGCAAGTATTTTGCTAAGTTTGTCCAAAAAGGTAATTGACAAAATCAAACTTCAATCCAATGAAGATGATAAGCTTGTCAATGGGTTAAAGTTTAGAATTGATGGAATCACCCATAAGCAATTGTAAAAATTAACCATGATCAACTCAAAATAGAACTAAAGGGATAACACACAAAGGTTACATAATAGAAAAGACACAACGAAGTAGATAGTCATACACACAATATGAGTATATAAAGCAAAAGATATGGAAAATAAACCACAAAGCATAAGCTATTCTAATAGTGATAATTTTCCAAGATTGCTAGAAAATAAAAGACTCTAAAGCAACTAAAGTAATAAAGACTCCAAGAGTAGTTAGTCCTTTAGTTGGAAAAATAAGACGACGATGCATCATTTGAAGTTTTGTCCACCGGAACGAAAACTTGAATAGGAGGTCGTGTGAGGAGGAATTCAAGAAAATTTAACTTCTCATACACACGAGCAAGTTCAATTTGTTGAAATAGACAACAAGCACACGAGGATCCATGATGCAACACAAAATCGTTTGATGCGGGTGGGGCATCAAACTTAGGGTTTGGTGGTGGAGGGGTAATGGGGTAGGAAATGTTTTCACAATGCCTTGTGAGGTTTGGGAAGGTTGAAAGGTCATTGAGTTGAGGGGTGTTGAAGGATTGAGGTGGTGGAGGAACATTTTCTTTTGCTCCAGTGATGGGGTTAATGGTATAAGTCTCATTCCAATACTTGATTGGAGAGAAGGTAGGGTTTTTGGTTGGTTTGGAAGAAGATGGTTCGTTCTTCTTAACCCAAATAGGTCGAACCAAGATTTTTGGTTTCTTTGAAAGCTTGGATGAGGAAGCTTTGGGTGAGTGGGGTTGTGACAAAGAAATGTCAAGGTTAGGAATGGAGGAGTTAGGCATTGTGAGGGTGTGAGAATGAAATCTCAAGGTTGGGAAGGTGTGAGAATGAAATCTCAAAGTTGTGTGAGAATGAATTCTCAAGGTTGGGAAGGTGTGAGAATAAAATCTCAAGGTTGTGTGAGAATGAATTCTCAAGGTTGGGAAGGTGTGAGAATGAAATCTCAAGGTTGGGGTATAAGTAAAATGTAATCAAGGTAAGAATTTGAATACAAAAATTGGAGTGTCAAGGAATGTTTAGTCAATTTGAGTAAACAAGGAATCTTGACAGGGTATAGGGTTTTAAAAGTTTTGACCAAAAAATCGTCAAAAATTGATTTCTGTCCGCGGTACCTTAAAGGGACAGGCGGTTCCTTATCACATAAGGAACCGCGTGACTTTTAGTGAGCCGCATCCAGTGGACATGAAACCATGTTTTTCCAGGGTTTTGGGAAAAACTAAGACTTTTTCAAAAAGATGCAAATCTTGGAATTTTACCTCTATTAGCACCAAATTATGCTAGGGTTGCATAAAGCAACACATTCACAAAGAATGTCTTGACAAAGGGTGACAAAATATTTGAATATCATTTTGAACCAATTTTAGTCAAGTTTTTAGAGGTTGTGATAGATTTAGGTTCAATTTTAATTTCAAATTAAAGTTGATTAATGTGCACATAAGGATAGAAACACATAAAGCTAAATCCATAGATCAAAACATGAAACGCACATGAAGGAAGCAACTACAATGCCAAATAGAAAAGAAAGAGAACTAACTATTACAAAGCTAGCTTAACATTAGATCTAGATTAGTAGTCTTCTTTGGCTTGGTTTTGTTGAAAACCATTTATTTAGAAAACTTCATCATTCATCTCCTAGGAGGAGGCATGGCGAACAAGGCAAGCAAGAACTCTTGCAACCTCCTATCTAGTCCAAACATCTCCATCCTAAGGTTATAGATGATGTAGTGGTTGTAGAGGCAACATGGACAATTAGGACCATGAGTCTCTTGAAACACATAGTAAGGATCACCCAAAAGGAGGGAAAGTGGGACACCCAAAATTGGAATGTTTGAGTTGGGTGGAGGTGGAGGAGGCATGTTCTCCAAGGATGATGTGGGTGAGAGTGGAGGCATGTTCCCTAAAGGGGAAATGCGTGAGTGTGGAGGTATGTTCTCCAAGGTTGGTGAAATGGGTGAGTTAGGAGGGGTAAATGGTGAAGTCACCAAGGTGTCATCAAATTCATTCACAAAAGGAATGCTTTGGATTGGTTGGGGTTGTGTGGTCACATCCAAGGGTGCACTTGGAGTGAAGGGCGAAGAGAGCTCATTCATTCTTGAGTTGAATGAAGAGGAGGTAGAACCAATGGAGTGGTTAGTACCATGGGTGGATGTTGTCTTGCATGGTGCAAGGGGTGGTGAAGGTGATGAGGAAATGAGGATTGGAACCATCTCATTTTTGGGTGTGTGAATGGGTGATGAGTTAGGCTTGGGTACCTTAATCCTAATCTTAAGTGTTTTCCTTGGGGTGTTTGAGATTTTTGTAGAAACCATGGTTGATAAGGATGGTTTAAGGGTTAGGGAAGGATGTTTTGATGTGTGAAGAACATGACTAACAAGGTGGGTTTAAATGGGTGAGGGGATGATCCAAACTAGTAATGGGTTAAAATCATTTTAGGTGAATAATGAATTTAGGTAACCTAGTTTAGGAAATATGCAGGTTTTTGCAAAGAATTATGCAAAGTTTACACAGATTGAAGAAAATAGTGTAAAGAAAAAGATTCTGTCGGACACAGTGGCGGAGGTTCCTTATCTAGGACCGGCAGTTCCTTATCGATAAGGATCCGCGGGTTGATATGGAACCGCGACCAGAGGTCTTTCAAAAGTTCCACCTCCCAAATTTTGGTTAACCAAGATTTTTACCAAATGATTCACAAGCCAAAGTTAACTACTGACCAAAATCTAAGAAGCTAACTATCAAAAGGCATGCACAAAGCTATGTAAATCACAAACATGAAGACATAAGCAACTTTTAGGATTAAAATAAATAACAATTCAAACATTTAACATAAGTCAATACACAACCAAACCAAAGTAATAATAAGCAAATGTTTAAAGCATCACAAGACAATTAAACTTTGACATAGTTCAAAGTCTTCACCTCCGTTTCTTGCCTAATCCCTTGATCATTTTTCCCAAGTACTTGATTCCCTTTCTTGACTCAATCCAGTGTTCATGCAAATCACCTTGGGTTCGAAGATTTTGACGGTAAAGTTCCTCTAAATTGAGATTATTAGGAACTTCACTAGAGGAATGGTGAGGAGGGGAAGCAATGTCATCTAAACCATCCACGAATGAGTTTGTGGAGTGGTGAGAAGAACTCTAAGAGTTAATGGGAGCACTTGTGCAAATGCCATCACCATCACTTGTTGGCATGTCCATGTCCTCATCATTGAACTCTTGTTGATCGGATTTATGATCAGATCTTGTCTTTCTCTTATATGCCTCTTGAATAGGTAGCATGACTCGTTTGACCGGTTGAAACTAAGAAAGATCAAGATTTGGAAAATCACGGCCAACCCTTTTAAAAAGGCGAGTGAGAAGCATTGCGTAAGGGAGGTTTGTTTTAGGCTTGTGAATAGCATAACTAATCCGTTGAGCGATAAAATATGCCAAATTGTAATTGGTGTTGGTAAAGATGCAATATAACATATGCACTAAACACGCCGGAACATGATCCCGGTTTCCACCAAGACAAAACACATTTTCCCTAAGGATATTGGTCCATTGAACCATATTATCATTAAGGTCGCTTAAGAGAACCTCATGACGTTTCACCGAACGTACCTTAGTATGAAGGCTTCTCTTAACGGGTCGATTACGCTTTTTGGAGACAATGTCGACAATGGAGTCAAGATCAATTTCCTCATGATCATTTGGAGGACAATTGTAGGATTCAAGGAGAGCACTAAGCTTCCATTTATCCGTGAAGCGACAAGTGCCTACAAATGGGACATCAAGAATTTGACCAACACTTCGAGAGAGTATTGAATGAGTTGATCTTTCAAGATGAACCTAACAAATATTCCATCGTTGTTTTCAATGACGGAGTATGTGCTAAAGAACTCCAATAGGAATCGAGGATAGATGTCTTCCTTAATGTTCAACAAACAATCAAATCCAATGTTTTCAAACATGGACTTGATGTAGACATAATCCTTGATATCCTTTTGGACAACTCTACCCTCATGAAAGCAACGAGATTGAAGAGAGGAAAAAGTATGGGCAAGGTGAGTTGAGTGACAAAATTTGGATAGGTTTGGCATATACTGTTTGGTGAGTTGATGATCCTTTTGGTATTGTGAAGGAATGATTAGTACCTAAATAAACACAAGATAATATTTTTCCAATCACTCATATGAAAAGTAAAATCAAAAAATCAAAAATATGAGAATGTGTCATATCAATTTCTTGACAAACAAAGGATTGAATCCATATCATTCTCATGTTCACAATGTAGCTATTCTATTATTTACCAAGAACATATGAACTATGTTGGATCAACAATGGACTAGAACATTGGTTTTTCAAAACAAGGTTTTTAGGTAAGCATTAACAATGTCATTACCTATTTGTTCATGGGTTCATCTCAAATCCATCTTTTAACCAAAATCATTTAGCCAAAATTCGGATTTGTTCTACAAGTGGGTTTTAGTGAAATCTTAATGAATATGAACCTAAGGAATCATAGTAAAATAACCATGTCAACCCATATTCCTATTAAGGTTTTAATTCAATTTCAATTTTAAAAATCCCTAATTATGAAAGGATGAACCCTAGAACAAAATAGATAAAATTGAAAGAAAATACTTACAACTAATTGATGTTAGATGAAGGATGAGTGAAACCCACAACTTGGAATCAATTAATTTGAGTGATTGAATGTTTTTGAAGCTTCAACAATGGTGGAAAACAAGAAAAACGTCGGTTGTGTGTTTTTGGGAGAGAGAGATAGTGGTTTGAAAAAGAATAAAATAATCAAACTGGCGCTCTGACAAACTTTACTGCCCGCGGCACCTTATCGATAAGGAACCTCGGGTTTGAGCCACCAAGATAAAGAACCGCCTACAGAGGCAGGTTTTTATCAATGAAAAACGCCAAATTTTAAAAACCAAGTTTTTCTAAGATACTTAAAAATATATCATGAACCTTTTAGAATAACATTGGATCATCATAAACACTAGGCAATATGTTTTAATGAAGGATTACGAGTTGAATCAAGATCGAAAAGAACCGAAACGGACAAACGACTACTCGTAGCAAAACGGCAAAGTGGAGAGAAGTCAAGGGAAGTGAATCAATACTAGGACCAATGCTCAAGGGATTAATGACAATCTTCAAATAGTGGTAACGAGGAGCGTGTGTCATATATAGTCGTTTAAGACGTGCCTTTCCGGCGAAACGTTAAACGGCTTTGGTAATGAATAAACACAAAGCAATTATTCATGTATAGACTAAGATCACTTTCAATAATAGTCTTAGTCTAAACCAAAATATGAGCAAGGTATTAATTCACTTTCTCTCCCACAAAGGGCCTACTAACCGTATGGGTGCAAACCATGGAAATCATGCTTGATACTTTAAGCTACTACTAACTCACTCTACATCACCATAGTGAGTCAAGTATCCAAGCAATGAAGGTTTGAGAGGATAAAAGGAAAGAATCACAAACCACAAACAAATGTCAAGGCAAGGATGCCAAGAACAAGCACATAGTCAAGTAATGATCAAAAGAATGATCAAAGGGCGTGTGGAAGAACGAAAACGTACCTTGGCCACAAGAGCATTCCAATCCATCACTGCAAGCCTCAAGAGTGACTAAGATGAATACTAAGTCTTCAATGACTAGTTTTATTCCCAATCATCATTCAAAGATATTGAAGATCAATGAAGACGAGTCTTCTACAAGTGCAAGTAGCTCAATCCGCAATCAATTCAATGATTGATCTTCATGAGTACCTACACAAGACAAGATGGAATCTAGTAGATACATTTCAAGAGTAGATCTAAAATGTATAAATGCTACTAATCTAAGTGGGATGTAATATTACCAATTAAAAAGACCTATTTTCAAAGAAAACATAGTTTTGACCTAAGAGAAACTTTAGTACAACTTGACCTTCTAATTTGAGGAGACAATGGATCGATCCAAGTTTCAAAGTACAATATACTTCAAAGATCTTGAGTGACCATCGCTCTGATACCAATTGTAGAAACTAGAAGGGGGGGGGGGGGGTTGAATAGTTTCTCTTCGATTGGTGACCAAATTAAAATTACTTTCAATTTGGTTTGTATCAAAACTATTTTTTGCTTGAAGCTAAGTTGCATAATGATTAGGTTCAATTCAAATGCACTAGTAAAGATAATAGGTAAGTGTAATGATAATGAAATAAGTAAAGAGTAAGGAAGGAGACAACCTAGTGGGAAGACACAAAGATTTATATTGGTTCGACAACGAGGCTCTATCCTCGTTTCTACTCCACTCCTCGAGTACACCTACTCGAGATTTCCACTATATCCACAAGCTCCCTTCTCGGCGGAGAAAACCTTACATCGTCGCTTACATTATTTTCCGACACTAAGCTAAATGTCGAGACATAATCTTTAGCTAGGACCAATCTACACAACGTTGCCTACTTCACAATTTAACGACACAAGGCTAGAAGTCGAGTTCTAATCTTAAGGTAGAACCAATCTTCACGACGTTGCCTACTTCACCATTTTACGACACAAGGCTAGATGTCGAGTTCTAATCCAAAGCTAGAACCAATCTTCACGACTCTTCACTTTGAAGCTAAGTGAGAACTTCACACAACACAACTACTAATCACTTTCAAGTTTAGTGAGAACTCACAAGACACAACCACATCACTTTATAGTTTAGTGAGAACTACTAATCAAATCTATTACTACTCAACTAGACTTATCCAAGTACACACATGTAGCTTGGATTTACACAACATAAATCCAAGCAAACACATATGCAATGGATGTACACAACAAATCCAAGTATCCACAAATAACTTGGATGAACACAACTAGTCCAAGTATTAATAAATACAATGGATTGACCTAAAACAAAAAGGGTATCATGATGAATATGACTAGCTCATAGATTCATCTTTATCACAACACTAGTGAGTGAGTGATCTTCTCATTAGACAAGGTAAAGGAGGGGATCAAGAGGATAATCATATGTAAACATCCTTAACACTTTAAGTGATCATTTACTAATGATTATGCTATAGAAAATAGAAAGGGGGCTGAGAAAAACGTCCAAGAGGCTTATTGGAAAATGAGATTTGACCCACTATTTAAAGGAGACAAAGTATAACGGATATATAACGACTATCTGGGCGCGGTACCTTATCTAGCCCGCGGTTCCTTATCGCTAGAGAACCGCCTAGCCACTTAAGGTACCGCCCCTAGAGTACGCTCTGTTTTTTGTCTTTTAGTGGGGTAGGAATATCTGAGGTATTTGAAGCCTTCAAAGGATATTCTAATAGCATATGGAATATGCTATTTTCAAATTTTCATTTTCCATTTTAATAAAACAATTTCTAAAAAAGAAAGTTTATTAAAAAGTTTTTTGTCATATTAACAAAAGTGAGTTTTAAGGATAATCATTTTGATGATCACTTAGTATGATTAAGAAAGGTTAGTGATATGATTATTACCTTGATGATAGTGTTAGTTAAATAATTCGTTTTGTGTTTTATACTAAATGTGTTGTATAGTTTGTTGTGATCAAAACTAAGAAAGATTAGTTAACACTAATAATGTTTTTAGGCATTACTTGCATTAACAGCTTATTTTGCACAAAAACTTAGATATGATCAACAAGATAAACTTTTTAACCACAAAATCATTAAAAACAAACACGTTTCAATATGATTTCGGATTAAAGACAAAGTAAAATCAAGAAAGGAAGAAAAAGATTAAAGATTAAAAGCTTAAACTTGAACTTTTGATTAATGAAACTCTAATACAAAGATTAAACAAAGCTTAATCTTGAAAGGAAAGATGAAGTTTTAGTGAGAGAAAGTTAAACACTTTCTCTCTCTAAAATGAAAAACTAAAACAAAGAAAAATAAAACTAGCTAACTCCTCTCCTAATGTGTTTAGGAGGGTATTTATAGGGAAAATGGGGAGTGCATGTGTGCTTCTTTCTTCCTTTCTTTTCTTCTTGACTCGATTTAATTCTTTGTCTTTCTCGACGTCGTCTCGGGATTTGTCGATGTAAATTGAACTTGTCTAGTAATTTTCTTCTTCTATTAGACTTGAGTTCTTCGACTTCATTAAACTTCCGTCTTTAGACTTTTTCTTCGATAAATCTTCAGAATAGGCCTTGGACTTCCGTTCTTTTTGCACTCTTGATCTTTTGACTTCGTCTTTTCTCGCTTTCTTCGATAAAAGCCCGTGAAAGCCCGTGTTTTCTTCCTTTTTCATCCTTTGGTCCTAAAACACAATAAAAACACAAACCACACATAATTCCGACTTTTACGACATAAAATACACGTTTTGGTCTTGTTATTATTGGAAATAAGTGGTAAAAGGATAAGTGTTTTCACACTTATTAAATCCCCTACACTTGACCATTGTAATGCCCTCATGCAATGCATTAGTTTTAAAGCACGGTTTACATTTTCCATCATAAATAACCTACCTTGGCCTTTATTAAATACTAAACATTAAGGAAAATAAAAAGATAGAAATAAGTAAAGAAATCAAAGACTTACATTGGGTTTTGGCTGCCATGAACGTTTATCATCCTCAAGTTTCACGTTCCCCATACCAAGCTTAAAAACGAGATCATTGTTATTATAAGTTAGCAAACTAACACGAACTCATGTGGGCCAATTATTTACTTAGACTCCCTTATTCCCAGGTGTATCTTTTATATTTTAATTTTGTCTTGAATGATCACGAGGATGCATTGTTTGACTTATTTCGATGGTTTATTTAGGCCGAAAATAAAGTGGGACGATTTAATCAATAGTTAGCTAAAGGACAAAATCTTTTAAAACTGCTTCTCGGGACCTCTTAAAGTTCATATCTTGGCATAACTCGCTTCACGATTTGAGACCTTTCTCGGACCGATATTTGGCAGCGACTTCATACTTCAAATCTTTGAGAGACGTTCTTGAAATTATGGTCTTCTCTTCATAATAGGAATTTCTTCACTTGAAGTTTTGAGAGATTCTTCATCTTTGGACCACGACTTCTTCATTTTTCTCCAATCCTTATTTTGGACTTTGATATACAACGATCCGCCTCCTTTGAGGACTTGGATCTATTTATCCTCATACCTTGTTAGGGCCTTTTTGGATAGACTTCTCCATGATCTTTTGGGGAGTATTTGCTTTTCGTCGTGTGTCTCGATCCTTTATATTGATTTTTGATAAATGATTCTTCACATCACTTTTGGATCTTTAGCAACAAAATGTAGCCCTCATGCCTTGTTAGGGCCTTTTTGGACTCGCCAATCTTCGCATCCCGCTTCAATAAGTTATGCCTTGGCTATGAACTCTGATAGGTGTTAAAACACCCATCCTTTTACCACTTATTTCTGGCTAAAACGAGACCAAAGCGCGTATTTAATATCGTTTGTTTGGAATTATGCGTGGTTTTTATGTTTATTGTGTTTTCAGAGCCAACCGGATGGATATTGGAGAAAACATGGGATTGCACGGGTTTTATCGAAGAAAAAGACTCAAGACGAAGTCTACTGTCCAAGAGATGCAAAAGATTTGAAGTCAATGGGCCTATTTGAAGATTTATCGAAGAAAAGGACCAAAGATGGAAGATTTACATATGTCGAAGGAACTCACGTCTATTAAACGAAGAAATTAAAAGACGAGTTGAATTTAATCGTCGACAAATCTCGAATCAGAATCGAAAACGTCAACTTTACTGAAAAGAAGAGAAGACGAAAAGAAAGAAGAAAGCCCACTTACCAACCAACCACTTGGCCTATATAAAGAAACCCCCTCACACTTTTTGAGGAAGTTTTTCATTCCAGTCTTTTCTTTCTTTTTGTTTCGTAGGGAAGAAGCCAACACCATTAAGGTGTTGGTGATTTTTATATTTCTTTATTCCATCTTAGATTTGTAGTTTTAATCTTTCCCTTTGTTTGTTTAACTTTAATCAATCAATACAAGCGTTCATTTCATCTTGTTAATCTTCATCTTTTTGATTTAAAATCTCAAGTTCTTATTTGGGTGATTTTGATCCATAAAAGTAAGTGGGTTTTGTGTTTTTGTTGTTTTGGTTTGATGTTTATGGTTAGTAGATGATTAGTGTTTAGTTTGGTTTAAACTTTTGGTAAAATCTTGGCTGATTTTTGATAAAAATCGTGTTCTTTGATTTCCCTGTTCTTCGTGTTCTTCACCATCCCCAGGTTCCGGATCAACATCATTTATTCCAAACCAACGTTTTACCTAAAATTGTTCTGAATCAGTTCTATTGAAAAAATTTCCGAATCAGTCATTTTTCAAAGTTCCGAATGAAGTGTTTTTTAATGTTCTGAACCAGTGTATTGGAAATTCTTCCGAATCAGTTTATTTTTGAATGTTCCGAATCAATAAGAAAAGTTCCGAATGAGGTTTATTGAAAATTGTTCCGAATGAGTGTGTTTTTGAAAGTTCCGAATCAGTTTATTTTTGAATGTTCCGAATGAAGGATTTTATTAAATATTCCGGATAATCAGTTGTTCCGAATCAGTTTGTTGTTAAAAGTTCCGAACCAAGTTTATTTTTAAAAAAAAGTTCCGAATCAATATTTTTAAAAGTTCCGAATCAGCTTGTTTTTAAAAGTTCCGAATCTAGGTGTTTCATAATTCTTCCGAATCAGTTTTTTAAAAATGTTCCGAATCAATTTGTTAAAAATGTTACGGATGAAGTGAATTTCAAGGTATTCCGAATGAGCAGATTTATTCCGCATCAAGGTTATTCCGAATGAGCCTTTTGTTTTAGTATATTTTACAATTACTGTTTAAGTGTTTAATTTTAATATTCTTATTCAAGCTTTATATTTAATTATTTTAATTAACTGCTTTTAGTTAAATTTTATATCTTAGCACATTTAGTCCCTTTTAGTAGAATAGAAAACCAACCCCCTTTTTAGTAACCAAGAACAATTATTCCACTTTGAGCTGTGATCGATTCGAGAAGATACCGAGAATAATCTGAACCCCCTTGCAAAAGACAAGTATCAAATGGCGCCGCTGCCGGCTCTTCTCGTAAAGATTAACAGTTTTTTGTGAGAACTTGGATTTTGGGATCCGTTCGCCGTGAACGTTACTTTTTCATAAAAAAAATTTCAAAAACCCTAAAAAATATAAAATTTTCAAAAATCCAAAAAATTAAAAAACATAAAAACCAAAAATATTTCTTGTTTGTTTTGTCAGTTCTTTTGCAGGTGCATGCGTACACGATCAACATCTTATCAAGAGCCCGATCCTCTCGAAGACTTAGACATGGCCGGTGTACACAACAACAATAACAATCCACCTCAAAACAACATGAATAACAACAACAATGAACCTCTACCGGACAATCGCCCTATGATTGAACTTTTGCAAGCACATGTGGAGGGCAACAATGATCCAATTGTCATACCCGCGATTGCAGCTAACAACTTTGAGCTCAAATCCGGCTTTATTCAGATGGTCTCTGCTCAACCATTCTTGGGGCGTACCATTGATGATCCTCATGACCACATCAAAAGGTTCCTGCAACTCACAAATACGGTCAAATTCAATGGTGTTCCACAAGAGGTAATCCGTTTATAACTTTTTCCCTTTTCTTTAGAGGGACAAGCCCGGCATTGGCTTTCAAAGGAACCGCCACAAAGAATTCTTACGTGGACGAATTTGGAGACCAAATTCATAAACTACTTTTTCCCACCCTCTCGTACTACCGCTTTGCGGAATGAAATTATTAATTTTGAACAAAAGTACGATGAGTCTTTTAGTGAATCTTGGGACCGTTTTAAAGATATTTTAAGAAAGTTCCCACAACATGGTTTTAACAAAGTGCACCAAGTTAATACTTTTTACAATGGTTTAAGCATGAATGACCAAGATTCACTAAATAGTGCCTCGGGGGGGGGGGGGGGGGGGGGGGGGGGTAATATTTTGGTTAAGAGTTCTAATGCCGCTTGGGATATTATTGAAAATAAGTCTCGTGTGCAAACCAAGAGTGTTCAGACCAATGCCGCTAGTGCTAGTACTAGTGACAACGACAAGAGACTTGATAAAATTACGTCGCTTCTTGAATCGCTTGCTACCCAAACCGCTAGCAACACCAACAACATCAACGCTAAAAACGCTCAAGTCAATGCTGTAAGCCAACCATGTGAAATATGCGGGGGTCCTCACTCTTACACCACTTGTACCACCACCCAAGACTATCCTTCTGAGAATGTTAATGCAGCATACGGTACCTATCCTCTGGCCGCTTATCAAGCTCGTCCTCAAGGTGACCGTAACTTGCTTAGCTACCGCTCAAACAACTTTCTTTCCCCTCCCGGTTTTCCTCCTAACAACCCAAACCAACAACAAAACCTCAATCTCCCTCCTCAACAATAACCTCGTGCACCATACCAACCACCTCAAAGACAACCATATCCACCTCAAAGAAACAACCAAGTTTACCAACAACCTGCTTATCAACCACCCGCCTACCATGCTCCTCCTCCCAACCAACCCACCGCATTACACCAAGATGTTGAAACCTACATGAGGACAAATGATGTGATCGTGGAAAATCTCCAGCGGGAAGTGCTCAACTTGAAAGCAGACATGGTGAAACAAGGGAACGATCTTAGAGCTGATATGCGAAACACTTTGGCTAGTTAAACGAATGACTTAAGAAACATGATGGCTGGTTTCTTCCAAGGTAATCAATCCTCTTCTTCGGGTACTCTTCCGAGTAACACCGTTGCGAATCCAAGAGGGGAGATGAAAGCAATCACCACTCGTAGTGGCAAAGGTACCAAGGAACCTGAGCTTCCTATACCTCCACCGGTGATTGTGACTAAGGAAAACGAGTCACCTACTCATATTCCTCATCCTTCTACTTCCCCAATTCCTCCACCTCTTACTTCTACCCCTCCTCCTGATAGGTGTGAAAACATCCATCCTTTTACCACTTATTTCTTACTAAAACAAGACCAAAACGCGTATTTAATATCATTTGTTTGGAATTATGCATGGTTTTTGTGTTTATTGTGTTTTCAGAGCTAACCGGATGATTATTAAAGAAAACATGGGATTGCACGGGTTTTATCGAAGAAAAAGACCCAAGACGAAGTCTATTGTCCAAGAGATGCAAAAGATTTGAAGTCATTTGGCCTATTTGAAGATTTATCAAAGAAAAGGACCAAAGATGGAAGATTTACATATGTCGAAGAAACTCAAGTCTATTAAACAAAGAAAATAAAAGACGAGTTGAATTTAATCGTTGACAAATCCCGAATCAGAATCGAAAACGTCGACTTTTCTGAAAAGACGAGAAGACAAGAAGAAATGGAGAAAGCCCACTCACCAACCAAATGGAAGACCTATATAAAGACCACCCTTCACACTTTTTGACAAGTTTTATTCCCAGTTTTCTTTCTTTTCTTCCGTAGAAAGCCAACACCATTAAGGCGTTGGTGATTTTTCATTCTTGTTAAATCTTTAATTTTGTAAGTGTTTAATCTTTCCTTTTGTTTACTTTACATTAATCTATCAATTTAATCCTTCCATTTCATCTTGTTCATCTTGTTCTTTGATTCAAAGTTAAAGTTCTTATTTGGTTGATTTTGATCTTTAAAAGTTATTGGGTTTTATGTTTTTATCGATGGGATTTGTTGTTTATGGTTAGTAGATGATTCGTGGTTAGTTTTGTTTAAGTTTTGGTCAAAAACTTGGTGGATTTTGGCTTAAAATCGTGTACCCTGTTTGTTGTCTGCCTACTGTTCTTTGTTTCCCAAAGTTCCGAACCAAGTTTCTTGTCAAAAAGTTCCGAACCAAATTTCTTTTCAAAGTTCCGAACTAACTTTGAAGTTCCGAACCAGTTTGTTTTAAAAGTTCCGAACCGATTTATTCAAAAAGTTCCGAACAGATTTTTGAAGAAAATTTCCGAACCAGATTTTGCCAAAAGTTCCGAATCAGATTTTAAAAATGTTCCGATCCAGATTTTTTTCTAAATGTTTCGACCCAGATTAATTTGAAAAGTTCCGAACCAATTTTTGTTTAAAGTTCCGATCCAATTTTTTTTGTTTCAAAAGTTCCGGACCAATTTGCTTTAAAATCTTCCGAACCAATATAAAAAAAAAACTTCCGAACCAACTTGTAAAAAAGTTCCGAACCAATATAAAAAAAAAACTTCCGAACCAACTTGTAAAAAAAAAGTTCCGAACCGGAACTTTTGAAATCTTCCGAACAAATTAAAGGTCCACCTGCTAGCTTGCTAGCTTGCCCCTTTTTTTCCCGCCAATTAAGCAGGCTGCCTGGCTGCTTCCAGCAGCTAGCCTGCTAGCTTGTTTATTTAATAGTATTGTTCCGTAATTGTTTAGTTTAATCTGAAAGTTTTTCTGATTTTATTTTTGAAAGTTACGTATTTTTAGTTTGATTTTTCGTCGATTTCTAGTATTAATATTTTTTCCAAAAGTTTAAGTTTTATCTTTTATTTAGTACCCGCTTTAGGTTTTGCCTCGTTTAGCTTTAAAGTACCATTTTAGTTTTATTCTCTCCTTTTTCATTTAGTAAACTTTATTTTCGAGTCGATAGTTAATTTCGTCTTTTAGTTTTATTTTTATTAATTATTTCGTTCTAAATCTACGTTTTATTATTTATATTGTTTTGTTTTTATTAGTTAATTGCTTTTAGCTTATTTTTATCACTTTACGCATTTAATCCTTTTAGTAGAATAGAAAACCCAAACCCCCTATTTGTCACCAAGAACAATCTTTCCACTTTGAGCTGTGATCAATTCGAGAAGATACCGAGACATAATTTTGAACCCTATGAAAATCATTGTATCACCTCCACCCAAGGATGTGAGTGATCCTACTATTCCAAAGCCTTCCTCTTCTTCCGATATACCTTATCCCTCAAGGTTGAGGAAAGAGAAGCTCAAAAGCAAGGACGATATTCAGGTTTCAAACTTTCTCAAAATGTTTAAACAATTGAATTTCAACATCTCCTTTGCTGAGGCTCTCGCTCACATGCCTAAATATGTGAAAATGCTCAAAGATCTTCTGAGTGACAAGGAGAAGCTTCTTGATATTGCTAATACCCAACTTAACGAGAATTGCTCTGCAGTGCTCTTAAGGAAAATGCCAACCAAACTTGGTGATCCGGTTCGCTTCTTAATCCCTTGCAACTTCCCGGGAGTAGAGAATTGCATGGCCCTAGCTGATCTAGGTGCCAGTATTAACTTAATGCCTTTAAGTGTTTGGAAGCAATTATCTTTCCCTGAGCTAGTCCCCACCAAAATGACTTTGGAATTATCTAACCGTACGGTTGCTTATCCAGTGGGGATAGCCGAAGACGTTTTTGTAGGAGTCGACAAATTCACTTTTCCTGCCGATTTCGTCGTAGTCGACTACGATATGGACCCTCGTATGCCATTAATTGTTGGACGTCCATTCTTGAGGACCGGTCGCACTCTCATCGATGTTGAAGCGGGTGAGCTTATCATGAGAGTGGGTGACGATAAAATCGTCTTCAACATGGGAAAGCTTTCTAAACAGCCTTATTCATACGAGAGTGTTAATTGTATCGACGTTCTTGATGAGGCTTGTGAAGAACACTTCAAAGATGCTTGTAAAAGTATTCCTACTTCTCCTCCTAATGTTGAGACCGTTTCCTCTATCGATTCATCACTAACTCTATTTGGAGAAAGTGATTTCCTTTGGAAAGATTTTGAAGCAACCATGGGAGATGTGAACTTAGAATATGACGATTCTCGCACCGGTTGGGATGAAGACATTCGTCTCATTGAGAAACTTCTCAAAGAGGACCATATTTCTCCACCATCTCCCAAGGCTATTGCTATCGATGAACCGACTTTGAATACGCCTCCCATCGAAAATCCTCCGGAAGATAAGAAGAAGTCGCCTGTCATCATCGCGAAGGACTTGAACGAAGAAGAAAAATCTCGCCTCATCGCCGTGCTTAAAGATCATAAGAAGGCAATTGCTTGGAAAATTTCCGATATCCGCGGAATTGATCCAAACTTTTGTACTCACAAGATTCTCATGGAAGATGACTTTAAACCCGCAATCCAGAGCCAAAGAAGGGTTAATCCTCGAATTCATGACGTCATCAAACAAGAGGTTATCAAACTTCTTGATGCCGGCTTGATTTACCCTATTTCGGATTCGCCATGGGTAAGTCCCGTCCATTGTGTGCCCAAGAAGGGCGAAATAACCGTTGTTCCCAATGAACACAAAGAGTTGATTCCCACTCGTCTCGTTACTGGGTGGAGAGTTTGTATCGACTATCGCAAACTCAATGATGCCGCGAGAAAAGATCACTTTCCTCTTCCTTTCATGGATCAAATGCTCGAGCGTCTAACTGGTAATGACTATTACTGCTTCTTAGACGGTTTCTCCGGGTATTTTCAAATTCCCATCGATCCCAAAGACCAAGAGAAGACCACATTCACTTGTCCCTACGGAACATTTGCTTACAAACACATGCCTTTCGGTTTATGCAATGCTCCTGGGACGTTCCAAAGCTGTATGATGGCTATCTTCCATGACATGGTTGAAGAAACTATGGAAGTCTTCATGGATGATTTCTCGGTTTATGGCGATTCTTTCTCTGCTTGCCTTGCCAATTTAGAACGTATGCTTAAGCGGTGTGAAGACACTCGCCTTGTTCTTAATTGGGAAAAATGCCATTTCATGGTAAAAGAGGGCATCGTGCTAGGACACAAAATCTCCAAAGCCGGTCTTGAAGTGGACCGTGCTAAAGTCGATGTAATTGCTAAATTGCCTCCACCTTCAACCGTGAAGGGTGTGAGAAGTTTCCTTGGTCATGCGGGCTTCTACCGTCGCTTTATAAAAGATTTTTCTAAAATCGCTCGCCCGATGACCCACCTCTTGGAAAAAGATACTCCTTTTATCTTTTCCAACGAGTGTATTGAAGCCTTCAACCTTCTTAAGGATAAGCTAACTAAGGCACCGGTCTTGGTTACCCCTAATTGGGAGCTACCTTTTGAGTTGATGTGCGATGCTAGCGACTTTGCTATTGGAGCGGTTTTGGGCCAAAGAGTGAACAAACACTTCCAACCAATCCTCTACGCTAGCAAGACAATGACAGGGGCTCAATTGCATTACACGACGACCGAAAAAGAGCTTTTAGCTGTTGTCTATGCTTTTGAAAAATTCCGCCCCTATCTTGTCCTTTCTACCACCATCGTGTATACCTATCATTCCGCGTTGAAGTACTTGTTAACTAAACAAGATTCCAAACCAAGACTTCTTCGCTGGGTTTTGCTACTTCAAGAATTTAAAATCGAAATTCGTGATAAGAAGGGAGCTGAAAACCTAGCCGCGGATCATCTCAGTAGACTTGAGGATCCTTATCAAGGGGAGCATCCGAACAAAGAGATCAATGACTCTTTTCCCCTGGAGACCTTAATGTCTATCAACTCGAGTAATGATGAAGCCCCGTGGTTTGCAGACATTGCAAACTACTTGGCGGGTGGAATTCTCATTGACGGGTTAACATCCCAACAAAAGAAAAAGTTCTTCAAAGACATTAAGACTTACTTTTGGGATGACCCGTATCTATTCAAACAATGTGCTGATTTGATTATTCGTCGATGTGTTGATGGACCGGCAGCTTTAGACATTCTCGAAGCTTGCCACAAAGGACCCACCGGTGGTCACTTTGGTCCCAACTACACCGCCAAAAAAGTGTTTGACTCGGGATTTTATTGGCCCACCATTTATCGTGATGCTCACGAGATGGTTAAACATTGTGATGCTTGCCAAAAACAAGGCAAGATCACACATAAAGATGAGACGCCTCAAAATTTCATACAAGAATGTGAAATCTTTGATGTATGGGGTATCGACTTTATGGGGCCATTCCCTTCATCTAAAGGAAACAAATACATCCTTGTAGCCGTTGACTACGTTTCTAAATGGGTTGAAGCCAAAGCTTTACCCACTAATGACGCAAGGGTGGTTTGTAACTTTTTGAAATCGCTGTTCGCTAGATTCGGTGTGCCTCGTGCCATTATTAGTGATCGCGGGACTCATTTTTGCAATGATCAATTTGCAAGAGTCATGGCTAAGTATGGTGTCAATCATCGTCTTTCCACCGCATACCACCCACAAACTAATGTGCAGGCTGAAATATCTAACCGAGGGTTAAAGCGAATTCTTGAACGAACCGTGGGAGAGCATCGTGCCTCATGGGCCGATAAACTTGATGATGCTCTATGGGCTTTCCGTACCGCATACAAGACTCCGATTGGTTGTACACCATATCGTCTCGTGTACGAGAAAGCATGCCACCTCCCCATTGAGTTGGAGCACAAAGCTTACTGGGCCTTGAAGTGGGCTAATTTCGATATCAACAAATCCGGTGACCTACGCAAGATCCAACTCAATGAGCTGAATGAACTCCGGAATGAGGCTTATGAAAATTCTTTGATCAATAAGGAAAAGACTAAGCTCATTCATGACTCTAAGATTAAAAACCGAGAGTTCCAAGTTGGAGACAAAGTTTTACTCTTTAACTCTCGGTTAAAAATCTTTTCGGGCAAGCTGAAATCTCGTTGGTCCGGCCCATTCACCATTGCCCAAATTTTTCCATATGGTACTCTCGAGCTCGCTCAACCTAATGGACCTAATTTTAAGGTGAATCGCCAACGAGTGAAGTTGTACTTTGGTGAGGACATCTCTCATGCGATGATTCCATCCCTCACCACGTTCCACGTGAACTAATTTTGGGTCGAGTCAGGCTCGTGACTCGGTTATCAAAAACAAGCGCTCCTCGGGAGGTAGCCCGAGTATCTATCCTTTTCCGTTTAACCTCCTAAGCGTAGGGGGACCTCTATAGGTTGTTTGTGTTTGCGTGGTGATGTGATTACAGGGATAAGTGCATTCTTGGAATCTTTGACAAACCGTGCTCCCGTGTTATCCGAAATCCGGTTCTATCTCTCAACTATCGTGATTCAATTTTCTTCATACTCACATTTGAAATTGATCACGTTAGTCGTCTCTTCCTTAGCTTGATTTAACCAACGTGCACAATGTCATAAGTGTAGGGGAGACTTTTCCCACATGCTTAAACATTGAGGACAATGTTTATCTTAAGTGTAGGGGGGACTTCTATCGAAGTTTTAAGTGGACTTTTTTCCATTAAAATGCCTTCATTTAACCGGAAAATCATCTTTTTCAGCATTTTTCAAATTTTTAATTAACTTTGGCCATTTAGTCGGAATTTTTAAATTTTTATCGTTGCTTTCATATGTATATATCCCGCAATAAAGTCAAAAATATTAATAAAGTGGTGTAGCTAGTTTTGAAATCTTTGACATATTAGGCCCGTTGCGATTATTTTGAGTCAACCCGAATAGACTTATCCAAGTTTATTCTAGCTAGTATCCTTAACCATGTAGACCTTAATTGGTTTATTAGGCTAAGCATCCACGAGTCTCATTACTTGAGATTTTAAATTGTGGAGAACGAGAAATGATAGAGTCAATTATAAGTCGGTATTCTTGCACAAGCTCACTTGGTGTGATTATTTGCCTATTCTCCCATCACTTGCTAATAATTTATCTGCAATAAGTAAGGTCGTACGATTTGAAAAGTTACTTAGCTTCTAGCCCAAGATCGTTTAAAATTTGCTCGGTAATGATAAGAGTTCATAGCCAAGGCATAACTTATGAAGCGGGGCGCGAAGATTGGCGAGTCCGAAAAGGCCCTAACAAGGCATGAGGATTCAATCTTATTGCTAAAGATCCAAGGTGATGTGAAAAGCATTATTCCCAAAATCAATATGAAGGATCAAGACTCACGACGAAAAGCAATCAACTCCCATAAAGATCATGGAGAAGTCTATCCGAAAAGACCCTAACAAGGTATGAGGATAAATAGATCCATGTCCGAAAAGGAGGCAGATCGTTGTATCTTAAAATCTCAATTAGCGATTGAAGAAATAATGATGAAGTCGTGGTCAACAAAGTTGGAGTACCCCTCAAAAGTCTCCAAGTGAAGAAACTCTATTGACGAAGAGAAGACCATTATCTCAAGAACGTCTCTCAAAGATATGAAGTATGAAGTACATGCCAAATATCGGATCGAGAAAGGTCTCAAATCGTGAAGCGAGTTATGCCAAGATATGAACTTTTTGATATCCCGAGAAGCAGTTTTAAGAGATTTTGTCCTTTAGCTAACTATTAATCAAATCGTCCTACTTTGCTTTCAGCCTAAATAAACTATCGAAATAAGTCCAAAAATGCATCTTCATGATCATTCTAAGACAAAAATAAAATATAAGAGATACACCTAGGAATAAGGGAGTTTAAGCATATAATTAAGCCATGTGTGTAAGTGTTTCATTTGTTAACTTATAATAACAATGATCTCGTTTTTAAGCTTAGTTTGGGGAACGTGAAACTTGAGGATGATGAATCTTCGCAGCACCGAAGCCCTAATGTAAGTCTTAGATCTCTTTGCAAGTTATTTCCATGTAGCTATTTTCAAGTGAAAATGGTTTTCTATCCTTTGGTTTCCTTTAAAGTTTTAATTTATATTAGTACTCTAATTTTTGTTTTAGTAGTATGTTAATAAGGCCAAGGTTGATTGATTATGAGGAAAGTGTAAAATTGCTTTATCACTAAGCATTGCATGAGGGCATAGCAATGGTTAAGTGTAGGGGATTTGATAGGTGTTAAAACACCCATCCTTTTACCACTTATTTCTGGCTAAAACGAGACCAAAACGCGTATTTAATATCAATTGTTTGGAATTATGCGTGGTTTTTGTGTTTATTGTGTTTTCAGAGCCAACCGGATGGATATTGGAGAAAACATTGGATTGCACGGGTTTTATCGAAGAAAACGACTCAAGAAGAAGTCTATTGTCCAAGAGATGCAAAAGATTTGAAGTCAATGGGCCTATTTGAAGATTTATCGAAGAAAAGGACCAAAGATGGAAAATTTACATATGTCGAAAGAACTCAAGTCTATTAAACGAAGAAATTAAAAGACGAGTTGAATTTAATCGTCGACAAATCCCGAATCAGAATCGAAAACGTCAACTTTACTGAAAAGACGAGAAGACGAAAAGAAAGAAGAAAGCCCACTCACCAACCAACCACTTGGCCTATATAAAGAAACCCCCTCACACTTTTTGAGGAAATTTTTCATTCCAGTCTTTTCTTTCTTTTTGTTTCGTAGGGAAGAAGCCAACACCATTAAGGTGTTGGTGATTTTTATTTTTCTTAATTCCATCTTAGATTTGTAGTTTTAATCTTTCCCTTTGTTTGTTTAACTTTAATCAATCAATACAAGCGTTCATTTCATCTTGTTCATCTTCATCTTTTTGATTTAAAATCTCAAGTTCTTATTTGGGTGATTTTGATCCATAAAAGTAAGTAGGTTTTGTGTTTTTGTTGTTTTTGTTTGATGTTTATGGTTAGTAGATGATTAGTGTATAGTTTGGTTTAAACTTTTGGTAAAACTTGGCTGATTTTTGATAAAAATCGTGTTCTTTGATTTCCCTGTTCTTCGTGTTCTTCACCATCCCCAGGTTTCAGATCAACAACATTTATTCTGAACCAACGTTTTACCTAAAATTGTTCTGAATCAGTTCTATTGAAAAAAGTTCCGAATCAGTCATTTTTCAAAGTTCCGAATGAAGTGTTTTTGAATGTTCCGAACCAGTGTTTTGGAAATTCTTCCGAATCAGTTTATTTTTTAATGTTCCGAATCAATAGCAAAAGTTCCGAATGAGGTTTATTGAAAATTGTTCCGAATTAGTGTGTTTTTGAAAGTTCCGAATCAGTTTATTTTTGAATGTTCCGAATGAAGGATTTTATTAAATATTCCGGATAATCAGTTGTTCCGAATCAGTTTGTTATTAAAAGTTCCGAACCAAGTTTATTTTTAAAAAAAAGTTCCGAATCAATATTTTTAAAAGTTCCGAATCAGCTTGTTTTTAAAAGTTCCGAATCTAGGTGTTTCATAATTCTTCCGAATCAGTTTGTTAAAAATGTTCCAAATCAGTTTGTTAAAAATGTTCCGGATGAAGTGAATTTCAAGGTATTCCGAATGAGCAGATCTATTCCGCATCAAGGTTATTCCGAATGAGCCTTTTGTTTTAGTATATTTTGCAGTTACTGTTTAAGTGTTTAATTTTAATATTCTTATTCAAGCTTTATATTTAATTATTTTAATTAACTGCTTTTTGTTAAATTTTATATCTTAGCACATTTAGTCCCTTTTAGTAGAATAGAAACCAACCCCCTTTTTAGTAACCAAGAACAATTATTCCACTTTGAGTTGTGATCGATTCGAGAAGATACCGAGAATAATCTGACCCCCCTTTCAAAAGACAAGTATCAAGCTCTAATTAATACCGAGCAACTTTTAAACGATCTTGGGTTAGAAGCTAAGTAACTTTTCAAATCGTACAACCTTATTTATTGCAGATAAATTTATTAACAAGCGATGGGAGAAAAAGCTCATAATTAACTCACATAAATTCACGAAAGAATACCAAACTTATAATTGACTCTATCATCTCTCGTCCTCCACAATTTAAAATCTCAAGGAATGAGACTCGTGGATGCTTAGCCAATTAAATCAAAGTTTTGGGTTTTCGAGTCATCTATAGGATCTTGCAAACTCTTAGACTTTTTCAAGTTTAGAATTCGCATTTTAAAGTTCCCTTGATAAACGACTCTCTAGGATCAATTATAGGAACTTGCGAAAAGTTCTTGTTCTTAACCCGTGAGAGTTAAGACTTTCGCATTTTAAAGTTCCCTATATAAAAGCCTAGCAAAACTTGACTTAAACACGTTAAGGATACTAGTTAGAGTAAACTTAGATAAGAAAACTCGGGTTGAGTCAAAATATTCACGACTTTGAAAAATTTAAAACCACTTTATTGAAAATTTATTCTTGCAAAGAAAGTAAATAACGCTTAACAAAGGAAAATACTACTATACAACTAGGCCAAAATAGATTAAAAATTTTGAAAAATATCGAAAAATCAAATTTTCCGGTTAAAATGAGGGCAAATTCATGGAAAAGACCACTTACTTCGATAGAAGTCCCCCCTGCACTTGATATAAACATTGTCCTCAATGTTTAAGCATGTGGAAGTAAACTCCCCTACACTTATGACATTGTGCACGTTGTTTAAATCTTGCTAAGGAAAGGACAACTATAGTGATTTCAATGTGAACATATAAGATATGAAATATTGAATCACGACAGTTTAGGATAGAACCGGGAAGAAGGGTACACGGGATCACGGTTCTTCAAAAGTCATCGAGAATGGACCTTTGAAGCTTTAATCCCTGCACAAAATAATAAACAAGACAACAAACACATACGGGGCTCCCCCTACACTTATTATGAAAACGGTAAAGGATAGATCACGGGTTGCCTCCCGTGAAGCGCTTGTTTTTGTTAACCAAGTCACGAGCCTGACTCGACCCAGAACTAGTTCAAGGGAAACGTGGTGAAGGATGGAATCATCTCATGAGAGACGTCCCCACCTAAGTACAACTTCACACGCTGGCCATTCACCTTAAAATTGGGCCCATTTGGCTGAGAAAGCTCAATGGTGCCATAGGGAAAGACTTTGGCGACGGTGAATGGACCAGACCAGCGGCTCTTCAACTTGCCCGAGAAGATCTTCAACCGAGAGTTAAAGAGTAAAACTTGATCACCAACGTGGAACTCTCGGTTCTTAATCCTTGCATCATGGATGATCTTGGTCTTCTCTTTGTAGATCAACGAGTTCTCATACGCTTCATTCCTCAGTTTGTTGAGCTCGTTGAGTTGAATCTTCCAAAGATCGTCGGCTTTGTTGATGTTGAAGTTAGCCCACTTCAAGGCCCAGTATGCCTTATGTTCCATCTCGATAGGGAGGTGGCATGATTTCCCGTACACAAGACGATAAGGTGTACAACCAATCGGAGTCTTATATGCGGTACAGAAAGCCCACAAAGCATCATCTAACTTATCGGCCCACGAGGCACGATGCTCTCCCACAGTACGCTCCAAAATTCGATTCAATCCACGGTTGGAAATCTCGGCTTGCCCATTAGTTTGGGGATGATAAGCGGTGGAAAGACGGTGATTGACACCATACTTAGCCATGACTCGTGCAAATTTATCATTGCAAAAATGAGTCCCGCGGTCACTGATGATAGCACGAGGAACACCGAATCGAGCAAATAATTGCTTCAAAAAGTTCACAACCACCCTCGCATCGTTCGTAGGGAGAGCCTTTGCTTCAACCCATTTGGATACGTATTCAACGGCTACGAGGATGTACTTGTTCCCTTTAGATGATGGAAATGGCCCCATAAAGTCGATGCCCCATACGTCAAAGATTTCACATTCTTGTACGAAATTTTGAGGCATCTCATCTTTATGTGTGATCGTGCCTTGTCGTTGGCAAGCATCACAATGCTTAACCATTTCGTGAGCGTCACGATAAATGGTGGGCCAGTAAAATCCAGAGTCAAACACTTTCTTCGCGGTGTAGTTGGGACCAAAGTGACCACCGGTAGGTCCTTTATGGCAAGCTTCAAGAATATGGAAAGCTGCGGGTCCATTAACACACCAACGAATAATCAGATCAGCACATTGTTTGAAGAGATAAGGGTCATCCCAGAAGTAAGTCTTAACATCTTTAAAGAACTTCTTCTTTTGTTGGGATGTTAACCCTTCGATGAGAATACCACCCACCAAGTAGTTTGCAATGTCCGCAAACCATGGGGTGTCATCAAGATTGAAATTAATAGACATTAAGGCCTCAAGGGGAAAAGAGTCGTTGATCTCTTGATTCGGATGATCTCTTTGATAAGGATCCTCAAGTCTACTTAGATGATCCGCGGCTAGGTTTTCCGCTCCCTTTTTGTCACGAATTTAAATTTTGAATTCCTAAAGGAGCAAGACCCAACGAAGAAGTCTTGGCTTAGAATCTTGTTTAGTCAACAAATACTTCAACGCGGAATGATCAGTGTACACGATGGTGGTGGAAAGGACAAGATAGGGGCGAAATTTTTCAAAAGCATACACTACAGCTAAAAGCTCTTTTTCGGTATAATGCAATTGAGCCCCCGTCATTGTCTTGCTAGCGTAATAGATTGGTTGGAAGTGTTTGTTCACTCTTTGGCCCAAAACCGCTCCAATAGCAAAGTCGCTAGCATCACACATCAATTCAAAAGGTAGCTCCCAATTAGGGGTAACCAAGACCGGTGCCTTAGTTAGCTTATCCATAAGAAGATTGAAGGATTCAAGACACTCTTTGGAAAAGATGAAAGGAGTATCTTTTTCCAAGAGGTGGGTCATCGGACGAGCGATTTTAGAAAAATATTGAATGAATCGACGATAGAAGCCCGCATGACCAAGGAAACTTCTCACACCCTTCACGGTTGAAGGTGGAGGTAATTTGGCTATGACATCCACTTTAGCACGGTCCACTTCAAGACCGGCTTTTGAGATTTTATGTCCAAGAACAATGCCTTATTTTGCCATGAAATGGCATTTTTCCCAATTTAGAACAAGGCGAGTGTCTTCACACCGCTTAAGCATGCGTTCCAAATTGGCAAGGCAATTCGAGAAAGAATCACCGTAGACCGAGAAATCATCCATGAAGACTTCCATAGTTTCTTCAACCATGTCATGGAAGATAGCCATCATACACCTTTGGAATGTCCCAGGAGCATTGCATAAGCCGAAAGGCATTCGTTTGTAAGCAAATGTTCCATAAGGACAAGTTAATGTGGTTTTCTCTTGGTCTTTGGGATCGATGGGAATTTGAAAATACCCGGAGAAACCGTCTAAGAAGCAGTAATGGTCATTACCCGCTAGACGTTCAAGCATTTGGTCCATGAAAGGAAGGGGAAAATGATCCTTTCTCGTAGCATCATTGAGTTTGCGATAGTCTATACAAACTTTCCACCCTGTAACGAGACGAGTAGGAATCAACTCGTTGTTTTCATTAGGCACAACGGTGATTCCGCCTTTCTTAGGCACAAAATGGACGGGACTAACCCATGGTGAATCCGAGATAGGGTAGATCATTCCCACATCAAGAAGTTTGATAACCTATTTTTTGATAACGTCATGGATCTTGGGATTCACCCTTCTTTGGCTTTGAATAGTGGGTTTAAAGTCGTCCTCCATGAGAATTTTATGTGTGCAAAAGTGAGGATCAATTCCACGAATATCAGAGATTTTCCAAGCAATCGCTTTTTTGTGATTCTTCAGCACGGCGATAAGTCGAGATTTTTCTTCCTCTTTCAAGTCCTTTGTGATGATGACGGGTGACTTCTTGTTGTCTTCAAGGAAAACGTACTCGAGATGAGACGGTAGGTCCTTAAGCTCTAAATCCGGAGGATTTTCGATGGAAGGCGTAGTCAAATTCGGTTCATCGATAGAGATATCCTTAGGAGATGGTGGAGAAATATCGTTCTTATTGAGAAGTTTCTCAATGGTACGAATGTCTTCATCCCAATTGGAGGGAGAATCGTCATATTGCAAGTCCACATCTCCCAAAGTTGCTTCAAATTCTTTGAAAAGGAATTCACTTTCTCCAAATGGAGCTAGTGATGGAGCAATAGAGGCAACGGTCTCAACAATGGGTAGAGAAGAAGAACCACTTTTACAAGCGTCTTTGAAATGTTCTTCACAAGCCTCATCAAGAACGCCAATGAAATTAACACTCTCGTGTTCAGAAGGCTGCTTAGAAAGTTTACCCATGTTGAAGACGATTTTATCGTCACCAACTCTCATGATTAATTCGCCTGCGGCTACATCAAAGAGAGTGCGACCGGTCCTCAAGAATGGACGTCCAACGATTAATGGAACACGGGGGTCCATCTCGTAGTCAACGACAACAAAATCCGCCGGAAAGGTGAATTTGTCGACGCCGACGAAGACATCTTCGGCTATCCCCACTGGATAAGCAACTGTACGGTTAGCTAATTCCAAGGTCATTCGTGTGGGGACTAGTTCAGGTAGAGACAATTGTTTCCAAACGCTTAGAGGCATTAAGTTGATACTAGCACCTAGATCGGCTAGGGCCATATAATTCTCTACCCCGGGGAAGTTGCAAGGAATCAAGAAACGACCTGGATCACCAAGTTTGGTTGGTAATTTCCTTAAGAGCACTGCGGAGCAATTCTCATTAAGTTGGGTCTGAGCAATATCAAGAAGTTTGTCCTTATCACTGAGAAGATCTTTAAACATTTTAGCATATTTGGACATGTGAGCGAGAGCCTTAGCAAAGGAGATATTGAAATTCAGTTGTTTAAACATTTTGAGAAAGTTAGAAACCTGAATATCATCCTTGTTCTTCAACTTCTCTTTCCTCAACCTTGAAGGATAAGGTATATTGGGTTGATATGAAGGCTTCGGAATGGAATTCTCATTCACATCCTTGGGTGGTGGAGGGGTGGAAGTAGAAGGTGGTGGAATTGAAGAAGGGGACTCGTTTTCCTTAGTCACAATCACCGGTGTAGGTGTAGGAAGCTCGGGTTCCTTTAAACCTTTGCCACTGCGAGTGGTGATTGCTTTCATCTCCCCTCTTGGATTAGCAACGGTGTTACTCGGAAGAGAACCCGAACCAGAGGCTTGATTACTTGGGAAAAAACTAGCCATCATATCCCGTAAGTTATTCGTTTGATTGTTCATAGAGTTTCTCATATCGGCTTGAAGAGCATTCCCTTGTTTTGCCATGTCATTCCTTATCTTGGCTCGAATATCGTTCCCTTGTTTTTCCATGTCACCCTTCAAGTTAATGAACTGGCTTTGAAGATTCGTCACCATCTCTCTGTTGGTCCTCATGTAAACTTCGAGGTCTTGGTTCAATGCCGTGGGTTGATTGAGAGGTGGGGCTTGGTAAGCTAAATTATTTTCTTGAGGTGGATATGGGTTTCTTTGGTATTGATATTGATTGGTAGCTCGAGGTTGGCTTTGATTGTTGCGGTTGCAATTGTTTTGGTTTTGGTTTTGAGGAGAAAAACCGGATGGAGATAGATAGTTGTTGGAACGATAGCTTAGCAAGTTACGGTCTCCCTGAGGACGTGATTGGTAGCCTCCTGTAGAAAAGTTACCATTAGCGGCATACATATTTTCCGGATTGTCAAGAGTAGAAGGACAATCAGTGTATGAGTGAGAACCCCCGCAAATCTCACAAGAAGTTGCTACAGCTTTAGCTTGTTGAAATTGGTTTGTAGCCATGGTTAAGAAGTTTTTGTTCATCTCAGCTATTTGGCGAGTAAGTTAGGTTATCTCTGAGTTGGATGATGTAGAAGAAACATTGGCCCTCTGGTTATTCCTTGAAGATGCCGATGAATCCTAATTTTTGTGGTGAGTGGTCATGTTCTCTATCAGCTCTCTACACTCCTCAGGTCTTCTCTTCATGAATGTACCACCGGCGGCAGCATTAATCGTATCACGATCACGAAAAGTTAGACCATTATAGAAAGTATCAATCAAAGTAACGGGGAGCATGTTATGGTTTAGACAACGATCGATCAAGACATTATAGCGTTCCCAAGCATCGAAAAGCGACTCATCAGGTTCTTATGTGAATCCACTGATTTGGTTGCGAAGACTAGTGACCATGGATGGTGGAAAGTAGCGCGAAAATTTTTTTGAGTCATGTCATTCCATGTTTGAATTGAATTTTTTGGAAGACGATCAAACCATTTTTCGGCATGGTGGGATAAAGTGTGTGAAAAAGGTGGAGGCGAAGAAAATCCATGGAAGCACCGGGTAGTTTCATGCTTTGAGTGACGGTAATAAACTTGTCGAGATGTTTGTTGGCATCATCATCCGGTAATCCGCGAAACGGGCAAGCGTTTTGAACTTGCTGGATCATGTGATGCTTCAACGAAAATTCAAGAGACGTGATTTGCAACGGCACAATCGGTCCTCCTGCAATCGGAATATCAATAGTAACCCTCCAGATCGAAATGTGTCCTTCAATCACAGTATATCCTCAATCGTAATACCAATCATCGCAAAACCCTGATCGCAATATTCAATCGCAATACACCAATCGCAAAATGAAAATCAAATCCAATCGCAATGCACCCAAAAGTAATCCTGTCGCAATGTCACCAAAAGGAAACCAATCGCAATCCCTATCGCAAAGTGAATCGGAATATGAAACCCTAATGCGATGCACAGATCGCAATGTGCATCGCAGTACAAAACCCTATTGCGATTCACTGATCGCAATATGTGTCTCAATACCCCGTCGGAATAGGGTTTTACTTTGCGATGGGAATTAATCCGAAATAAGCTAGGATTTAAGCTATTTTCAATAAGCTCAATCCAAGACTTAACCAACTCAAGAATAAGCCGAACTAATAAGCACGAAATAAGGACTTTTTAAACTTTAAATAAGCAAAACTTTTAAATCAAACCATAAAAATATTAAGACTTTAACAAAACTTTTAAAAAGTAAATAAGCTAAGTACCAAATAAGCCAATAAGCATAAAAATCTCAAAGCTTATTTTGCACAAAAACTTAGATATGATCAACAAGATAAACTTTTTAACCACAAAATCATTAAAAACAAACACGTTTCAATATGATTTTGGATTAAAGACAAAGTAAAATCAAGAAAAGATTAAAAGCTTAAACTTGAACTTTTGATTAACGAAACTCTAATACAAAGATTAAACAAAGTTTAATCTTGAAAGGAAAGATGAAGTTTTAGTGAGAGAAAGTTAAACACTTTCTCTTTCTAAAATGAAAAACTAAAACAAAGAAAAATAAAACTAGCTAACTCCTCTCCTAATGTGTTTAGGAGGGTATTTATAGGGAAAATGGGGAGTGCATGTGTGCTTCTTCTTTCCTTTCTTTTCTTCTTGACTCGATTTAATTCTTTGTCTTTCTCGACGTCGTCTCGGGATTTGTCGATGTAAGTTGAACTTGTCTAGTAATTTTCTTCTTCTATTAGACTTGAGTTCTTCGACTTCATTAAACTTCCGTCTTTAGATTTTTTCTTTGATAAATCTTCAGAATAGGCCTTGAACTTCCGTTCTTTTTGCACTCTTGATCTTTTGACTTCGTCTTTTCTCGCTTTCTTCGATAAAAGCCCGTGAAAGCCCGTGTTTTCTTCCTTTTTCATCCTTTGGTCCTAAGACACAATAAAAACACAAACCACGCATAATTTCGACTTTTACGACATAAAATACACGTTTTGGTCTTGTTATTATTGGAAATAAGTGGTAAAAAGATAAGTGTTTTCACACTATTAATAACCCTATTCTCTTCTCCAGAGAAGGTTTGTTTGGTAGTGACACTAGCTCAGCTAAAACAAAGTTGTCCAGTATTAGCAGCAAATCAAATTCTAAACCTAGTAGTCCAAGAATCCACAAAAATTCTACTAGATATGCTGAAATGTATAGACCTATCCCTAGAGGTAATCAAAGAAACTCGAATGATAAAAAAATCTATACAACTACGCAAAGAATTTGTTAAAAAGACCAAACCTTGTTTCACATGTGGTAGTTTTAGTCACATGCATCAGGCATGCAAGGCAAGTATAGGGGTAGTGGCTGCAAATCCTCTAAAGGAAATGCAACCAAAAGCCATTTTGTTGAATGCAGGGGCAAAAACTTTTTCTCCTGCTAAATATATTCCCCCTACTTTAAGAAATAAGGCAACTGATAAGTATGTTGCACCTGCCCTAAGAAAGAAAACTGAAGCATACCCCAAATCTAGTTCAAATGTGACCAGACCAACATCTCATAAGTCATATGCATCTGGCCATAGACCTTACCAACGAACTTATAGAGGACAAAGCAAGCAATGGGTGTCCCCTGCTAAGCCTAGGGTTTCCCCTCCTACGCCCAGGGTTTCCCCTGCTCGCAAAGTTTTTGCCTCTATTAACATGGGAAGATTGGGAAAAGCTGTGAAAGCCTCAGCTCGTTGGGGTTGGACTCCTAAAAAGGGCACTCAACCCAATGGTGTATCACTAGCCTTTGATAAATATTCTTATATTAATACACAAGGTAGACCTAAGTTAGTGATGGCTTGGGTCCCCAAAATGAACTAAAAATATGATCTCTTTTGCAGGTGACAAAGCATAGAAAGAATGACAAAGCATACTGGTACAATGGTTGCTCTAGGAGCATGACTGGAAACAAGGCCTATTTGTCAAATTTTGTTCCCCTGCATAATAATGATGGTGTATCGTTTGGAGATGGGCATGGGACAATTACTAGGAAAGGGATCATTGTCACAAATGGAATGACATTTGACAATGTTTATTTGGTGAAAGAACTGAAGTACAATCTATTCAGTGTGTCTCAAATGACGACAACAAAAACTTTGTTCTTTTCACTGATACTGAGTGCTTGGATTTAGGAAAGGAGTTTGTGTTACCACCCAAAACTCCTATTGTACTGAGAACTCCAAGACAGAAGAATATGTACACCATTGATTTGAAGGATATTTCACTTTAAGTTAGCCATCAAGCCCGTAATGTCACGACTATTTTAACTAACTATTAAAACATTCTAATAAATGTTAGAATATAAACCTATGACCGAACATTCTTGTTTGACTCAATATTTTGAGGCTAACAATTGGGTAAAATCTTGTTGCCACGTCTTAGGTTTAACTTCACTGAGAAAAGCATCAAAATGACAAAACAATGTACTTTCTTGTAACTGACTTCGTGTGGATACCGGACGATTAGGGTCACCAATGATAGAATCTATAGGATGATCCTTTGTCCACTTGCTGTCATGTTCACGAATCCATGGATTGGAGTAGACGTAGTAGGAGCTTCCTCTAAGGTGGACGACCCGACTTGATTAGGGTCGGGAATAGGTACGCCAAAGAATGGAAGTTCATGCATTTGAGCGAATTCCAGATCGTGATCATCATCATCCTCTTCATCATCAATAGGCATGACATGGGTAGTTGATAAATCTGTTGGTTGATAATTACTCGTTGAAGGTGCCTCTTGACCAATTGTACGTGTAGACGTATTTGATTGTGCTTCGTTTGCTGGAGCGACAACTTTGGTAACCGGAGCTATTACTACAGGTTCTGGAGCAACAATACTTGGAGGAGTAAAGAATTCATCAAAGAACGGTTGGAACAACTTATCTCATTCATTCCTAGAAGGTGGTGTAAATGATGATGAAGTAGGGTTGTTTGGGACAAGACCATAGCTAATGTTACTGGGTTCCATTTCATGAAGTGCGGGTTCAGAGCTGCTTTGCTCAGAAGCCATTGCCGTCAGGTCATCAAAATCAACATTCGTAGTTTCGAGGATCTTGTGAGAATTACGATTGTAGATTCGGAATGCCTTCTTTGTGGGTGCATAACCAATGAAAATACCAATATCATCCTTTGGTTGAAGTTTTCCCAAATTGTCACCATCCTTATTTGGATAGCAAAGAGAGCCAAATACATGTAGGTATGATAAATGTGATACTTTTCCATGTAGAAGCTCAAAAGGTGTTTTACCATGGCTTTTTCGAATTAGTGATCGGTTTCGGGTGTATACTGCGGTAGATACTGCTTCTGCCCATAAAAAATGGAGCTTTTGCGTAAATCAACATCGTTCGAGCAACTTCCATAAGTGTGCGATTTCGCCTTTCAACGACACCGTTTTGTTGTGGAGTGCGAGCGACGGATGTTTCATGAGATATGCCAACTTCTTCATAATAATTACGCAATATTTGATTCACAAATTCGGTTCCATTATATGTGTGAATGCGTCAGACAGTAGTGTTGAGACGCACTTGAATCATCTTGAGAAATCCGATGATGAATTTAGGTGCCTCATCTTTGTTGCAAGAAATTTCACCCATGTAAACCGAGAGTAATCATCCACAATGACGAGGATGTACTTTTTACCACTAAGACTTTCCACACGTATTGGCCCACAAAGATCCTTATGCAACAAATAAAGTTTCTCTTGGTTGGTGTCTTCAGTCTTGGGTTTGTATGATTTCTTAGTGCTTTTCCTCATTGAACACGCGGAACATAAATGATCCTTGTGAAATTTAAGTTTAGGAAGACCACGAAAAAGTTCGTTTTTCACCAAATGATTAATTGTGTCAAAGTTAAGATGAGATAAACGTCGATGCCATAACCATGAATTAGTCTTCGATGATTTGGAGAGAAACGGGTGAAGCGAGCATCATGTCTTGTAGAGACAAAGTATACAAATTATTTCCTCTAGTACCTTTCAACAAATCTACCCCTTCTAAATTACGAATGAAGCAGGTATGCTCTTGAAAAGCAACTTCTAGGTTTGCATCACAAAATTTTCCCACATAAAATAAGTTGTAACCGAGTCCTTCCATATAATACACTCTTGAAATTATAACATTCCCAATATGATATTCACCTTAACCCATTATCTTTGATCATTTGCAAATCGAACCGTACCAAGAAACTTGCTGACGAAATTTCTGAGCTGAGAGCGATCTCCAGTCATATGCTTTGAGCAACCGGAGTCCAAATACAACAAGAAGATTTAGACCACCTGTTTGAAACAACAACAATAGATAATACATTAGAAAGTATTAGTTTTGGAGTGTTAGCAGATACAGATACAATATCAGAATTGCTAACATTTGTGTCATCATTAGATTTCCTGCGTTTTCTAACATATGTTTGTTTAATTTCCGGTTTTATGGTTCCGTCTTCTTGAGGTTTTGGATTAGTGACAGGCACTACAGTGGGAGTAGACCTATTTAAAGGACACTTTGTTCCTGCAGTAGTGTTGGTGTTCCTAGTTAAAGGACACGCTTGTGTTTTGGTAGCCTTAGTACTCCTAGTTATAGGTCACACTTTCTTCGCTGTAGTGGGGGCGATCCTAGTTAAAGGGCATGCATTTCCTACTCTAGTGAAAGCTCTACCAGTGGGACGCCACATCCATCCAACTTGGGTTAACACCTTCCCAGTCGGTTCCCATTCTAAGTTATGCTTTCGGGCATACATCTCATTCACATGGTCAATAAGGCAAGAATCATGATGAATAGAAAACATACATTCATTGCAATTCCAACATTTCAAATTAGAACTCAAAGTAGGCTTAGAACGCTGCACAACCGCAGAGCCTTTAGGTTTAGCTACATGATTCTTTTTATTCAAAACAGAACATTCCTAGGGTGGGCTTCTACTTTCTTCTTCACTTGACTACTAGATAAGGGCAAGATCCTATATTTCTTCTTGTTTACTTTAAGCTTAGATATTTGAGCCTTAGTAGTGGTGTTTACTCCTGTAGAAGGCAACACGGGAATATTAGAGTCCGGTTTTGATTGTGCCTTATCTTTTGCGACCATGTTTTGAGATGGTTTAGTCCTATAGCCCTTGTTAAGTGGTGTGACAGCAATGAGGTTATTTTTGGTGATCACACTTTAGGAACACTAGAGGGCGGTGCTAAATTGGCGCCTGTATTCTTAACACGAAGCAAATCTTTTAATTCAACTATAGCCATATCCTTATCACGAATTATCGCATGTAAATCTGAGATTTCCACCGACTTATGATTAAGGGTCTCAATCAAAGATTGAGTGTCATCGGCCACTAGTGTCCTTTCCATATTCTCATTTTCTATCGGCAATGATTTAGAAACTTTGTCACTTTTTCGACGCTGTTCTGATCTTTTATTTAATTGAAAAGCCTTTTTAGCATTATGAGCATCTATATTAACACCTTCGTGTGGCGTTTCAAAAATCTCTTGAATAAATTGTTTTTCACATTCAGCGAAATACAATGTTTTTGAATAGCATCAAAAATTCTTGAGAGTGAATTATAGGAATCTTTAAGCTTTAAAAATTCAGCGTCAGATTTGTGACAATTACTATCTACCACGTTATCCATAGATGCAACATTATGCACAATAGAATCATCATCAACACTATTATTTACACAGCCGGATACAATATCATGCGACATCACTTGCTTCAGAAGTTGATCATTTTGGCGTAAAATTCGTTCGTTTTCAACTAATACGTTTTCATAAGCCTCATTCATTGAAAACATATTTAACTTCATTTAATTCCAAAACCAAATCTTGATCAATACTGCTAAAACACGCTTTAATATTGTCCACAAACGGAATAATTTCGTTTCGAAACGCAGCTCTTGTGTGTTCAAAATTCCATTCACCTTCCGTTATGGCCGAAGCCGTCATACGTTCCTCAATGACCTTGTTGAAATCAACAAAGTATTGGTGCAGCGCATTTAAGCTATTAGACACCTTACTTACCAGTGGAATTAACTTAGTTAAATCCTTTTTGAAAAGTGTAGGAGACGTACTAGAAAGGTTTTCGTTTGACAAACTTTCAGGCACACAAGCTAATAATTGAGCTAACTCCTTTTGTAGTCTGAAGCGGGTCTTTTTATCAAATTGTTCTTTATTATGCTTTACATAATCAAATTTGTTATGATTTTTCGAAAACATTTTTAAACGAGTTTCTTCCGCAAGTGACATCGTTGCCTCATCATCACGAACATAGGGAGCCTCTTTCGATTTACCAATTGGGTTGCATCATAAAATCTGGGAATATATTGTTGAGCTTGGTTTGCATAACCCGGATTAGGTAGTAAATCTTGAAGACGCTTAAGTTCTATTTCTTCAAATGATTTAGTTAAAAGATGAACCTTTTCCGTGGAAGCATATTGTTTTAAAAGTCCTTGTTCCTTGAATTTAAGAAGTTTGGTAGCATTAATTTCTGATTCAAACTTTTTAGACTCGAGAGTTTTGAAATCCGTTTTAAGTTTCTGAAAATCATTTACAACCTACTCTTTTTCTTTTAAATCATTGGAAAGATTAGCTCTTAATGATTCTATTTCTTTTAAGTATTCTATCATTTCAAAACAAAATTGCTCAAATTCATAATAAGTTATTTCTCTGCTTGAGGGACCATTTCAAAAGTTTTGACATTTTCCTTATACAACGCAAGCTCAACGGTTAGATTGGCATTCATATCTACGGTTTGTCGGATAGCCACATTCATGTTGTCAATAATATTTTTGGACACCATTACCAAATCATGTTGAGCATAAGATTCCATACCCGTCGTAGCATTTGGTTGAGGTTCACTCAAATGTGTTGTATTGGATACCACATCATTTTAGTTACTAGTTCCCGAATGCTGTTCGAGGTTTTCATTATCATGCCCAACTTGATGTGGATTATCATGAACAATATAAGTTGTGGTTGGTACCTCACTGACGACATCAGAACCGTAGTGAAAGAGATTAGCAACGAGAGCAACTTGGGCTGAGTGAATGTCATCACAATCCGGATCATATGCATCAAGATCATTTGCTTGATATGCTGCATTAGAAGTAGATACGACTGTAATGCCTTCATTATCTGCTGCCCCTGGGTCTGCAAGAAATGTTAATTCCTCTAAATCCAAAATCTTTCCCTTAGATTGAGCGTCGACCAAATACAGCTTCTCCCGAAACCACGTTGCATCCCTTCACTTTTACGGCTAAGTGCATTGCCTAGCCATATGACCTTGTCCTCGACAATTGTAGCAAGTCACATCCTTTTGAGGACCAAAAAATTTCCATTTCCACTAGCTTGAGAATTCACATCTTGAATTTTCACGGTCCTTGTAGTGGGTCCATATGAATTTTGCCTTTCCTGAATGGATTACACAGTCACTTGACCGTCTTGAATAGTGGCTTGTTGTCGAGGATTTAAAGATGTACGGAGCTGATTGTTCGTAGGTGGAAATCCTATAGTGGTAACAAGTTTCGACAAGTAGGCAGTGAGATGGTTCAAAATGTCGGTTGGAGAATCATTTTGGCTTAGGACTGGTACTTGAATTGCTGGAAGTTCATTGGAACAAAAGGCTTGAGATTGTTGTGCTTCAATTGGAAAATATCCTTGCTGAGTAGTATAGCCCATTTAAGAAGTGATAGCTTGTGATGGTGATGCCTAATGTGATAGTTGTTGTGGATAAGGCTGTTGAAGAACACTTTGTTGTTGAAATGATTGCTGTGGTATCATTGGTGGTTGATATAACGGTTGTTGTGGTTTCTGATATGTGTGTGGTGGTTCCTGCAGATATGACGGTTGTTGATAAGAATATTCCATGTTTGGAGAAGTCATTTGATGAGAAACAATCATGGCAAGTGGATCACGAACTTGAGGTGTTGACAACTGAGCCTCAATTACGTGGCATTCATGTTGTTGAAGAAAAGCTTGAAGTTGATCCACGTTGGTTAGATGCATATCCTTAGCCAATTTAACAACCGTCACGTACTTGCTCCATTCAGAAGGAAGAGTGTTCAAATACTTGGTGTTTAATTGAAACGTAGGAATTGCCAGGCCATAAATGTTGAGGTCATTCATCAATAGAGTGAATCTCAAATAGTAATAATTGAGAGTCTCCCCAGGAACATAGGCAAACTTATCAAACGTATCATATAGCTTACACTCACGTTCTTGTTTAGTTAGCGAGGTGCCTTGCATTAAAACACGAATTATATCCCATAACTCGTTGGCAACTTTATGTTTACTCACAAGTTTGTAGACAACTGGAGGAAGGGCTTGGAGAATGATGTTGGTAGCTTGTTTATCATACTTATCTTGAATCTTAGCATCTCCAGTCAATTCGCCCGTTGTTCGAGGACGAGTAACTGCCCCTTCCGTCAATATACCATAAACTAATGGTCCATTTAGAACCGAAGCCCAAATGAGATGTCCATTTTCTTTATTCAACATATAAAGTTCCATTTTAGATGCCTAATCCTCGTACATTGTCTTCACCAACACTGGCGGACGATTATCCGTACCCGAGAGGATGGACTTATCCGTAAGAGAAGTATACTCCATTTCGATAATTGAAGATTTACAAAAATTGATCGAACAATGTGAGAAAGTAAATATGCTTGTTGAAGACGAGTATTGATGATGAGATCCCCTAACAATTTATCCTCGAGAAACCAAAAATTCCTAGACCAAATCAAGTTTTTTGAAAATCTCGGAATATCCTTAAACGGAAGATCTCGCAATAATCGGAACGAAAGATCTCGCAATATCAGATGAGAACAGATCTCGCAATATTCAAATGAAAGATCTCGCAATATCTTTCCTAAGATCTCACAATAAACCTTGTTGAAAAGATTTCGGAATAACCTTGGAATGAAGGATCTCACAATATTCAGACAATGAGAAATCTTTCCGCAATATCACTAAACTTTCCGCAATATTCAAACAAGGAAAAACTTTCCGCAATACCACTAAACTTTCCGCAATATTCGAACAAGGAAAACTTTTCGCAATATCCAAACAAGGAAAACTTTCCGTAATATCACTAAACTTTCCGCAATATTCAAACAAGAAAAACTTTCCTCAATATCACTTAAACTTTCCGCAATATTCAAACAAGGAAAACTTTCCGCAATATCACTTAAAACCCTAGTGATTGCGAGATGTTTAACATAGATATTCCATAATAACTGGGTGATTCCGCAATATTCTCGAAAAAAACCGTACTTTTTTTTCCTTCAATCGAGCCAAACGTCCCAAATTTTTATGTTTTTGGACGACCCAAAGTAACCAAATCCCTACCACAACAATGTAGGAGATACCAATAAAGATTTTGACCACAAAAACACAATTTTTTTTAATCCACGGTTATTGAATCAAAACAAACACATAAACTAAGCAACTCATCCCATGGCTCTTGATACCATTTATAGGATTATGTAAATCATGCTTATAAACTAGAGAGAGAAAGAGATAGACAAATGGTGAGAACACATACACTTTTAGAGAGAGAAAGTGAAAGAAAAAACCTTTCTACTATGTGTAAAAGAATGTGAACCACACCCTCTCCAACTAAGGAGAGGGTTTATATACCCAAGCCCATGAGATGGGCTTGGGCCGCCGGCCTACATATGTTGTAGGCTTGGCTTGGCCTTGTTTATTTAATATTACGATAATAGACTACGAGCTACTAACTTATATATTGTTGGAGTGACCGAACCTTTCTAAATACGTAAAACGTATTTCCAACAATATTGATATGATTAAAAAATAAGTGTGGTAACTTTGGTCCTGTTATAATAAGGAGGTAATACAAGGCTTTTCACCTAGTAAGAAAGTTTGTTGATGTATGTCTAATCGAATTGATCTAGGTTCTCTATGTGACTCAGTTTTATTTTGGTGGAAACAAAAAGGTTGTCGTTGTAGTATATGAAAATGCAAAACAATTAAAATTAAATGTGCGTTATAATAAAATGGCGTTAAAATAAAAGGGCGTTGAAATAAAATCTAAGTCTAATTAAACGAAAGGTGCAAAATTTAAAAACTTTGAAAAGTAAAATAACTAAATGACTTAAAATAAAAGCGTGACGGAAATCAAAATTAGACAAGAATTAAAATGAGAATGTAAAAATTAAACAAGATAAAATAAGTGAAAAACAACCCAATCGGAATATATTCCGATCAGAATCTGATCGGAATGTTAGTTGAAAACCCAGATCGGAATATGTCACCCTCTTCAGATCGGAATAACAAAACAAACCTCCAATCGGAATAAGGACTAACCAAATCGGAATAGGGAATGGTTTCAGATCGGAATATGTCACTTACACTGATCGGAATACCAAACTTACCCTTATCGGAATGCTGCTTAACACCCTGATCGGAATAAGGAATGAGATACCAATCGGAATCCTGTCACTAGTCCAAATCGGAATGCCACTACTTACCTTGATCGGAATGTATACCAATCCCTCCAATCGGAATACAGTTAGGAATATCAAAACCCTTTTCTGATCATGCCAATCGGAAAGATAAACCCTTTTCCGATTTTACCAATCGGAATACGGAGGAAAGTACACAAAATAAGCTAGAAAAATAAGCTATAACTCAAATAAGCACACCACGAAATTCCTAAGGCAAACCGTATGAAAATAAGCTATTAAACTGAAATTTAAAGACTTTTAAAACAAGAAATGAATAAGCTTTACGAAAAACAACTTTTTATATAAAAATAACTTTTATAAAAACTATATAAACTTGAAAATAAACAAAATAAGCTATGAAAATAAATGATTTAAAACAATCAAAAGCATAAAAATGTAATCTTTAAACAAATAAACAAGACGAAAAGCATATAAATCAAAGATTAAAGAAAGGTAGAATGAGATCAACAAGGTAAAGTAAAGGTGCAAGAATTAAAAGAAGCACTTACTTAAATTTAAATGGTAAATAAGGTGCAAGACATGTAATTAAAGGTGCAAGTAATTAAAGGTGCATAAAAGTAAAGGTGGAAGAACTAATTGTCACGATTAGTCAACAAAACTAAATGAAATGAAAATGAGAAGTATTTATAGGGGATTAGGGAGGTGGTTAGAGGAAGCTTCCTCCCCTCCTTCCTTTCTTCTTAATTGCGCCATTAAGTCCTTCCTTCTTAATCTCTTTGTTAATCTTGGACTTTGATGACTTTTGGCTCGGGATTTCTTTGGACTCGTCTTTTAATTCTTCGATAAATAAGACTTGAGTTCCTCGGCTTTAAGTAAACTTCCGTCTTTTGACTTTTTCTTCGATAAATCTTCAGAATTGGTCTTGGACTTTCGTTCTTTTTGCACTCTTGACTTCTTGACTTCGTCTTTCATCTTTTTCTTCAATAAAAGTCCGTAAATGCCCGTGAATTCCCATGTTTTCTCCACTTTTCACCTTTTCGTCCTAAATCACAACAAAAACACAAACCACGCATAATTCCGACATAAAAGACATAAAATACACGTTTTGGCTCGGTTATTATTGTAATTAAGTGGTAGAAAAGATGGGTGTTTTCACACCTATCAAATCCCCTACACTTGACCATTGTAATGTCCTCATGCAATGCATTAGTTACAAAGCACGTTTACATTTTTCATCATAATCAATCCACGTTGGCCTTTATTAAAGAGATAGAAAATTATAAATATTAAAAGTAAAGAAATCAAAAAGCATACCTTGGCTTTTGGAAATGTCATGAATAATCATCATCCTCAAGTTTTCACTTTCTCCAAACCAAGCTTAAAAACAAGATCATTGTTATTATAAGTTAGTAAACTATCACGAACTCATGTGGGCCAATTACTCACTTAGACTCCCTTATTCCTAGGTGTATCTCTTATATTTTATTATTGTCTTGAATGATCACGAGGATGCATTTTTGACTTATTTCGATAGTTATTAAGTCTGAAAATAAAGTGAACGATTTAATCAATAGTTAGCTAAAGGACAAAATCTTTTAAAACTGCTTCTCGGGACCTCAAAAAGTTCATATCTTGGCATAACTCGCTTCGCGATTTGAGACCTTTCTCGGACCGATATTTGGCAGCGACTTCATACTTCAAATCTTGAGAGACGTTCATGAAATAATGGTCTTCTCTTCATAATAGGAATTTCTTCACTTGAAATTTTGAGAGATTCTTCATATATGGACCACGACTTCTTCATTTTTCTCCAATCTTTATTTTGGACTTTGATATACAACGATCCGCCTCCTTTTAGGACTTGGATCTATTTATCCTCAAACCTTGTTAGGGCCTTTTTGGATAGACTTCTCCATGATCTTTTTGGGAGTACTTGCTTTTCGTCGTGTGTCTCGATCCTTCATATAGATTTTCGATAAATGATTCTTCACATCACTTTTGGATCTTTAGCAACAAAATATAGCCCTCATGCCTTGTTAGGGCCTTTTCGGAATCGCCAATATTCGCATCCCGCTTCGATAATTTATGCCTTGGCTATGAACTCTAATTAATACCGAGCAACTTTTAAACGATCTTGGGCTAGAAGCTAAGTAACTTTTCAAATCGTACAACCTTATTTATTGCAGATAAACTTATTAGCAAGCGATGGGAGAATAGGCTTATAATCAACTCACATAAATTCACGAAAGAATATCAAACTTATAATTGACTCTATCATCTCTCGTTCTCCACAATTTAAAATCTCAAGGAATGAGACTCGTGGATGCTTAGCCTATTAAATCAAAGTTTTGGGTTTTCGAGTCGCCTATAGGATCTTGCAAATTCTTAGACTTTTTCAAGTTTAGAAATCGCATTTTACAGTTCCATTGATAAACGACTCTCTCGGATCAATTATAGGTACTTGCGAAAAGTTCTTGTTCTTAACCCGTGAAAGTTAAGACTTTCGCGTTTTATAGCTCCCTATATAAAAGCCTAGCAAAACTTGACTTAAACACGTTAAGGATACTAGCTAGAGTAAACTAAGATAAGTAAACTCGGGTTGAGTCAAAAGATTCACAACGTTTTGAAAATTAAAACCACTTTATTAAACATTTATTCTAGTAAAGAAAGAAAATAACTATACAAAGGGAAAAACTAATAGGCCAAAATAGATCAAAATTTTTGAAAAATGTCGAAAAACTGATTTTCCGGTTAAAATGAGGACAAAAACAAGGGAAAGACCACTTAACTTCGATAGAAGTCCCCCCTACACTTAACATAAACATTGTCCTCAATGTTTAAGCATGTGGGAGTAAACTCCCCTACACTTAGGACATTGTGCACTTTGTTTAAATCTTTCTAAGGAAGAGACAACTAAGGAGATTCCTATTTTAATATTGAGAAAATATAAAATAGTGAATCGAAAAGAGTTTAGGATAGAACCGGGAAGAAGTGGACACGGAATCACGGGTCGTCAAGAATCATCAAGAGTGGATCGTTGAAGCTCGAATCCCTGATTAAAAGAAGAGAGGAGAGGAAATAGCAAACCAAAGGGTCCCCCCTACACTTAGGATAAAGAAAGCGAAAAGATAGATACATGGGTTGCCTCCCAAGAAGCGCTTGATTTTTGATAACCGAGTCGTGAGCCTGACTCGACCTTGATCATCATAGGAAGAAGCATGAAACATATCCACCAGGATCAAAGACATAGTTTTCGTCCATCAAATAGCACAAGCTTAAGGCGAACAAGGCAAGCCAAAGAAGAGGCAAGGTTCCCTTAAGCAGCGATGGAGCATGGTGGGAGCAAGGTTGAAGTGGTGCAAGCAGATTTCCATAAGTTCCAAAGATTTTTCCTTTTATTTCATCAGGTGGATACTGAGATGGCTGCAGAATTTCGATACCGGGGTCGAACACCTTTTCCTTTAGGGGAAAATAGCACTCAGGCTCAGCAGAGTGTGAAGAAGATCCGTGAAGAAGCACAACCTCGTCCTCAGAAGATGGACAAAGAGGTGTTAACTCATACGTGCTGCGGATATTGGTGTCGACCGGTTTCTTCTCCTTTGAAAGAATGTGCTTCAAATCCAAAGTAGGATCAAGACGATAATCTTCAAAGTCAAAAGGAGGAGTATCACTCTCATGAGGGAAGTAAGTGTTGAGAAACGTAGAGAAGTCTTCCTCAAAGGAGTAATTGTCCAAAGTAGGATCGAGTGATGGCGGAGGATCTTCATCATGTGAAGAATCGCTCGAGAGAGTATCGGCCTCATCAAAATCATCATATGTGGGCAGCTCAGGATACTCAGAAGTAAGGTCATCATAATCATCCGAATCTGAGCTAGAATCATCATCATAAGCATCAAAGACCGGTGGAGAATCATAAATGGGAGAAGCGTCCAAATTGGATAGAGAATCATCCACATTATCTTGAAAAAGTGGATTATCGATGCAAGAGTCGAATAGAGGATTGTCGTAGACGGTAAAGTCATCGATTACATTAATCATATTCACTGATTCGCGGCCTCCAAAGGTTGTACTTGTAAGCTTCCCCATTTTAAAAACTTGTGCATCATCCCCGACTCTTAAGATTAACTCACCTTCGGCCACATCTACTAAAGCTCGCCCGGTTCTCAAGAATGGCCGACCAAGTATTAAAGGAATACGAGGGTCCATTTCATAATCAACAACGACGAAATCGACCGGGAAAGTAAATGTGCCAACTTTGATGAACACGTCTTCGGCTATACCAACGGGGTAAGCGAGAGTGTGATTTGCAAGTTCAAGAGTCATCTTTGTTGGAGTGAGGTCGGGTAATGATAGTGTTTTCCAAACACTCAATGGCATCAAATTAATACTAGCCCCGAGATCAGCAAGGGCAGTAAATTCTTCAGTTTTGTCGAACACGCAAGGCAACACGAAACGACCGGGATCTCCAAGCTTTTCCGGCAGTTCTTTAAGAATAACTGCAGAGCAGTTTTCATTTAAGCGTGTGTTGGCGAGTTCAATCAGCTTCTCCTTCTTGTTAAGCAATTCCTTAAATGCTTTAACAAATTTGGGCATGTGGACAAGTGCTTCAAGAAAGCTAATGTTGAAGTTCATCTGAGAGATCATCTTCACATAGCGTGTCACTTCAGAGTCATCCTTGGTTAGCATTTTGGTCTTGCCTAAACGAGAAGGATATGGGATATTGGGTTTGGGTGGTGAAGGTGCAGGTGTAGCAGGTAAAGGTTGAGATGTTGAAGGGTCCTTCCTAGGAACATCGTCATGGTGAGGCGGAGACGGTAATGGTGTACTAATACTAGGTGTAGGAGGAGTAGGGATAAATGGTGGTGGAGGAGGTGTAGATGATGGTGGTGGGATTGATGGTCCTACGATGGTGACTCCACTACGCGTAGTAATAGCACTCACATTTGCTCACTGATTGGTGACGGTGTTTGAAGGTAGAGAACTCGAAGAAGAAGGTTGAGCGGCGGGCAAGAAACTAGCAAGCATATTCTTCAAATCATTGGTTTGATTGCTGAAGGAGGATTGAATATTATCTCGAAGCTCGGATCTTATCTCATTTCCTTGCTTGGTAATATCTCCTTTAAGATTGATAATTTGGCTCTGCAGGTTCTTGATTTGCTCACCTTGGGTTCTCATGATGGCCTCAACATCCGGAATAATGGGTGGGGTTTGTTGGGCGGGTTGGTGATAAGGATTAGAAGCTCTTGGTGGGATTTGGTTGCTTCTATTGTAGTTGTTGGCGGGGTTTTGGTTTTGAGGAGAAAAACCGGGTGAAAGGTAGTTGTTGGACCGGTAGCTCAGCAAATTTCTATCCCCTTGAGGTCGAGCTTGGTAATTTTCCGGTGAATAATTACCATAAGCTGCATACACATTTTCCGGATTTCCTTGAGTCGAAGGACAATCGGTGTATGAGTGAGGACCGCCGCATGTTTCACAAGGAGTAGCAACAGCTTTAACTTGTTGTTGTTGTTGGTTTGAAGCCAAGAGTTGCATACTTCTGCTCATTTCAGTCAGCACACGGGTGAGTTCGGTCATATCAGGGTTTGCTGAAGTGGAGGAAACATTGACTCTCGGGTTGTTCCTTGAAGAAGCAGAGGAATCCCAGTTTTTGTGGTGAGTAGTCATGTTCTCAATAAGCTCTCTACACTCCTCGGGTCTCCTTTTCATGAATGTGCCACCGGCGGCTGCATTGATCGTATCACGATCTCGAAAAGTCAAACCGTTGTAGAAAGTATCAATTAAGGTCACGGGTAGCATGTTGTGGTTTGGACATCTATCGATCAAGACATTATATCTCTCCCAAGCATCAAAAAGAGATTCATCAGGATCTTGCATGAAACCGCTGATTTGATTGCGAAGGCTCGTGACCATGGATGGTGGAAAGTAGCGCGACAAAAAGCGTTGAGTCATGTCATCCCAAGTGTGAATAGAATTCTTCGGGAGACGATCAAACCATTTCTCGGCATGATGTAATAAAGTATGTGGAAAGAGTTGTAGGCGAAGTTCATCCATTGTGGCACCAGCCAACTTCATGCTTTGGGTGATTGTAATGAACTTGTCGAGGTGTTTGTTGGCATCATCATCAGGAAATCCACGGAATGGGTTAGTTTGCACTTGGTGAATCATGTGGTGCTTCAACGAAAACTCAGGAGCGTTGATTTGCATCGGCGCAATCGGTCCTCCTCGTCCAAACATTGTAGGTTGACAAAGCTCCTCCATGGTCCGAAGATCGGGCTATGGAAGAACATTGTTGTTATTATTAAGGTGCGGTGGATTATTGTTGTTGTTAACACCTGACATAGCTAAATCTTCTTGAGTCTCGGGCTCTTGATAATTAGAAGATCTAGTACGCATACACCTGAAAATGCAAAAGAAAACAATACCAAATGCAAAGACAATATATATACAAAATAAAAATAAAATCTTTTTAGATTTTTGAAATTTTTTAATTTTTATGGATTTTTATCAATTTTTATTTTTATGATTTTTTGAATTTTTTAGGCAAGAAAAATAACGCTCACAAGTGAACGGATCCCAAAAAGCAACGCATCTCTCACAGAAAACCGTTAATCTTTACGAAAAGAGCCGGCAGCGGTGCCATTTAATATAAGGCTTTCAACTAGTAAGAAAGTTCGTTGATGTATGTCTAATCGAATTGATCTAGGTTCTCTATGTGACTCAGTTTTATTTTGGTGGAAACAAAAAGGTTGTCGTTGTAGTATATGAAAATGCAAAACAATTAAAATTAAATGTGTGTTATAATAAAATGGCGTTAAAATAAAAGGGCGTTGAAATAAAATCCAAGTCTAATTAAACGAAAGGTGCAAAATTTAAAAACTTTGAAAAGTAAAATAATTAAATGACTTAAAATAAAAGCGTGACGGAAATCAAAATTAGACAAGAATTAAAATGAGAATGTAAAAATTAAACAAGATAAAATAAGTGAAAAACAACCCAATCGGAATATATTCCGATCAGAATCTGATCGGAATGTTAATTGTAAACCCAGATCGGAATATGTCACCCTCTTCAGATCGGAATAACAAAACAGCCCTCCAATCGGAATAAGTACTAACCAAATCGGAATAGGGAATGGTTTCAGATAAGAATATGTCACTTACACTGATCGGAATACCAAACTTACCCTTATCGGAATGCTGCTCAACACCCTGATCGGAATAAGGAATGAGATACCAATCGGAATCCTGTCACTAGTCCAAATCGGAATGCCACTACTTACCTTGATCGGAATGTATACCAATCCCTCCAATTGGAATACAGTTAGGAATATCAAAACCCTTTTCTGATCAGGCCAATCGGAAAGATAAACCGTTTTCCGATTTTACCAATCGGAATACGGAGGAAAGTACACAAAATAAGCTAGAAAAATAAGCTATAACTCAAATAAGCACACCACGAAATTCCTAAGGCAAACCGTATGAAAATAAGCTATTAAACTGAAATTTAAAGACTTTTAAAACAAGAAATGAATAAGCTTTACGAAAAACAACTTTATATATAAAAATAACTCTTATAAAAACTATATAAACTTGAAAATAAACAAAATAAGCTATGAAAATAAATGATTTAAAACAATCAAAAGCATAAAAATGTAATCTTTAAACAAATAAACAAGACGAAAAGCATATAAATCAAAGATTAAAGAAAGGTAGAATGAGATCAACAAGGTAAAGTAAAGGTGCAAGAATTAAAAGAAACACTTACTTAAATTTGAATGGTAAATAAGGTGCAAGACATGTAATTAAAGGTGCAAGTAATTAAAGGTGCATAAAAGTAAAGGTGGAAGAACTAATTGTCACGATTAGTCAACAAAACTAAATGAAATGAAAATGAGAAGTATTTATAGGGGATTAGGGAGGTGGTTAGAGGAAGCTTCCTCCCCTACTTCCTTTCTTCTTAATTGCGCCATTAAGTCCTTCCTTCTTAATCTCTTTGTTAATCTTGGACTTTGATGACTTTTGGCTCGGGATTTCTTTGGACTCGTCTTTTAATTCTTCGATAAATAAGACTCGAGTTCCTCGGCTTTAAGTAAACTTCCGTCTTTTGACTTTTTCTTCGATAAATCTTCAGAATTGGTCTTGGACTTCCGTTCTTTTTACACTCTTGACTTCTTGACTTCGTCTTTCATCTTTTTCTTCAATAAAAGTCCGTAAATGCCCGTGAATTCCCGTGTTTTCACCACTTTTCACCTTTTCGTCCTAAATCACAACAAAAACACAAATCACGCATAGTTCCGACACAAAAGACATAAAATACACGTTTTGGCTCGGTTATTATTGTAATTAAGTGGTAGAAAAGATGGGTGTTTTCACACCTATCAGGAGGTTCCAACTATACATATTAAAGGTTGAATTACATGGATGTTATATTTTAAATGTTGTACATTGGACATACATATTTGGATTATTTAAATGTTATTTTCTTATTTGCAATTTGCAATACATGTCTGTACATTATGCTTTATTTCTTGGATTACTTAAAATTTCTTCATTTAATGGTGGCCAAACAAGAATAATTGTAATAGCTAGGGCATAATCAAATAGATTACCGGAGAACTGAATATGTCAAACAAAAGAGAAAACACAAAATGCGTCGCACTAATACCGAATAAAATAAATAGAAAGAAAATCACGATGGAATAGATAGAGAATTTCTTGAACCAGTACCTGGAGCACTAGCCGATTGATTACCAGTCGAAGCAAAACACGCCCCCTTTGTAGAAGCTTGCTTGTTGTTCCCATTTGAGTAATAAAAAAAAGAAACAGTGAAGACGATTAAGAGTTAGGATCAAAATACGAAATAAAACGGTCTTACAAAATACGTACGAGAACTTACTGTCTACCAATCCGCACAGGTCATATCCTAGGTCGAAGGTCTCTGATACCATAATTGTAACACTCGCTTTGATAAAAAGACAAAGTATCACATTATAGGGTCATATCAAAAACACATATATAAAAATACAAGCGAAAGTCTTATTTATTAAAATATTAAACCAACATAAAAGTACTCTCCGAAAGAGTAAAATCTCAAAACATAAGGGTCTAAATGCAAAACTTCAAAAGATAAAGGTGTCTTTAAAACTTTATTCTAAAATAAAAGGGTTCTCTAAGGGTAGACTCGAAACATACTCTCACTTCCCTGTTTTCCGCTTAATACCTGCCATAGGAACAAAAAATGCGGCTGAGCTACTGCTTAGTGAAAATATATAAACAATATATGATAAAAGAAACATAAGATAGAATAACAAATGGATAACGAAACCCTGAAAATAAGATGTCATATGATATACATAGATCAGGGAATAGAGTAGAAATAATCAAAGAGTGAAAGAATGAAGCACAACGTAGGACTTTTACCATGAGCCCACATGATGTCTAAACATGATACATAAATATACCTAACAAATGTCTTCAAATAGTCACATGCTCCCAAATATACACATGTAGCTAGTCATGTGTACAAAATGTGATATGAGGTGTATTGCGCACGCACAACCATTCACCAAAAGAAGAAAAAACAAAGTACTTAGCATGCATCCATACGTTTCCTGCAAAACAAAGTCCTATATGTACACCAGCTCGATGACTAGTGCACACACATATATATATTATCATTAGGCCATGCCAAAAAGGAATGTCGTGGACTAATCACACCGCCATAGATTGTATCATGTCATTGATGCATCAATGACGTGGTCATGGTAATTCCATTACTAGTTACAGATACCTTGGGCAAAGGAATAAGGAAACAACAAATTTCAAATAGATCATGTAGTGAACAAACAAATACCAAATATGATCATAATAAGCATAACGAATCAAAAAACATAACATTACTAAAAAATTGGGATCATATAAAAAGGGATCATCACAAGGAAGTTAGAGGATTAATCAAATACAAAAAAAGTCATAAGGAATGTCCTAACAAAAAGAACCAGAATATCTGACGAGTAATGAAACAAAAGAAACAATCGGAAAAAGAAGAGAGTATCAAGTATATCTGTACCTTACGAATGCAACAAGAGAGCACGAGAACAAACGAAAAGGAATTAAACACGCGTCAACGGATTTACAAAAATCATGTTTGCATTTATTACATATAATATTTAATCACTTACTACTCAAGTTTCCATAATTAAAAGGTGACATTACTTATTTAAGGTGTTTTCATATTTGTTGATTTTATTTTTTAAGTTACCCTAATTAGATGACCAATTAAAAGGAACCAATAATTCTTCTAAATTCACAAAGGTGCCTACAAGATTAAAGAAGAATCCAAAATACCAAGACAAGATTACACCAAAGCTTCTTATACCTTTTCCTTGCTATGACCTTCATTGAAAGTTTTCTAAACATAAATTAAGAGATGATTTTTTTTGTCAACGGAGGTTGTAGGAGGATAGGAATGAGACGGTTCTTATGAAGTATTTAGAGGGGATAAGACAAAATAATTTGTTACTAAATTTAAAAGAAACATGTTTAATAATTTACACTATATTCCTAATATAACTAGAGCTTAAAATATAAAAGATTTTGGTGCTTAATACACCTTTAAACCGCTTTCTATATATCGAAAGTTTTTTTCTAACTAAATAGCTTATATTATATTTCCAAAATTTCCAGATTTTATAACATAACATTTTATTTCTAAAATTCCTTTGTTAATTCAAAGATAAAAATCAATTAATACGAAATAAAATGAATTCAAATCTTCAAAATTTGGGTTTTACAACAAGACTGATTTCTACGGATCCTTTTGAAAGGGATCGATGCTATCTACGTGTCTTTTTACTGTCACATGTAAAAGGGCTTACATGTTAGGAAGACCTTTACACGGTGACCTGAGAGATGTGAAAAAGTTATGGGATGACCATTATCAATGTTTTCTAAAGATAGTTATAAGAGATGTTGCGAAAATGTTAAGTGAGTTAAAAATATGATAGTTAGGGATGTCTCTATATTTCTTCACTCTATGGTAGGAGTCTGAATGATTTTGATCTATCTAGCATAACCACAACTAGTAACTTAGAATCGGGAAGTTATCATGCGATTGAGGAAGATTACTCAGTATTCTTTGATGAAGAACACATACAACCTCAGGTTTCTTTTAACCCATATAAAAAATTTGCATATGATGTCATCATGAGGCACGCGGATGACGATTGTCATGGTGTATTTTTCATTGATTGTCTAAGCAGAACTAGAAAGACTTTTCGCAAAGCTTTGGTGGCCGAATGTCGTAGTTGATAGGTGTGAAAACACCCATCCTTTTACCACTTAATTCTTACTAAAACAAGACCAAAACGCGTATTTAATATCATTTGTTTGGAATTATGCGTGGTTTTTGTGTTTATTGTGTTTTCAGAGCCAACCGGATGGATATTGGAGAAAACATGGGATTGCACGGGTTTTATGAAAGAAAAAGACTCAAGACGAAGTCTATTGTCCAACAGATGCAAAAGATTTGAAGTCACCGGGCCTATTTGAAGATTTATCGAAGAAAAGGACCAAAGACGGAAGATTTACATATGTCGAAGGAACTCAAGTCTATTAAACGAAAAAAGACGAGTTGAATTTAATCGTCGACAAATCCCGAATCAGAATCGAAAACGTCAACTTTTCTGAAAAGACGAGAAGACAAGAAGAAAGGGAGAAAGCCCACTTCAGCAACCAACCACTAGCCTATAAATAGAAAACCCCTCACACTTTTTGTGCAAGTTTTTCATTCCCAGTCATTTTTCTTTTCTTTCGTAGGAAGCCAACACCATTAAGGTGTTGGTGATTTTTCATTCTTGTTGAATCTTTGATTTTGTAAGTGTTTAATCTTTCCTTTTGTTTATTCTACATTAATCTATCAATACAATCCTTCCATTAATCTTGTTCATCTTAATCTTTTTGGTAAAAAGCTTAAAGTTCTTATTTGGTTGATTTTGATCTTCAAAAGTTATTGGGTTTTGTGTTTTTATTGATGAGATTTGATGTTTATGGTTAGTAGATGATTGGTGATTAGTTTTGTTTAAGTTTTGGTTAAAAACTTGGTTGATTGTTGGTAAAATCGTGTTCCCCTGTTTTTCTGTTACCTACTGTTCTTCGTTCCCCCAGATTCCGAATCAATAGCAAGTCCCGAATGAGTGCTTTTCTTTTTGAAGTTCCGATCCAGATTTTTTCTAAAAGTTCCGAACCAGTTTCTTGCCAAAAGTTCCGAACCAGTTTCTTGCCAAAAGTTCCGAACCAGATTTAGCTTAAAGTTCCGAACCAGATTTTTATTCAAAAGTTCCGAACCAGATTTTTATGCAAAAGTTCCGAACAAGATTTTTATTTAAAGTTCCGATCCAGATTCTTATTCAAAAGTTCCGAACCAGATTTTATTCAAAAGTTCCGAACCAAATGTTTTACAAGTTCCGAATCTGATTTTTCTGAAAGTTCCGAATGAAGGGTTTTATTTGTTCCAAATCAGTTTGTTCCGAATCAGTTATATTCCGAATCAGTATTAAGTGGTAATTTACTGTTTACTGTTTTATTGTTTAATTTTTAATTAAAGCTTTATTTTATTGACTGTTTGGGTTTAAGTTTTTATCATTTTACGCTTTTAATCCTTTTAGTAGAATAGAAAACCCAAACCCCCTATTTGTCACCAAGAACAATCTTTCCACTTTGAGCTGTGATCAATTCGAGAAGATTCCGAGAATTAAATTCTGAACCCATTGCAAAAGCCTTGTATCAAATGGCGCCGCTGCCGGGGATTAATCTGAACCCCATTGAAAACAAATGTATCAAATGGCGCCGCTGCCGGCTCTTCTCGTAAGGATTAACAGTTTTTTTGTGAGAACTTGGATTTTGGGATCCGTTCACCGTGAACGTTACTTTTTCATAAAAACTTTCAAAAACCCTAAAAAATATAAAATTTTCAAAAATCCTAAAAAGTAAAAAAACATAAAAAAAGACAACAATATTTCTTGTTTGCTTTGTTAGTTCTTTTGCAGGTGCATGCGTACACGATCAACGTCTTACCAAGAGCCCGAGCCTCTCGAAGACTTAAACATGGCCGGTGTACACAACAACAACAACAATAACCCACCTCAAAACAACAACAATAATCCACCTCTAAACAACAATAATAACAACAACAATGAACCTCTACCGGATAATCGCCCGATGATTGAACTTTTGCAAGCACATGTAGACGGCAACAATGATCCAATTGTCATACCCGCGATTGCAGCCAACAACTTTGAGCTAAAATCCGGCTTTATTCAGATGGTCTCTGCTCAACCATTCTTGGGGCGTACCATTTATGATCCTCATGACCACATCAAAAGGTTCCTGCAACTCACGAATACGGTCAAATTCAATGGTGTTCCACAAGAGGTAATCCGTTTACAACTTTTTCCCTTTTCTTTAGATGGACAAGCCCGGCATTGGCTTGCAAAGGAACCGCCACAAAGTATTCTGACGTGGACGGATTTGGAGACCAAGTTCATAAACTACTTTTTCCCACCCTCTCGTACTACCGCTTTGCGGAATGAAATTATCAATTTTGAACAAAAGTACGATGAGTCTTTTAGTGAATCTTGGGACCGTTTTAAAGACCTTTTGAGAAAGTGCCCACAACATGGTTTTACCAAAATTCACCAAATTAATACTTTTTATAATGGTTTAAGCATGAATGACCAAGATTCACTAAACAGTGCCTCGGGGGGTAATATTTTGGTTAAGACATCCAATGCCGCTTGGGATATTATCGAGAATAAGTCTCGTGTGCAAACCAAGAGTGTTCGGACCAATGCCGCTAGTGGTAGTACTAGTGACAACGACAAGCGACTTGACAAAATTACTACGCTTCTTGAATCGCTTGTTACCCACACCGCTAACAACACCAACAGCATCAACGCTAAAAACGCTCAAGACGCTCAAGTCAATGCTGTAAGCCAACCATGTGAAATATGCGGGGGTCCTCACTCTTACACCACTTGTACCACCACCCAAGACTATCCTTCTGAGAATGTTAATGCAGCATACGGTACCTATCCTCCGGCCGCTTATCAAGCTCGTCCTCAAGGAGACCGCAACTTGCTTAGCTACCGCTCAAACAACTTTCTCTCACCGACCGGTTTTCCTCCTAACAACCCAAACCAACAACAAAACCTCAATCGCCCTCCTCAACAACAACCTCGTGCACCATACCAACCACCTCAAAAACAACCATATCCACCTGAAAGAAACAACCAAGTTTACCAACAACCTGCTTATCAACCACCCGCCTACAATGCTCCTCCCAACCAACCCACCGCATTACACCAAGATATTAGAACCTACATGAGGACTAATGATGTGATCGTGGACAATCTCCAGCGGGAAGTGCTCAACTTGAAAGCAGACATGGTGAAACAAGGGAACGATCTTTGAGCTGATATGAGAAATACTTTGGCAAGTCAAACGAATGACTTAAGGAACATGATGGCTGGTTTCTTCCAAGGTAATCAATCCTCTTCTTCGGGTACTCTTCCGAGTAACACCGTTGCGAATCCAAGAGGGGGGATGAAAGCAATCACCACTCGCAGTGGCAAAGGTACCAAGGAACCCGAGCTTCCTATACCTCCACCGGTGATTGTGACTAAGGAAAACGAGTCACCTGCTCCTCTTCCTCAATCTTCTACTTCCCCAATTCCTCCACCTCTTACTTCAACCCCTCCTCCACCCAAGGATGTGAGTGATCCTACTATTCCAAAGCCTTCCTCTTCTTCCGATATACCTTATCCCTCAAGGTTGAGGAAAGAGAAGCTCAAAAGCAAGGACGATATTCAAGTTTCGAACTTTCTCAAAATGTTTAAACAATTGAATTTCAACATCTCCTTCGCTGAGGCTCTCGCTCACATGCCCAAATACGCAAAAATGTTCAAAGATCTTCTTAGCGACAAGGAAAAGCTTCTTGATATCGCTAACACCCAACTTAATGAGAATTGCTCTGTAGTGCTCTTAAGGAAATTGCCAACCAAGCTTGGTGATCCGGGTCGCTTCTTAATCCCTTGCAACTTCCCGAGAGTAGAGAATTGCATGGCCCTAGCCGATCTAGATGCAAGTATTAACTTAATGCCTTTAAGCGGTTGGAAGCAATTATCTCTCCCTGAGCTAGTCCCCACCAAAATGACTTTGGAATTAGCTAACCGTACGGTTGCGTATCCAGTGGGGATAGCCGAAGACGTTTTTGTAGGAGTCAACAAATTCACTTTTCCTGTCGATTTTGTCGTGGTCGACTACGATATGGACCCTCGTGTGCCATTAATCGTTGGACGTCCATTCCTGAGGACCGGTCGCACTCTCATCGATGTTGAAGCAGGTGAGCTTATCATGAGAGTTCGTGGCGATAAAATCGTCTTCAACATGGGAAAGCTTTCTAAACAGCCTTATTCATACGAGAGTGTTAATTGTATTGACGTTCTTGATGAGGCCTGTGAAGAACACTTCAAAGATGCTTGCAAAAGTATTCCTACCTCTCCTCCTAATGTTGAGACCGTTTCCTCTATTGATTCATCACTATCTCTATTTGGAGAAAGTTATTTCCTTTGGAAAGATCTTGAAGCCACCATGGGAGATGTGAACTTAGAACATGATGATTCTCCCACCGATTGGGATGAAGACATTCGTCTCATTGAGAACCTTCTCAAAGAGGACCATATTTCTCCACCATCTCCCAAGGCTATTGCTATTGATGAACCGAATTTGAATACGCCTCCCATCGAAAATCCTCAGGATTTAGAACTTAAGGAGTTGCCGCCCCATCTCAAGTACGTGTTTCTTGAAGAAAAGAAGAAGTCGTCCGTCATTATCGCGAAGGACTTGAAAGAAGAAGAGAAATCTCGCCTCATCGTCGTGCTTAAAGATCATAAGAAGGCACTTGCTTGGAAAATTTCTGATATCCGTGGAATTGATCCAAACTTTTGTACTCACAAGATTCTCATGTAAGATGACTTTAAACCCGCAATCCAGTGCCAAAGAAAGGTTAATCCTCGCATTCACGACGTCATCAAACAAGAGGTTATCAAACTTCTTGATGCCGGCTTGATTTACCCTATCTCGGATTCGCCTTGGGTAAGTCCCGTCCATTGTGTGCCCAAGAAGGGCGGAATAACCGTTGTTCCCAATGAACACAACAAGTTGATTCCCACTCGTCTCGTTACTGGGTGGAGAGTTTGTATCGACTATCGCAAACTCAATGATGCCACGAGAAAAGATCACTTTCCTCTTCCTTTCATGGATCAAATGCTCGAGCGTCTAGCTGGTAATGACTATTACTGCTTTTTAGACGGTTTCTCCGGGTATTTTCAAATTCCCATCGATCCCAAAGACCAAGAAAAGACCACATTCACTTGTCCCTACGGAACATTTGCTTACAAACGTATGCCTTTCGGTTTATGCAATGCTCCTGGGACGTTCCAACGGTGTATGATGGCTATCTTCCATGACATGGTTGAAGAAACTATGGAAGTATTCATGGATGATTTCTCGGTTTATGGCGATTCTTTCTCTACTTGCCTTGCCAATTTAGAACGTATGCTTAAGCGGTGTGAAGACACTCGCCTTGTTCTTTATTGGGAAAAATGCCATTTCATGGTAAAAGAGGGCATCGTGCTAGGACACAAGATCTCCAAAGCCGGTCTGGAAGTGGACCGTGCTAAAGTCGATGTTATTGCTAAATTGCCTCCACCTTCAACCGTGAAGGGTGTGAGAAGTTTCCTTGGTCATGCGGGCTTCTACCGTCGCTTCATCAAAGATTTTTCTAAAATCGCTCGCCCGATGACCCACCTCTTGGAAAAAGATACTCCTTTTATCTTTTCCAAAGAGTGTCTTGAAGCCTTCAACTTGCTTAAGGATAAGCTAAATAAGGCACCGGTCTTGGTTACCCCTAATTGGGAGCTGCCTTTCGAGTTGATGTGTGATGCTAGCGACTTTGCTATTGGAGCGGTTTTGGGCCAAAGAGTGAACAAACACTTCCAACCAATCCACTATGCTAGCAAGACAATGACGGGGGCTCAATTGCATTACACGACAACCGAAAAAGAGCTTTTAGCTGTTGTCTATGCTTTTGAAAAATTTCGACCCTATCTTGTCCTTTCTACCACCATCGTGTATACCGATCATTCCGCGTTGAAGTACTTGTTGACTAAGCAAGATTCCAAACCAAGACTTCTTCGCTGGGTTTTGCTACTTCAAGAATTTAAAATCGAAATTCGTGATAAGAAGGGGGCCGAAAACCTAGCCGCGGATCATCTCAGTAGACTTGAGGATCCTTATCAAGGGGATCATCCGAACAAAGAAATCAATGATTCTTTTCCCCTGGAGACCTTAATGTCTATCAACTCGAGTAATGATGAAGCCCCGTGGTTTGCGGACATTGCAAACTACTTGCCGGGTGGAATTCTCCACGGGTTAACATCCCAGCAAAAGAAGAAGTTCTTCAAAGACATTAAGACTTACTTTTGGGATGACCCCTATCTATTCAAACAATGTGCTGATTTGATTATTCGCCGATGTGTTGATGGACCGGCAGCTTTAGACATTCTCGAGGCTTGCCACAAAGGACCCACCGGTGGTCACTTTGGTCCCAACTACACCGCCAAAAAAGTGTTTGGCTCGGGATTTTATTGGCCCACCATTTATCGTGATGCTCACGAGATGGTTAAACATTGTGATGCTTGCCAAAAACAAGGCAAGATCACACATAAAGACGAGATGCCTCAGAATTTCATACAAGAATGTGAAATCTTTAATGTTTAGGGTATCGACTTTATGGGGCCATTCCCTTCCTCTAAAGGAAACAAATACATCCTTGTAGCCGTTGACTATGTTTCAAAATGGGTTGAAGCCAAAGCTTTACCCACTAATGACGCAAGGGTGGCTTGTAACTTTTTGAAATCGTTGTTCGCTAGATTCGGTGTGCCTCGTGCCATTATTAGTGATCGCGGGACTCATTTTTGCAATGATCAATTTGCAAGAGTCATGGCTAAGTATGGTGTAAATCATCGTCTTTCCACCGCATACCACCCACAAACTAATGGCCAGGCTGAAATCTCTAACTGAGGATTAAAGGAATTCTTGAAAGAACCGTGGGAGAGCATCGTGCCTCATGGGCCGATAAACTTGATGATGCTCTGTGGGCTTTTCGTACCGCATACAAGACTCCGATTGGTTGTACACCATATCGTCTTGTGTACAGGAAAGCATGCCACCTCCCCATTGAGTTGGAGCACAAGGCTTACTGGGCCTTGAAGTAGGCTAATTTCGATATCAACAAAGCCGGTGACCTACGCAAGATCTAACTCAATGAGCTGAATGAACTCCAGAATGAGGCTTATGAAAATTCTTTGATCTATAAGGAAAGGACTAAGCTCATTCACGACTCTAAGATTAAGAACCGAGAGTTCCAAGTTGGAGACAAAGTTTTACTCTTTAACTCTCGGTTGAAAATCTTTTCGGGCAAGCTGAAATCTCGTTGGTCCGGCCCATTCACCATTGCCCAAATTTTTCCATATGGTACTCTCGAGCTCGCTCAACCTAATGGACCTAATTTTAAGGTGAATGGCCAACGAGTGAAGTTGTACTTTGGCGAGGACATCTCTCAATAGATGATTCCATCCCTCACCAAGTTTCCCATGAACTAATTTTGGGTCGAGTCAGGCTCGTGACTCGGTTATCAAAAACAAGCGCTCCTCGGGAGGCAGCCCGAGTATCTATCCTTTTCCGTTTTAACCTCCTAAGTGTAGGGGGACCTCTATAGGTTGTTTGTGTTTGTGTGGTGATGTGATTACAGGGATGAATGCACTTTTGGAACCTTTGAAGAACCGTGCTCCCGTGTTATCCAAAATCCGGTTCTATCTCTCAACTATCGTGATTCAATTTTCTTCATACCCACATTTGAAACTGATCACTTTAGTCGTCTCTTCCTTAGCTTGATTTAACCAACTTGCACAATGTCATAAGTGTAGGGGAGACTTTTCCCACATGCTTAAACATTGAGGACAATGTTTATCTTAAGTGTAGGGGGGACTTCTATCGAAGTTTTAAGTGAACTTTTCCATGACAATGCCTTCATTTAACCGGAAAATCATCTTTTTCAACATTTTTCAAATTTTTAATTAACTATGGCCATTTAATCGTAATTTTTAAATTTTTATCGTTGCTTTCATATGTATATATTCCGCAATAAAGTCAAAATTATTAATAAAGTGGTGTAGCTAGTTTTGAAATCTTTGACATATTAGGCCTGTTGCGTTTATTTTGACTCAACCCGAATAGACTTATCCAAGTTTATTCTAGCTAGTATCCTTAACCATGTAGACCTTAATTGGTTTATTAGGCTAAGTGTCCATGAGTCTCATTACTTGAGATTTTAAATTGTGGAGAACGAGAAATGATAGAGTCAATTATAAGGCGGTATTCTTGCGCAAGCTCACTTGGTGTAATTATTTGCCTATTCTCCCATCACTTGCTAATAATTTATCTGCAATAAGTAAGGTCATACGATTTGAAAAGTTACTTAGCTTCTAGCCCAAGATCGTTTAAAAGTTGCTCAGTAATGATAAGAGTTCATAGCCAAGGCATAACTTATGAAGCGGGGCGCGAAGATTGACGAGTCCGAAAAGGCCCTAACAAGGCATGAGGATTCCATTTTATTGCTGAAGATCTAAAGTGATGTGAAAAGCATTATTCCTAAAATCAATATGAAGGATCAAGACTCACGACGAAAAGCAATCAACTCCCATAAAGATCATGGAGAAGTCTATCCGAAAAGACCCTAACAAGGTATGAGGATAAATAGATCCAAGTCCGAAAAGGAGGCGGATCGTTGTATCTCAAAATCCCAATTAGAGATTGAAGAAATAATCATGAAGTCGTGGTCAACAAAGTTGGAGTACCCCTCAAAAGTCTCCAAGTGAAGAAACTCTATTAACGATGAGAAGACCATTATCTCAAGAACGTCTCTCAAGATATGAAGTATGAAGTACATGCCAAATATCGGCCCGAGAAAGGTCTCAAATCGTGAACCAAGTTATGCCAAGATATGAACTTTTTGATATCCCGAGAAGCAGTTTTAAGAATGATCTCGTTTTTAAGCTTAGTTTGGGGAACGTGAAACTTGAGGGTGATAAATCTTCGCAGCACCGAAGCCCTAATGTAAGTCCGTGATCTCTTTGCAAGTTATTTCCATATAACTATTTTCAAGTGAAAATGGTTTTCTATCCTTTTGTCTACTTTAAAGTTTTAATTTCTCTTAGTATTTTAATTTTTGTTTAGTAGTATGTTAATAAGGCCAAGGTTGATTGATTATAAGAAAAGTGTAAAATTTCTTTATCACTAAGCATTGCATGAGGGCATGGCAATGGTTAAGTGTAGGGGATTTGATAGGTGTGAAAACACCCATCCTTTTACCACTTAATTCTTACTAAAACAAGACCAAAACGCGTATTTAATATCATTTGTTTGGAATTATGCGTGGTTTTTGTGTTTATTGTGTTTTCAGAGCCAACCGGATGGATATTGGAGAAAACATGGGATTGCACGGGTTTTATGGAAGAAAAAGACTCAAGACGAAGTCTATTGTCCAAGAGATGCAAAAGATTTGAAGTCACTGGGCCTATTTGAAGATTTATCAAAGAAAAGGACCAAAGACGGAAGATTTACATATGTCGAAGGAACTCAAGTCTATTAAACGAAGAAATTAAAAGACGAGTTGAATTTAATCGTCGACAAATCCCGAATCAGAATCTAAAACGTCGACTTTTCTGAAAAGACGAGAAGACAAGAAGAAAGGGAGAAAGTCCACTTCACCAACCAACCACTAGCCTATAAATAGAAAACCCCTCACACTTTTTGTGCAATTTTTTCATTCCCAGTCATTTTTCTTTTCTTTCGTAGGAAGCCAACACCATTAAGGTGTTGGTGATTTTTCATTCTTGTTGAATCTTTGATTTTGTAAGTGTTTAATCTTTCCTTTTGTTTATTCTACATTAATCTATCAATACAATCCTTCCATTAATCTTGTTCATCTTCATCTTTTTCGTAAAAAGCTTAAAGTTCTTATTTGGTTGATTTTGATCTTCAAAAGTTATTGGGTTTTGAGTTTTTATTGATGGGATTTGATGTTTATGGTTAGTAGATGATTGGTGATTAGTTTTGTTTAAGTTTTGGTTAAAAACTTGGTTGATTGTTGGTAAAATCGTGTTCCCCTATTTTTCTGTTACCTACTGTTCTTCGTTCCCCCAGATTCCGAATCAATAGCAAGTCCAGAATGAGTGCTTTTCTTTTTGAAGTTCCGATCCAGATTTTTGCTAAAAGTTCCGAACCAGTTTCTTGCCAAAAGTTCCGAACCAGTTTCTTGCCAAAAGTTCCGAACCAGATTTAGCTTAAAGTTCCGAACCAGATTTTTATTCAAAAGTTCCGAACCAGATTTTTATGCAAAAGTTCTGAACCAGATTTTTATTTAAAGTTCCGATCCAGATTCTTATACAAAAGTTCCGAACCAGATTTTATTCAAAAGTTCCGAACCAAATGTTTTACAAGTTCCGAATCTGATTTTTCTGAAAGTTCCGAATGAAGGGTTTTATTTGTTCCAAATCAGTTTGTTCCGAATCAGTTATATTCCGAATCAGTATTAAGTGGTAATTTACTGTTTACTGTTTTATTGTTTAATTTTTAATTAAAGCTTTATTTTATTGACTGTTTGGGTTTAAGTTTTAATCATTTTACGCTTTTAATCCTTTTAGTAGAATAGAAAACCCAAACCCCCTATTTGTCACCAAGAACAATCTTTCCACTTTGAGCTGTGATCAATTTGAGAAGATTCCGAGAATTAAATTCTGAACCCATTGCAAAAGCCTTGTATCAGTAGTCGTGGTCTTATATCACTTGACACAACTTCTTTCAGTGTTGCGGCAAATAACATGGTTGGAGGGATAACAACTTACTCACGATTCGAGACTCCAATCAATCCGAATAATAACTTTGTATGCCACGTTAGAAAACAAAGTGACATTTTTCATTACTTTGTCTTGCAAAGTAATCATTTGGGATGAAGCATCGATAGCTAAAAGGCAAGATGTGGAGGCTGTGTATTGAACAATGCAAGATATTACGGGAGTCGGGCTGCCATTTAGGTGGAAAATTATGGTTTTAGGTGGTGACTTTAGACAATTATTTTCGGTTGTAAGAAAAGGAACCCGAGCGCAGATTGTAGCCTAATGTTTATGGATATCACCACTCACCTCTATGGCTTAGGATAATAAAGATGAAGTTGACTAGCAACATGAAAGACATAGTACAAATCCTTGGTTATCAAACTTTCTGTTAAGACTCGATGACGGTGTTGAACATGCTGTCGATGGAAGTTATATACTTATACTTGACGGCATGGTCGACTAAACACGATAGATGTTGTATTTTACTTACCGGAAACAAATGCACATTCTCCCAACTATATTATTTCTAGAGCGATCTTATCGAATAAAAACGATATTGTTGACGCGATTAATGATAAGTTGATTGAAAGATTTAAAAGGGATGAAAAGATATATTGTAGTTTTGATGAGACAAAAGATGGCAAGAACAACTTCTGCTTGATGGAGTTCTTAAACTAGATCAATGTCAGTGGTTTGCCCCACATTACTTGCGATTGAAGATTGGATGCCCTATAATTATGTTACGAAATCTTGATCCATCAAATGGCTTATGTAATGGCGCAAGACTAATATGCAAAGGTTTCGAAATGAACATCATCAATGCTGAAATTTTTGTTGGTCAAACGAGTGTTTTTGCCACGAATTCCTTTGTATCAGTCACAAGAAGACATGCTCCCATTCAAATTCAAGAGAAAATAATTTCTCATACGGCTGAGCTTTACTATGACAATCATTAAAGCTCAAGGCAAGACAATTCCAAATGTGAGTGTTTATTTACCTGAATCAGTATTCTCTCACAGCCAACTTTACGTTGTGTTGTCTGGGGGGGGGGGGGGGGATATCACATTGAAATACATAAGTAATAATGAAGGTCGGCAAAAAATGAATTAAGATGGAGTTTACACCTCAAATGTGGTGTATCAAGAAAACGTTGAAATACATAAGTAATAGTGAAGGTCGGCAAAAAAATGAATTAAGATGGAGTTTACACCTCAAATGTGGTGTATCAAGAAAATTTATATGATAAATTTTGATTATTATAAATTTGTTAGAAACTTTTTGATGTGTTTTTGAACGATTAATGTTTTGAATACGAGACATTTTGAAAATTAAATGTATGAAAGTTTTTGATGAATGTTATTATAATCTTTTGGTGGATCAATGTAACAATTGACTCTTGCAACTTTTTAAGACTATTAGAAAAACAATGCAACATGCTATTAGAAAAATATTACAACTTAAAACGACGCTATTAGAAAAAAAATGCAACCCTGATAATAGAAAAACATTACAACTTGAAACAAAAGATAGTTAACCGTCGAAAAAATTATTGGCCATGGAAATTCAGTCGAAACTATAAACTTTAGTGTTGGCTGTTGCCATGAGTACTCGGCTAGTATTGCTTAAACGTGAAAATAAGTAAGATCACAGATGTTGTCTTTTGTTCTTAACTACTTGTCTAGAAATTTTTTCTAATCGTTGCATAAATTTGGTATAACTAGAATGATATAAAAAGCTGCGAACGCAGATGGCATGATTGTTTTTTAATCAAACTAGGATTAAAGATAAGACATAAATTTAGCAAGATTTTAGCAAAATTTTCAATAAGTTACAAACTATGTAATGTGTACTACTTTTCGGCAAAGATTTATTGTTACTTTATGTTAATTGATCAAAACCTTTCTATACCTATTATTGAATTACACTATTTTATTTAGTTGAATTTGTCAATTCATGCGTGGATGTAAACTGAAAATTCAGAATGCCGGCAAAAAAAGGAGCTGCACTTTTGATAGAAAAAAGGGACATATTCTCATTTACAAAGTCAAAGAACTTCATTTTATATAAAAAGACACTAACATTTTTCTTTACATATAATTTAACAATGCAACGTCTTTGAAAGCAGCCTTATATTTTTTTAAGAACTTAAAGGCATTTATATTTCCCGAATGAGTACGTATTTGACGAAGACGGCTTAGTTGAAACTAAGGTGGTGTTTGTTTTTGCAAAAAATAGTCTGACTGTCTTTGACGTCTGACCAGTCAGACGCGGTCAGACAGTTCGATTGTTTTTTTTTTCTCGAGTCAGACGTGATAAGATTGAAAACATCTGACAGAGTTAGAGTTGGTGATCATGTCTGATTGCCTCTTAAACATAATCTTCAACACATCCCACACCTCTCAAAACCCTCACTGATCTTAAACATAAACCAACAAAACTTCAATAGAAATTTTGTTATGATAGGAACTCGGAAAGTGGATCTGGAAATTTTTTAAGTGAAGATAAATATTGGAAGAAGATGAAGATGCTACAAGAAAAGTGACAAAATAGTAAAAATGAGTTTGGTGTCACGTGAAGTGAGAGAAAGAAGCAAATGTCAGTTATATTCCATTATTTGTATTCTAGTCAAATTGTCAAATGGTTAATTTAATAAAGTTTGAAGTTCGAACATTTTCGAGTTACATACAATGTTTTTGAAACTCGATTTGACTCCCTCGAGTCAATCGGTTGTTTCGCGGTTTTGCTCGAAAAACGAGTCTTATTAGAGTAGGTTTTCTATTTTCGAAACTCAGTTAAACATGTTAGGTTTTCTAATCGATTAGGCGGTCGAACTCGTATTTCGATGACTTGATTGAATTGACTCGCATTATTATAGCTTAATATATACTTTAAAAATGAACATTTAAAACCATTCAGACAATTATAAAAAACAAACAAACATATTTCATTCAGATTCAGACTTTATGACCGCCTCTTACTAGTAAGATGCGATAGTCAGATTCAGACCTAAAACATCTGAATGAAACAAACACCACCTAAGTTTGTCAAAATATCTGGCTTTCAAAAAAAGAAGAAAAAAAAGTTTGTCAAAATATCTTTTTACATCAATCAACGCTTGAAATAACTTCTTATGTGTGACTCGACATGAACAAGGATCCTCTCAAGTTACATCTGAATTGCCATGCTATTTAAAGCAAGAAAAATGATAAAACGCGACAACCATTATTGATTTAAAGGACCAGAAGATAAGATCTGCTGTTAAAAAAAATCAACAAGAGAGTATATCAATCCGCTCAACATACAGAATTTTTTTTTATAGAAAACGTACAAAAATATTACCTCGCCATTTGATTAAGCATATGTAATTTAAATGGAAAAAGATTTTCTTAAGTTGAACTCAACTTGACTGGTCATGTTCTCCAATTACAATAAAAATAAATATATGTGGGCTCTATGTATTTCATTAAAAGAAAAACTTTTATACATTTATCTAAATTTTAATTGACCAACATGATCAATCAAGTTACCTTCAACTTTAGAGGATTTTGATCCAATTTAAGTAAAACACCGTCTCTACGAAATTGGACGCACTAATATAAAACAGTCTCTTTATTTCTAAACATCAATATATCCGATCAATATACACACAAATGAATACAAAAACAGTAATCCCAACTAGAAGAATACAAAAATAATAGAGATAATGTATAAAAAGAAAGAAATAAGAATAATGATGCAAGATGATCATATATATCTACCAATCAAAATCACATTTGGTCCTTTGAAATCCCCTTGTAGAAACCCTACCTTGAGTAGTCAATGGTACCTTCAAATCACATTCAAACTTTGGTTTAAATTTAGGTTTAGCCCACCCAACCTTCAACCTCATTTTTAGCTTCAATTTCAAATCAATCTCATAAACCTTGTCGCTGCTTTCCTTGGTGTATTTTGATCTGTCACCGTTTCCCAAATCCACAAATCTCTCACCAGTAAACACGGTCGATAAATCATTCTCTTTCTTATGTCCCAAGTAAAACGTGTCCAAAAATTTATAATCAAACCTTTCACCATTACTCGCCAATGGCTTCAATTCTATCATAGTAAATTCTGATACGTTTATTAGGGTTACGAAACGTCATGTTCACAGTCAGATTGTAGTAAAGAGTGTTGTTGTTGGGTGATAAGGTGAATTGTGTGAGAGTAGCTTCATTGACATGGAATTTGGGAGTGCTTGGACGATATATGAGCCAGAAGACGAGGGTAGCGATACCGATAAGGACAACGATTGTTATGAGGATTTGACAAACAAGGTTACATATACAACTGCATAGACAAGACAAAGGGTTACAACTCCTATCACTATGACGATGATAGGATCGAGTTGGTTTGGCTGGTGGTGGGATTAAAGGACCGTAGTAAGCACCGTTTAAGTGAGGCTGCTCTGCGTTCGGCATGATTGAATTTAAGAATGGAAATAATATGTTAGAAACGTAGGGATGTGAAGGTATATATAGTAAAGGGAGTTAATATACCCGCGTTAAGGGTGGGTATGTGTAAAAACTAAAAACACGGTGAGAGTGTGTGTAATCGAAGACTATTGGCTTGTGTTATGTTTTCAACAACAACTACTTAGAAACTTCCATCTAGTGACTTTGTCAAGACATGACGGATGGTTTTTGGTTATTATATATATATATATATATATATATATATATATATATATATATATATATATATATATATATATATATATATATATATATATATATATATATATATGGACCATTGTTTAATTTTATTCGATGTTTCTCGACATGTAATTTGTCAAAACATCGTATGCATATATATATATATATATATATATATATATATATATATATATATATATATATATATATATATATATATATATATATATATATATATATATATATATATATATATATGTTTGACATATTTGGTATGTATGTAGTTAATTACTGTTAGCATGTGCTGTTTAGAAAACTTGGGAAATCGGCTTAATCAATCAGGATACCCACAACGCTATTATGTCACGGCTTAGTTTTTTCAACTTTCTCTCTTCTACGACTTAATGCGACCTATTTGCCCCAACAAAGCGACCTAGTTCAATTTTTTTTATATTTAATAAAAATAATATTTTTATATTCAATAAAAATAACATTTTATTCAAAAAAAAAATTTATTCCATACAACACACATTACACTAAATAAAAAACATTACATAAAAAAACACATTACGTACGTAAATTAAAAAACATTATGAAACATAATAATAATTTTAAAGTTGTAAAACTTAAAAACTTAAACTCTTCGATTATCGAAGTGTCGCATTTCAATGATGATCCAATTGGGACTTTGTTTCAAAATTTTCCAACATTCACTGTATTCAAAATCCATATGACGAAAATTGTGATTTTCAAGTTTAGCTTCTTCATAAAGAGTACCTTCTGAAGTCTCAACCGGGTGTCTACGTACGACGTAATTGTAAATCGCAGAAAATTCACCAACTTTAGGACGAATAAATTTTTTCCATTTGCTAATAATATCAGTCAACATGATATGTATTAGTAGTTGTCAGTTATTAGTTGTCAATATACTAGCTGTATGATTGATTAGGTTGTGTCCTTGTCTAGAGATAAATGTATCCTATATATGTATGCATACTTTTGTGAAATGAGAACAACACAGATTACATTCTTTATGGTATCACAGCTTACGATCCTCTTCTTAACCCTAACCAATAAAAAAAACAAAATATATATATCTTTCACGTCAATACCTATCACAGATCTCCTCTCCTAAACATTGTTTGTTTACACAGCATCCCAGTATACAAAAGTTGTATCCATCATGCAAAACACTACCCATTTTTTTTCTTTTAATATCATTTTCACTCTCACTGTCGTGGGACATATTTGGTTCTACAAGATTTGTCTCAAGGCAACAACAATTGTTATTCATTTACACAACAACATCGTCAAGCAAAAAGTACAAACGGGCTTCACGCAGAAAACTGCTACTCCACATCGGGCAACACAGGTCGTGTAATTTTCAATCTTGATAAAAAAATAGGAAAGATTATTGTTATGGCATCTTGTGATCAACGGTGGTATATGGATACCGGAGCAACTTCTCACCTATCATCTCACACTGGTAACCTTCAAACTTCTTTCCTTAATCATAATTTTCATTTAGTTATTGTTGGAAATAGATCATCTATACCTGTCATCCATTCTGGTCATGTCCAAATCCCAAACCCATATCGACCCCTCCACCTAAAAAATGTTCTTGTCACACCAAATATAATTAAAAACCTTGTTTCGGTACGAAAGTTCACCACGGATAATAAATGCTCCATTGATTTTGATCCTTACGGTTTCACTGTACGAGATTATGAGACTCGTCAAACCCTTCTTCGTTGTGAAAGCACGGGTGATCTATACCCTTTACATGTTGCCGCCTCAGCCTTTGCCCTAATTACTAATAACCATTCCATTTGGCATCAACGTCTTGGTCACCCCGGTGACTCTGTTATTCAAACCCTCTTATCTCGTGGCCTTGTGTCGTTTAATAAACAAAACACTCAAAACTTGTGTCATGCATGCCAATTAGGGAAACAAACAAAACTTCCCTTCCAACGATCAACATCTATTGTCGCGTCTCCTTTTGATATTATACACTCAGACCTTTGGACATCTCCTATCTCTAATATGAGTGGATACAAATATTATGTCATTTTCTTAGATCACAATTCTCATTGTTTGTGGGTCTACCCACTTAAGAGAAAATCCGATGCGCAATCAAAATTTCTCCACTTTTGTACATTTGTAAAAACTCAATTCAATTGTGAAATCAAAGCGTTTCAATGTGATCATGGTGCGGAATTTGACAACAAATCCCTCCATGAATTATTTGCCACTAATGGAATTCAATTCCGTTTCTCATGCCCACGTACATCTCAACAAAATGGAAAGTCTGAACGCATGATTCGTACTATCAATAACGTTGTGCGTTCTCTCCTTTTTCAAGCCCGACTTCCCCCTCAGTATTGGGTCGAAGCACTACTCACTGCCGCTTACTTACTTAATATCCTCACATCCACTTCCATCAACAATGACATCCCTTAAACGAACCTATTTAATAAACCAACCTCATACACTCACCTTCGCACGTTTGGATGCCTTTGTTACCCTTACGCCTTTCCACCTCACAAACTTGCCCCTCGTACCACACCATCTATTTTTCTTGGGTACCCTTACAATCACCGTGGGTATCGGTGCCTTGACCTAAACACCAACAAAATCATCATTTCTCGTCATGTCACGTTTGATGAATCTTTCTTTCCTTTTGGCTCCATGACTCCAACTCAACCCCCATCATATCAATTCTTAGATGATAATCTCGACACCAACCCCATTGCACTTCGCCTACTTACCACACCTACAACTCCTCAACAAACACTACCACAAGCCACACCACAAACAACACCTATGCCAACACCAGAAACAACACCAATACTAACACCAGAAACAACTCCTACACCACAAACAACACATGTACAACCAAACACACCACCAACAACCTCACCGCCTCCACCACCACCACTACCACACACCTCTCAACACCACATGGTTACACGCTCTAAAGTCGGAACAGTGAAAGCTAACCCAAAATATAACTTGCATGTTACCACCTCTTTCCCTGTCCCTAAGTCTCCCTTTCATGCCTTACGAGACCCCAACTGGAAACATGCTATGCATGACGAATATAAAGCTCTCATCGATAATAAGACTTGGGTCCGTGTTCCCCGTCCACCAAATGTCAACATTGTCCGCTCCATGTGGTTATACAAACACAAATATAATGCGGACGGGTCTTTAAGTCGGTACAAAGCCCGACTAGTTGCAAATGGTCGTAGCCAACAACAAGGAATCGATTGCGATGAGACATTTAGCCCTGTTGTCAAACCTGCTACCATACGGACTGTTCTTAGCCTTTCAGTTTCACGAAAATGGCCTATTCATCAGTTAGATGTGAAGAACACATTTCTTCACGACCATCTTACAGAGACAATTTACATGCACCAGCCACCCGGATTTAGTGATTCAACTCATCCCGATTATGTATGTCTTCTACAAAAAATCGCTTTATGGCCTTAAGCAAGCTCCTCGAGCTTGGTTTCAGCGATTTTCCAGCTATGCCATTCGAGCCAGTTTCCATCATAGCAAAACTGACTCGTCTCTTTTCATCTTTAACAAGGGGCCAGACACAGCTTACTTACTACTTTATGTGGATGATATTATTCTTACAGCTTCTTCTACTACGCTCATGAAACATATTATCTCTTCGCTACATAAGGAATTTGCTATGAGAGACCTTGGCCCGCTTAATTATTTTCTCGGTATATCTGCCATACGTAATACATCTGGCATATTCTTGACTCAAAAGAAATATGCTACCGAGATTCTTGAGCGAGCACAGATGCTCAATTGTAACCCTTGTAGGACTTCAGTTGACACTGAGAAGAAGCTCGGACTCGAAGGATCACCTGTCACTGATCCTACCTTATATCGTAGCCTATCCGGAGCACTTCAATATCTTACCTTTACCCGACCAGATTTATCATATGCAGTCCAACAGTTATGTCTTTATATGCATGATCCTCGAGAGCCACACCTTAATGCTATGAAGCGTGTCCTCCGTTATCTACGTGAAACAAGTGATCTTGGAGTACAGTTATTTCGTTCTACAACGGCACAACTCATTGCTTACTCTGATGCTGACTGGGCACGTTGTCCGGCTACACGCCGGTCAACATTTAGATATTGTGTTTTTCTTGGTGACAACTTCCTGACGTGGTCTTCCAAACGCCAGGACACGTTGTCTCGATCCAGTGCCTGAGGCCGAATATCGAGGGGTTGCAAATGCCGTAGCTGAGACATCTTGGGTTCGCAACCTCCTCTGTGAGTTACATACACCTATTTCTACTGCCATCTTTGTCTATTGTGATAATATTAGCGTTGTATATATGTCAGCAAATCCAGTACAACATCAACGCACCAAGCACATCGAGATTGATATCCATTTTGTTCGTGACAAAGTGGCAGCTGGACATGTATGTGTTCTTCACGTACCATCACGTTTTCAGTATGCAGATATATTCACAAAGGGACTTCCTTACCAGCTGTTTGCAGATTTTAGATACAGTTTGAACGTTCGTAAATCTTCCGCTCCAACTGCGGGGGTGTATTAGTCAACATGATATGCATTAGTAGTTGTCAATCAATTATTAGTTGTCAATCTACTAGTTGTATGATTGATTAGGTTGTATCCTTATCTAGAGATAAATGTATCCTATATATGTATGCATACTTTTGTGAAATGAGAACAACACAGATTACATTCTTTAAATAATTGAGTTATAACCTCTTTTCGCTCACCAATTTCTTGATAAAATAGCTCTCGTACCCTCTCCTAAAACCCTTTCGCCTTATGAGATCGATCACCGAAATTCTCCTTAGCGTCGAGCCAAACTTTACACAAAGCTACCGCCTCTTCGGTAGTCCACGCCATTTGAGAACTCATTATTTTAGATTGTATAAAAGTTAAATTTGGAGAATTGTAAGTTACGTGTGTGAAAAATGGTTGAATAAATAGGGTATTTATATAGGTAGAAAGTAAAATTTAATTTTTTTTTCAAACACACAAAAACAAACACAGCCAACGTTTCAATTCAATCATAGATAAGACCGAAATTTGGCTACTGAGCATAGGCGACCGAATCGACGCTACGGCATGATTCGGTCACGGCCTGGCTACAATCGACCGAATTACCAACCGTTCTGGGTAGCCTCAATCCGAAAAAAAGAAAATTCTAAAACAGGGTTCAGAAAAACCTTATATTATCATGATTTAGTTTGAATTTTTATTTTTTCATAATCATGATTAATCAAAGTGATTTGTGTCTAATATACATAAAGTCTCTTAACTGAATTTTCAAATAATTGTAAAACATTCGACTATATTATGTACTGCTTTTATTGTATAACGATTTTTTTTCCTAATGAAACATTCGTTGATCATCTATGTGTAGAAATTATTTAGGGTTATGTTATTCCTACCCCTAACCTTTTTCTACCATTGATATCCTCCCCAATACACTGTATACTAACAGGAAAATATAGTTTTTTATGTTTTTTTGTTTCGTATTTTTTGTATTTTATAACTTTTAAACTGTAAACAGTTATAATCTCAGTGCCGCATATTTTTTTCAGCAGTTTTACTCATTTTATTAACTGGAGAAGACAACTTACGGGTCTACATTTTTTATGTTTACTGCTTTTGACATATCAAACTTTATAATTTTCGTTCCGTTTTTTTTATTTCACAGTTTTATAATATAAACAAAATTATTAAAAATAAAAAAAATTAAAAAAAAATAAAAAATTTTAGAGAGTTTTACAAGTAAAAAAAGAGGAGGGTATAAGTAACGTCTGCCATTATTTAATGTGATCGTAACTTATAAATGACGAACCTTTATCTTGTATTAATTCGATGTAATTTCTTGCCTAGCTTTGGCTAGTATTTAAATAATATGTCGTGGTTAAAAAAAAACTTGTTAATACCGAACAAATATTTCTTGTTATATATGTTTATTTTAATGTAATTACTGTTACAGAATAAATTTAATATAAACTTTTATCTATTCAATTTACTAAAATGAAACGTTAGCTCTAAAAATGTTATTCTTGATATATTGAACTCGACTAAACATTTATAATGATTTACCATGACCTTGTTCGCCGCTAACACAATCATTTTGAGTAATTGCGTGTTCAGTTTTTCGCAGGGATGAGTACGGTATCAGTAGTGTATCGATTTTGTATCGAATTAGTGATATCGTTTTTCTCTCGCGTATAAATTAATGGTACTGGTACCGTACCGAACGAGATTCAGATATCGGTACAGGTATCGGGAAATCGAGATTTTTCCGTTTTTTGGGGAATTTTCTGATTCGGAACCGATCCCATACCGAATTTTTTCCACTTTATTTCGTAGTACCGATACCGTACCAAACGAAATTCGAGTACCAAAAATCAATACGATTTCAATTCAGTTTCAAAATTCAGGACAAAATGCTCATCTTAGTTTTTCGCCTAACGCATTACTCGCAATGTAATAGATAGTATAAATCTTCTAAATAAATGAACCTACCCGCCTCGTAAAAATCCTATTAGCGTGTCTGTTAGATTATCCACATTATATTTTTAGGGGTAAGCGTGGTTTCGGAACCGCACGGAACTGAATCGATACTGCAATAACCGAGAACCGAAAAACATAAAATTTAGGAACCGAGAACCGAATCGAATACTATGTTTCGGTTCCGCTTGGTTTTCGGGTCCGGTTCGGGTATTTCGAGTCTTACTTGATTGGAATCACAAAATTTTTAAAGCACCCAAACAGTCTATTTTTTCATGTATTTACGCATATTTACTTCTAAACCAAAAAATATTTAGCAATTATACTATAAGAAGATAAAAATAATAGTTTTAATATCCAAATCGTTCGTATTCAACAATTTTTTGTTGTTATTTATAGATTACAAAACATCATAAAATTTATTATGTATAAATATAAATATTATGTTGCAATAAAGATGAACCTATATATTAAGACTTTAATTTCGATATGTGAAATATTACGTAAAAAAACATAAAAGTCTTTTATACTTAAAATTCGAACGGCTCTTCAGGTCCAGAACCGAACCGAGAACCGCAATATGATAAATTTAGGAACCGAGAATCGAACCACGGTTCTAAAATGCGGTTCGATTTCGATTCGATTCTCGATTCCGGTTCGATTCTCCATCCATATACTCACCCCTGTATGACATTATCTTTCTCTTTCTTAAACCTTCATGCAACAAACTTCATATAATAAAAAAAACTGACATATGTATTTTCTTTTGTAATTTAATGCTTAAAAAATATTTAATATAAAAAAATATTACATTAAAAATTAATATTTATAAACAAAAATGACACTCATTAATGTATTATTTATATATTTATACAATATTATAAAGCATTTGGGACTATTTCTTAATTAGAAAGTCTGAAAATTCAGACACCTTCTCTTGTTTAATATATAAATTACAATAGTTAGCATTATCTCGCTTATCACTATACCTCAGCCGGCTTTGGCACTGGGTCGAGCTGACTGACGCCCAAGGCATCATTTTGTAGAGCACAAAATTTCGGATTCGATGTTAGATTAAGATAAAAAAAATAAATATAAAATAGCAATGGTGTAGGAAGGTAGGAGGAGAGGCAGAAGGTGAATAAAGAGAGAAAAAAGAAAATAAAAGAAAATAACTTAACGTTTTGTTCTTGAGTTGTTTTTTAAAAGAATGGAAAAGGAAAGGACAAGAAGAGGAAGGGGAAGGGAGGAGATCATATTAGGAAATGAACATTTACATTAATTTATGTTCTCTAGTTTATTTTTTTAGTTGAGATGAAAAGAAAAGGAACCAAAGATAATTACTACTTTACTCCCATTTTCGATCTCCATATATATATTGGCAACATTACGTGTATGTCATTCTCCCATGATAGAGAACTGCTCTGCATATATAGTTAACGTTACTATGTTAATAACAACTACCTGCAACGTGGGGTACCGGAAAACTTCTCTGCGTTTGGGTCAATATGTACAAGATTAAATAAAGCTAGGTTATAATAGAAATATAAGATATTATGCTTTAAGAATTAAGAATAAACTTTTGGGTGACTTTTTTAACCCGTCTCCAATTTAGCTCATTTATAAATTCACCACTACCTGTAGCTTGATTGAACATGCTGCTAGCTCGGCCAGAGAATGGGAACTTATAAACCATATCAAGACACGCATGTCGAAGTACGATTATAATGTAAACCAGTTCTAAACTTCCCAAAATTTTAGTGTCAATGAGGATTAAAATTTGAAGCAATCAGCTAATGAAGGGCTCCAGTATATATGTTATACTGTACAATGCATAATAAGCTTACACCAAAATTGTTGTTTGTATCAGCTTCTACAGATGTCTGCAATGAGCTAATGGCATACTCGCTAATCGCATCATGCCGTTGTTACACTTATTGCATCAATAGGAAGCTTATAAATACCTTAAACATACATCAAGGTAATAACATTTAGGATAACAACTCAACTACCAAAGATTTTGCTTTCTATTTTCTTTTGCCTTACGTCAATATATACATATTAAATTTCTGAACACCATTTGCATATAAAGCTTAGCTTTGAAAAGAATAAGTTGCAGTTTGTTATGTTCCACAGGGAGGGTGGTGTGATGATTTTCTGTTCCATTTTCTCTTGCCTTTGGTACATTGGCTGCAAGGCTGTTTAAAACAGCTTCAACATAGCCACATACTTCTTGGGTACAACTTGTAAATCATATGCTGCTGTTTCAGCCATGAGTGTTGTTATGGCAGGTCGTGAGGTAGCGCTTGATAAGGGTGTTAAGCTTCTGTGGTGGAAGTTGAGATAGTGTGGAGGAGCTAAAGGCAGGCCACATGAACACGAAAGAAAAAGGGAGTTCAAGTGAAATGGTGAAACGTAGCTAACAAATAAAAGTCAAGTGACAAAGAGAAACAATCACCCAATATGAACCATGTGTGAGCCTATGTGCTGCTAGTATGTGTGCAGTACATAAGTAAAGGATCCTCGTATTCTAGTAGAGTCATGTAATTAAACAGTTTATCCTTCTTCAATAGTTCAATGACGCAAGTTTATCGATTTATCACAGCATGCGTATCATTTATCACAGCATGCGTATCAATAGTTCAATTAACATTCAGCTAGTATTATATCATTTTTGGCTTGATTTATCACAACACGCGTATCATATATGTAGCAGGAAACTTAACATATATGACAAAACATAACAGAAGATAACATATATTAACATGATCAAAACTTAACCATGCGTATCATATATGTAGCAAGAAACATATATTAGCATGATAACAAAACTTAACCATGCGTATAATATATGTAGCAGGAAACTATATATAACTGTAACATGATAACAGAATGCTTCATATATGATTCAAGGATTAAACTTACAAGGTAATTAAAGAGATAAAAACAAACGACGACCACATAGAAGATAATAGTTGTGACTGAAAAACTAAGTCAAATATATAAGACGTGTGCTATTAATGAGGATATATTAGTAATTTTACATAAGCCCATGATGATAATAACCCATTTCCATTCATGATCCGCCTAAATTTGGACGGAACGAGTTAGCACGTAAAAAGCCTTACCTTCCCTTCCTGTTCCTTTCATGTCCCCTACTTTTTCTTTTTAAAAAAATTGTGAGAACACCAAAATTTTACAATTTCCCATTCTTTTAAAAAAAAATTGAAGAACAGAGTGTAAAACTACTGATAGTAACCCATGTGTAAATTGTTGACCACTCTTTAGTAATGTACACTGGTTTTCAAATGAAATGTTCATAATTTTTTGTACGTGTTAATTTTTTTTACTAGACTCGTTAGTGTGTATTTTGGCCTCACATCATATTTTCTTACTAAAAAACTACACACTTATAAAAATATGACAATGTGCAATTTAAAATTACTTTATCATTTTTTGTTAAAAATTTACATTTATCTGTAAATTAAAATATTACTATATCTTTTTTTATTGTCTAATTTTATCATATTATTAAAAAATTTACGTTTTTAATTTGACATTTATTTTAATATATTTTTGTTACAATATCTTCTAGTATTTTAATTTTTAGTGTTTCGAAACAGCTATTTTGCGCGGTACATGCTAGTAAATAATAATATGTAAACAGACTTTAAAAATTATAAATAAATTTATTATTCATAAAAAGATAAATTCTTCTTCGTAGTACATGTATGTGTAACATACATAGAATATTTTTTATAGGGTAGGTTCTTAACCTCCCAAAAAAGCCGTTTGTATTCTATTTTTCTTAGTTTTATAATTTTATTTATATTATAAAATTAAGAAACTAAAAATAAAAAATAAAAATTATAAATATTAATTTGTCAAAAATATTAAACAAGCAAAAATAATAAAACAAAACTAATAAATAATTGTATTTGACGATAAGTTTAAATATAAAAAAAAACCTTTTGAACTATTTGGTGGACATGGGAAACCAATAGTAGTACCCATTTTCTACATTTCTAATTTGTCAATTATTTGAGCCAGTTCGACTACAACTGACATTACCATAAGGTTTAATTGAGTTTTATATCTCATCAGTTTATCACACGTGAAATTTTATATGTGTGAAAACTAAAAAGGGTTGAGTACTTTATCGTTTTATACTAATTAGGACTAGTGTTCGCGCTTCGCCGCGGAGCGTTTGGATTGTTGTTGTTCGGGAAAGTGTTGGTACATGTCATAAAGGGTCTTTGTGCACATAGTTGTTCTAACACCCCCTTTTAACAGTTACTCGAGTAAAAGATTGTCTCCCCTCAACATCATAAAAGCATAAGCTAAGTTGCAATTCCAACTACCGAAAGCAAGCATCTTTTGTGTCTACATCAGAACTCCTTCCTTAAGCTGATCACTTATATCCTTCAAATGCTGTTCCATCAACCAAAGAAAACAATTTCACTTGCCAGTGTGTTTTTTACATACAAAGTGAACGAATTACTAGTCAAATTGACTTGCAATGGAGTAAAGTAAAACGGATTTAAATAAGTTATAATTAAAGAACGAACTAATCTGAATTCAAATTGTGTTTTTAACGCCATTCGATATAAGCCTATTATTAAGCAAATGAGTCTAAATGACCACTTGTGAGGAAAAAGTTGACAAAAGGACTCTGATAAGACTAACTCGTGCAATTATTATCTTTTAGAAGAGGAGAATGTAGCAGACATCCCTACTCCCCTATATAAGTAAAAATGGTAAAAAAATGTTTTAAAGTATTTTTTTCATACCACTTCCCAAACTGTATGCATTCAAATAAATATAGTAATATGTTTAAATTAGTTTCGGGCATAAAAAGAAATATTCGAACTTTCGTGTAAACCCAATCACATATGTTCTTACTCGTACCATCATTTACCCATTGTGAGTTTTAACACAAACATGTATTGGGCCACTTTCCAAACGTGGCCAGTCATCCATTGTGCCGCCTATAAGTCCTATGAATATAAAGGGAAGAAATTTAACGCTTACCTTCCTCAATGTGTCCGCGTACATAATATTATATGTAGAACTGACTGCAGCCAATACGGTCCGACTTATAACGATAGCAATGCTTCTAGCCCTCAAATTAGACTCAGGAGGCACCTGACAGGTTTTCCGAATTCTGACAACTATGCAATAGAACGTGATGGTATTCGTATTAGAGGCAGACTCTCAATTCAATTCTTGATAAGAGTCATAAGAGTGACCATTATCAGAATGTATACATGAGTAAAGTTCAGATGAAAAGATGTGAACCGTATTTTGTTTTCTAAATATGTATACCATTTAAACAAATTGTCTAATTTAACAGGCTAAAAAATACAAATGTGTCCATTTTCTATATAAAAAACTGTGCAAATTTGCAAACTGTTGCGCAAGCATATTTCACCTAAAAAAATATGTTGCGGGCTGAAACAGTACGTCCTAAGTGGCTTAAAAACAATGTGTGTTATAGTACGAATGATACCTAGCATAGTTATTTGAGTGCCGCTTGTTCCTTTTATTGTTGCAAGTTTTTCGAGGACTGCATCAAGTCACCTATTCTTTTTCGTATGGGATAGCTGAAGTGGACTTGGAACACGTGTTTTTTCTCACGATTTTCATACGTCCAGTAGGAATTTGACGTGGGCAGTGGCATATAGCAGTGGCTTCATCATAGGCTGGTATGAAGAATGTGAAATGTCCTTGTGTGGTTCCATCTACAAAGGTATTTACCTTGAATACATGCATAGCTTGATTCTCCCCATGACAGAGGAACCTCTAAACGACTTTTTTTACGTTTACCGTTGGTTGAATCAGAGATCCTTCTCTTTTACACATCAGAATAATAAGATGACCCATCTTCAACAAACAGAGAAAAAAAGATAAGTACCATTAAAGCAATAGAGCAAATATAAACAAAGACTTTTGGAAGAAAACAAAACGTCACCTTCAAGAGGCAAGGTTCTGAAACCATAATGAATGAATGAATAAATGAGAAGCAGCAACTTCGTTTGTAATGTGTCGCCTGCACAAACATATAACTGTCATCAGAAGAATGCACTTATGCCACATACTAATCTAGACTCTTAAATTGGTACTTAATAGATTCAATTACGTGAAGCTTAAGAAGTTATAATCTACTCAGTTGATTTCTAAATAAGGTTCAATCTTATATACAAACCTTATATATGTATAAATATCGCCTTCAACTAACAAATTCAGAAGCATGCCCTTCACATACATAACATTAATCGATCAAAGAATGCCTTTCCAACTTATATAACGGATCAAGAAGATGCAAAACTAACCTTATTTATAGCAAATATGGATAACTACCTAGTAATCTTATAATCATAATACCTTTATCTAAATGCTAACCACTAAATTACTATTGGACATACAAATATTCTCGACATTTGTCTCAAATCAATTACTAAAATATAAGCAAACGCAAACCAGAATTAATTAGTAACTGTAAATACAATTATTGTATTAAAATTATATTTATGTTTTAATCACTCTTAACGTTTTGTTAATAACAAAATATCAAACATATTTTTATGTTTGTATTACAATCAACATATAAGTCTTTTAATCCATGAACATATGTTCTAAACTTTTATAAAAAGTTTTATACACTTTAAACTCTTTATGTGTAAAATTAAAATGGACAAAATATATATTTATCTCTCTATATCAGATATATAAAAGTCAACCATTGGTATATTCATTGATTGTGTGTGATCTTGGACAAACGTTTATGAAGCAACAAAAGTCAGACCCGACGGACCCCTGGGTAAGGAGGCCGACGGGTTTCGTGAGTGTCTGGCAATTTGTCTATAATTACCATGTTTTGTCCAAGCTTAGAATTCACCTATCCTCTGTGAGAACCCGTACTTTCTCAGCATTATTTTATTCTTTTTATCCGTGCTTCTTGAATTTTCTAACGTATTACGTTTTCTTGTATTGCTATATGTAAATCCTGAGATTTTTAAATTATACTTTTTAAGTATTTTTCTGATCATCGATAAATACTTTGTATGGAATTATAAAAATTTTATTTTATTTTTCCATATTTAATTTAAATCAAAGTTTTTGATTTAAAATCACCCGCGTGCGTTTTACAACGAGTTTATTCAAAATCAATGTACAACGAGAATTCCTAGTGATCGCGATACCGACGGATGCCCAAAAGTTTACGTTTATTTATCGATTATTTCGATAATTAATATTTTCGACGATTTAGTTTTGATTACGTATTAAGTCGTGTCGAGAAGTCATTTAATCATTTTTATGATGCATTGTAACTTTTGAAAAGTATTTTTACGAAACCCGAGCCCCGTAAATATTTTCAATATTTACCAATAACCATTTTCCACCCTTTAAACTATTTAATTTCATTTTGGCCCAAAACTATTCAATAATGGCAAACTTTACCCTAACCTTACTACATAAACAAAATTTTCTTCAACCAACTTCATTTTAACACATAAAAACACACACATGAAACAAATCCTCCTCCTCCCTCTCCTCTTTCTTGCCGTGAGCTTCCAAGCCAAAAACACCCCTCAAATTTAACAAAATCTAATCAATATCCCATCTCTAAAATCATCTTATGATTCTATCTATACAAAAATTTCACACATGCATCAAGATTTTTAGTTCTTATGATTTTATGGTGGGTATTGGTTTTTATCATCTTGCATGTATTGTTTTTGGTAAGATCATCACTTTTTAATCCTTAAAAGTTGTATTTTTAATCTTTGATTTTGTTAGATTTTTGCATGCAAGTGTTTTTATGTGTGTTTGGTTGATAGGAATGATAGTAGAGTGATCCTAGAGGTATGGGAATAAATGGTTTTGGTTGAAAAATGGATATGTCATGTTTTCTAAAAGGCTAATTTGGGACAGCAGCTTTAAACAGATTGTTTCGTTGGTTTAAGGTCTGTGAAAGGCTAAGTTTATTTGACATTGTTATAGAGTTTTCGGATACGGTCGTTTTGGTATAAGATAGAGCTTCTAAGTCATTACGAGTCAAAAGTTATGCTAGTTTTAGTTTTCGTGTACAGGGAGACGCAAGTCGGCACAATTCGAAATTGTGGCTGATTTTGGGTCGACTCTCGGGGACTTTAGGCTTGGTTAGATAAATATATCTACTGATTTTCAAAGTTTACAAACTGAGTTTGATAAGTCTAGTAGTGGTTTCAAAAGACGGATTGTCGAGTTAGTACTTTTAAAGTGGTCCAAACGGTTTTACAAAATAAGTGCACAAATCTGTCCCAAATTTGGAGTCGAGTAAAGTGTAGAGCTGCTGGGTTTTAAAGTGTGAAATTTGGCTCAAACTTTGGTGAGGTCTTATACAGGTTATAAGTGACCTTGACATCAATTTTCATCTAAAACGGACAAGTCTAGATAGTGTAGATCGGTGTGTACATTCGGGGTGTATTTGCTGATTTTATTTTGGACACGTAGTTCAATGTTTGTTTTGCGTGAGTTTGAGTATTCATCATCAGACATGATGACTTATTCAAGTGCTTAGTCATTATATAAATGACTTAGCTACTGGTCCAAGTAAGGTTAAGGGATAGTTTGACTTACATTGACTTGGCGTCTTATGACGGGTTAATTTCAAGTGTACAAGTGTTTAATCCTGTAGTGTTTAAACAAGTAACGTTGGTTAGTATGAATTCTTTTGGTTCGTGTCAATGGTTTTGAAACATGAATACTTTGAAAACATTTGAGTCATTTTATATTTGGTACATATCGATATCGGAGTTCGAGTCTTAACGCGCGCCTTATTGTGATAGGTTGCGGTTTTCGTGTTTCTCGGGCATCCATATCGTCGGTGATCGTCTCACTACCATTGTTTCTACTCAGTTGCTGAGTACCGTGATTGACTTACCTCGTGGCTAAGGTGAGTTCATAGCCCCTTTTTTTACTTGTATATGGTTTCTAAACACGGGGTGAGATTTTACATGGTGGAACACAACCATTTAAAACTGTATGCTATCCAGAACTTGTATGCTTTCCAGACTTTCATTATTATTATTGCTTTTTAGTCTCTAGCCTTAAGTTTCCTCTCCTGATCATGAACCGTTAACTTCGAGTACTAAGCGCGAATATTGTGGGTGGATCCATCGAGATTGACTATCCCCGTCTCAAGTACCTTGACGCACTGATATTTGTTTATTACTTGAGTATTTAGGCTGAATACTCCCTAGAGGAACTTACATTGAGTTAAGCTTCGGTTCATGAACTGAACAGCAATAATAATAGTTTCGGACTATGGTTAATGATCATAACCATACTCCCTATTTACTTGTTTTACAAATGAATGCTTCTGTTCCACATCCTTATTGCTAAACCTATGAATATCACTCAACTTTGTGTTGACGATTTTTGCATGTTTAATCTCAGGTATTATTACTTAGCTTTGCTTGGATGGGAGCCCGCAGGAGATTATCGCAGCTTGGAGATTTCTGTGAAGCTTTTAAAAGATTAGTTTTAGTATAAACTGTCTGAAGTTTATTCTATCTTTTGGGCAACTTTATGTTATAAATCGTGATAAAGTAATATATTTTTCCGCTTATAAAAACTCTAGGACCTATGTTTAAAACTCTGAACTTTTATGAAGTAATGTACATCAGCTTTGTGTCAACTGTAATTCATTGTTTCTTGTACTATGACGTGTTACCCCCTCGTTGCCTAGTTGTTCCATGTCAGATTCTGGGGGTCTCACAGATTGGTATCAGAACGATGGTTATAGGGAACTGAGTCGTTTTCAAAAAACTTAGTCTATAACCGAAAGTTCAAATATTTTATTGTTTCTAAGTGTCAAACACAGAATCTGCCATTGCTGTTCGATATCTTTGCGGGTAACTCTCTAATCCTTATTATTTACTTTTAATTATCGTTATAGTATTTAAACTTTTGATTACATGTTGAAATATTACATTACCCTAATGACGATAATTATTATGTCCTTTCAAAGCCTTGTGCTTCATGGATTATCATTCGATATTACTGTGATTACATCTACCTATTCTTGAATTCTTGTGAATTGATCTTGTTACAATGATTTTATATTGTTATGACGTTACCTACTTGTATTCAGAGTGCGTATGCTGCCGACTTTTCATACTCATTTTTTGAGTACTATTGCTATTTTATTTATGCATGATACGACTGACTTCATATAGTTGTTTGTTTTGAATCATCTGTTTTGCTCGACTCGCTGCTACATGTTGTGCATACTCTCGTGATACCATTTTCGGAATTGAAGAAGTGTTGTTTTCGATGAAACTCCTGATTTTCATTTTACTACCGTACGTGTTGCTCTCATGGTTTAATTTCTTTAAAATATCTATTTAGATATCCAATTTGTTTGTCGACCATTTGTGATTGAATGTCTTGGAAAATAGTATATAGACCATTGTGTAGCTCAATGTGTCTCCCAGAAAGACTAAAGGACATCGTGCGAGTCACACATCTCGAAGCATTAGTTGAATCAGTACCTGAATAATATTGTGGGTTTTCATAATCTTGATTTACCTTTAGGCCACCGTTTTACACGACACTTATACATGGATTACATCTTATTTCATTGACCATTCTACGTTTCGACTTCGACTTACAACATCCGTTGTACCTTGAACACATGATCGTCATTTATTATGTGACGATTGTTTGGAATACGATCCTACTTGTACCCTCCCTTTTTCATTAAACCTCCTCGCCTCAGGAGTGTGACTTGTTAATATTTTGTTTCTTTCTCGGTATGTCTTGTGATTTTGGAAAATCACGCCACCAGGAGACCTTCCTGCATTGCATCTTGCAGCCGAAGACACGAATGATATTCGTCGTTTTTGATCTCTTAGATTATCGTTGGCATTCTTGAACCATTTTCCTACTGTGTTTTCTTTACATGATTAATTATGCAGTTTTTCTTCTCTTTCGCCTTTATGGAATCCACAAGCCTCATGTGTACATTAATTTTGAGTCATTATGAAATTTGGATTTAATTCAAGCTGTGTTGAAAAATATACTTTGAACAGAAACCTTACAGGAAATTTAACAGTATCGAAAAATATCTTTATAACATTAGACATAAACATATATATTTTTACCTGTTGAGATGTTCGTCTATGACATAATACTTTACCAGTAAACATTAAAATCGAGCAAATTACGCTCATTTGAGATTGTAAAATCTAAGAAGTTATTTTTCTGAATAATGCTAAAATATCATTTTGTTGACAGATTTAATGTAAGGGCATTTTCGTCCATTTTTATATTCCGTTTCAAGTCTTGGGTAAAACTAGAAAGTTGTTCAAAACATTGTTTTACATCGAAATGCATTAGACTTTGAGTCTTAAAATATCGTTTAGTGAGTTAATTGGTCTAGTCAAACCCAAAAGTCAAAGTTGACTAAAAAGGTCAAAACTTATAAAAGTTAAAAACATGGTCTGAAGCATTTTAAGTTCGTGTGAGCTTGTAAAATTGTAACTAATAATACTTTACAACCATGAAACATTGATTGGGTTTGAAAACGTTTACAAACAGTAACTTTGAGTTCGGTCATACATGTACATAGATCTTGAACTTTTGAAATTCGGTAACTTCCTAATATAGAAACTTTTCGGAGTGATTGTACTAATTGTTAACTGATACCCTACTTTCTTAAAAGTATATTATTGTCAAATTAATCACGATGTGCACACATACGGATTCCTTTATCCTTTCGTTTATTTATGACTTAATTGCCATTCTATTTTCTTTCTTTGCTTCTATCGTACCACGGAATTGGACCGAGGTTGAAGATCTTGCTTTCGTAACGTTTGTTATCATCTTGACACGTGTCTCATGACGATTCCTGCTAAAACCTCTTGAAACCTTATCACCTTGTAACCATTTCGTTGACTGACTTGAACTACTCCTTATTTCCCTCTTGTAACCCACTCGCTACTTTATAAACTATTGTCATGTTACCATATAAACTCAAACTGGTCTTGTTTGCAAACCAATTTACAAATTAATTTACTTGGGCTTTATTAGGTACTTGAACGTTACTCTATAAAATTAAATGACATTAATTTTACGATGAATTTTCATAAATTATTTTGATTCTTGTTTTACAAATGGCATTATATGCATATTTTAAATAAGATGACCTGTAATACTGGTTTGACGAAGCTGAGCATCGCATTGCTAGTCCTAAATTATGCATGGCCTGATCACCTATGCCTAATTTAGAAGGAGCCATGCAAGGCCAAATAGTAGTTGCCCTAAATATTTGACCAACAATCAACTTTTTAATTATGCTCCTTAAAAAGTTTGATAAAATAAAGTTTAGAAAACTTTTACTTCTTATGCGAGTATCAACAGTTCGCGACCTACACATATGAACCCTTATCTTTTCTCGAACAAAGTACATGCCTCAAGCACATATTTCTTACTCAACAACCTTTGTTTCACTTGTTACCTCGTCTTCCTTCGTGATACAATTCGTGTTACTGCTTGTCTAATTTCCTACCATTGATACCAGACTTGAAAGTTTCAACGATTGCTATGCTTCTATGATCGACCATCTCTATCTATCTTGGTAGAACAACGAAACGTCTTTGGACGCGATTAATGATTTATGACTGGACGTGAACGATGATTTCGTGTAATTGTCATGATGTGTGTTAGATTTTGTCGTCTTGAAATTTCATTCGTGTGAATCCTGTGTTAATTTCGCCTCTCATTTCTAATGTTGTTCATTTTACTGGAATTCCTCTCAAGTGACTTCTTAATAATTTTCTTTGATTCGAAAATTCGTTGTGTGGCTTTTCTCTTTCGATCGTATGTCGACCACCGAGAACTTAATAAGCCGTTGTGGTGATGTCAACCACACCTGTGAAATTATCATTGCTATAATCCTTTGTTTCTCATTATTTTTAATTATTATCGACGCCTCTATTCTATCATGTTGTAAAGAGTTGATACGACTTACGTTTTATTCCCTCGTGCTATTGCTTGTATACTAATTGTTTATCGATATTCGTTTCATAATCGTTTGCTATTTTGTCACTTTCTGAAAACCAGAAATTGTTACGTGTTTATCGTTTGATATCTTAAACACTTTCTTGAATTTCTAAAAATTATTATTAATTTTTAAGAACGTTTTATACATTTTACCAAATGTTTAAATTGTCAAAATACCCATTTCAAGTTTAATATCGAATCTGTACATCCTCTTGGGTAAATTTATAGCTTATGTTTAAACAGTGTCAAGTTGTATCTTTTAAAGTAATTGATTTTATCATACTTTACTGTCAACCTAATGAAATTATTAAATTAATTTATAATTTCCAACAATGATACTAGATAACTTAGAAAATCTGATTTTTCCTAATGGTAACGATAAACCTGAGTTTTTAACGATAATTTCATGTAGTCACCCGAAAAGCTCTTAAGCTGATCCAAATAACTATTTGAACTGAGTTACTTTTACCTTAAAGTCCTGATCAAGAAAAAGATTTGACAACTGATTTTAACAACTCTTATTTTAAATGATCATATATTATTTATTTTTTTCCCCTTCTATTTCGCTTGTGACTAGATTCTTACATTTTAAGATTATCACGTTTTGCAGTTGCACGATTTGCGACCCCTTGTTGATTTACAATTTTGATTTATCTTAACGCACTTCGTCCGTTTAAGCGATTCTCATGTTCATTCTATCTCTTGATGTATCTCCATATTGAAAGGTCATTATTCTAATCCGAGTTCGAAATATTTATCCGAAATGGAGTTAAGAAACTGAAGCATAGAGAATTCTAACCGTTAAGATTCGTCGTGGTACGGAAATTGTTGTCCCTAATAATATGATAGATTAAGATATGAGATGAAAAGAGATGAGTTTTAGAGAGAGAAAGTAGAGAGGAGGAGATGATTAACTTGTAGAATATTAGATTAGAGAAAGATAAGAGTTTTCAAAATGATCATTCCACCCTCCTAACATGCTAGGAGGGTAGTATATATAGTCCACCCACATGCGGGCTATAATGGGCTATATATTGGGTCGGGCTTGTCTTTTGGACTTTAATTAGTTTAAATCCAAGCCCGTAAACCACGACTAATAAACTACTTATTACAACGTTCTAATTAATGTTACAATAGAAACCTATGACCGAACATTCTTGTTTGACTCAATATTTTGAGGCTAACAATCTCCCCCAATGTGAGGTCATTCCTCTTAGATATTTGGAGTCCAATGGAGATTAATGAATTTCGTCATAAATGAGTCTTGAACGTGTAACAGTAGTTTTGTTCCTTCATGCTGTGATCTTTTAGCCTTTGTCGTTGTCTTTCGACTTAGTCTTTTATCTTGAGATCTGCAAATCATTCTTGACTTGTCTTTGCCATCTTGTGATCTTGTGTCTTTATCCACATGCTCACACTCCTAATTGTTGAATAAGTCTTTGGGCATGAATATGTGGTTTTGAATCTTTGACTTTGCTGAGTACACCGTGACGCCACCTTCTCGAGACAAAACATAGACACGGACTGAATGGCTTTGACATTCGTCCTAAATCGGTAGCGTTTTAACTCCGGTCGGTGAAGACCGTTTTACGATATTAAATACCGTACCTGTGATTAGGTAGATTCAATTAAGAATCTCCTTGACAGGGTTTCGCGGTTGTACTAGCCGTTCTGTTTACTCGACCGTCTCAAAGCAAGACTGCGAACATAAAGAGTGAATCAATTGGATAAATATCCGCTTGATTAAAGTCGTCAACTCAAATTCCTGGAACAAGTTTGATTCATTAAGAATATTACCATTGTTGCTTTACAGTTGACACCAGTTTGATCCATAAGAATCTCACAAGTTACCTACCGTAGCGCTGTTTGATGTTGACGCTAGAAGGATTTCCATTCGTCACTGTGAATATTAATGAATATCACTCTGAATGTTCTGACAAGACCATAAAGATATTGCGTAGAAACCTGAAACGAGTTTGAATCAATTCAGAATCAAACCACTGTTGCTTTTCAGTTTTACATATGTTCAATTCATAAAGAATCTTGCATATGACCTACGGCAGTGCTGTTTTGATGTTAACGCTGGAAGGATTTCCACTCATCATTGTGAATACTAAGTAGTATCACTCTGAGTGTTCTAGCAGTATCACAAGGATATAGCGTAGGACTCTCTTGATCTTCATCCGTGTGTCCTAACGAGATTTGATTGATCTCTTGGCTCTAGACTCGATTTGTGCACTTTTAGTGTTCGGAGGCTGGAGCAGATGCCACCTATTCAATATCAACTATCTCGGAGTGAGAAAGTCAATTGAAGTCGTGTTGATCTCCGTGACAATAAAACAAACTTCTTTTGAGAGAAGCTTGAGTAGCTAGGAAAGGGTTGTGTTTCACATCACTGGGTCCATGATAAGTTTGTCTTCATGATGTGTTGACCCGGTTTCTGCCTAAGTTGTATGGAGGGCTTCTTTCTTTAAACCCTTTATCCTTACACATCTTTTTCATTCTTCAACCCCTTCAATGCTTACCAAGACATCATTAATAACACCTTGTTGTGATTGTTCTAGTGCTATCATCAGTACTTAGTCGGCATTCAGCTGCGTTCACATTCTACTCTATCTTTCCTAAGGACTTCTAATAATCTATTGGATTGTCCCTGGGAAGATCCCTCCGGTTCTGGGTGGATCATAGGACTTAACCTAACCACCCTTTTGACACCAATAACGTCGTGAATTAAAGATGTTGTGGGTATTTGATCGAAACCATGAGTGCTTGAGTCTTTAGATCACATTTTAATCATATTTTCTCCCCTATCTCTAATATATAAAATCTTTTGATATTAGAGATACCAAATTTGATTAAAATATATTTTGAAAAATAGTCTTGAAAATCTTCGGGAGAAAGATGTGTCAAACTTAGCATGAATTTTGGAACGCTCCCCCTCAAAAATTGATCCAATGGAATTGTCATTATGAGGATATGATCCACATTAAACTTTTGAGGAAAGGAGTTGTTGAACACACAATTTTTGAAAGATTTTGAATATCATTGAGAAATTCTTGAAAGAATTGTGTTCAACGCTTTTTGAAAAATCAATTCTTTTTGGCGAAAAGGTTTTTCTAAAGCATAAACTTGAGTTCATAGACTTTGAATGTCTTGACGAATCCACTCAAGTGTAAGAAGATTTAACTTCTTTTGCTAAGGGTAAAGGCACAAAATCGTACACTCCCCCGTGAATATAGTTCCGGGTTTCAATCTGAAAGGGATTACAAGCCATGGTGTTGAGCTCAAAACGTTGAATGTTTTGTGACAAGCTCAACCCAAGATAGATTGCTCTACCCGTTATTGGAAATATTGTCCAAAATAGACAATTTTCTTTTGAAAAGATAGAAATGACATGTTTTGAAAAATATTTACAACTTTCATTCGAGCTTTATGTACACACCCGTGTCGTTATTGAGCGACATTTCTAGGTACGTCCATATTATCGATACTGAAAGACATGTCGAGAAGAATATTTTTGGATTATCAAAGATTTTTTAATTTTGTATTTTTCTTTTTCTTTAATATTTACAGATAGATGTTTGATAAATGAATCAAGCAGGCTTCTTTGCCAGAACCTCCAGTTCTGCTGGAGTCAAACATCTCATACCAATTTGCCTAACAAGATACGCAAACCTCTCTTTCGAAAGAGCTTTTGTAAACAAGTCAGCTAATTGGTAATCAGTTCCAACAAAGTATAATTCAACAATACCCTTTTCAACTTGTTCCTTAATGAAGTGATATCTGACATTAATGTGCTTCGTGCGAGAATGCTGTACCGGATTGCAGGAGATGGCTATGGCAGACTTTGAGTCACAGTACATAGGTACTTTATCAAAGTGGAAGCCATAATCCGTGAGTTGTGTTCTCATCCAAAGAACTTGAGCACAACACGCAGATAGAGACACATACTCCGCTTCTGCTGATGAAAGTGACGTGCAATCCTGCTTCTTGGAAGACCATCCTACAAGCTTGTCTTGACCTAGAAATTATGCACCACCAGAAGTACTTTTACGTGTATCAAGACACCCTGCATGATCAGAATCTGAATAGGCCGTTAGAAAGAAACCGGTTTCCCTCGGATACTAGAGTCCCATGTGAATGGTATTCTTAAGGTACCGAAAGATCCGTTTAACCTCCTTGAGGTGCTTTTCAGTGGGTCGTGCTTGATATCGTGCACAATAACATGTAGCATGATAAATATCAGGTCTACTTGCTGTCAAGTACATGAGGGACCCGATCATGGAACGATATCTCGTTTGATCTATGGGTAATCCCTCCAAATCAGCATCTAGGGATGTGGTTGATAATGGTGTCCCAACGGGGTCACATGATGTCATACCATGCTTTGTGATTATCTCTTGACAATACTTAGCTTGGTTAATAAAGATACCACTTGGGGATTGGTGAACTTGAATTCCTAGAAAGAATTTTAGTTCGCCCATCACAGACATTTCAAATCTGTTGTGCATTACTTTTTCAAACCATTTTGAAAGTTTTGGGTTTGTAGACCCGAAAATAATGTCATCAACATAAATCTGCACAAGAAAAATGTCATCCCCATATTTATAAGTGAACAAAGTTAAATCAATGGAACCTTTTGAGAAACCTTTGGAGACCAGAAATTTCGAGAGCTCGTCGTACCACGCCCTTGGAGCTTGCTTGATTCCATAAAGTGCTTTGTGGAGACGATACACCCTGTCAGGATAATGAGGATTGACGAATCCTTCCGGCTGTGTGACATAGACTTCTTCCTTCAAAGGACCGTTAAGAAACGCCGTCTTTACGTCCATTTGATAGACAATGAATCCCTTATGTGCAACATAAGTAAGAAAATCCTAACCGCTTCCATTCGAGCTACTGGTGCAAATGATTCTTCAAAATCAATACCCTCTTTCTGTCCATACCCTTTAGCCACTAGCCTAGATTTATTCTTGATGATCGTGTTCTCTTCATCCATCTTGTTTTTCCAGATCCATCGAAGATTTAACGGTATTACATCGTATGGTCTGTCAACAAGTTCCCAGACTTTAAGTCTTTCAAATTCTTGAAGTTCATCCGTCATCGATTCAATCCAAGCATGATCAGCCATGGCTTCTTTGATGTTTTTCGGTTCAGCTGTACTCACGGCGAGTGCGAACATACAAACATCACCATCGGTGTGAAGCTGTCGTCTTGTACGAACGGGTTGTGAAGGGTTTCCAATTACATGAACCAAAGGATGATCTCGGGTTCAATGATGTGTTGAAGGATGTCGTTGGTAGAACGTATGCATATTTGAAGGATCAACATGGCGAGTAGAAGACTCTCCAGTTTCGTGTACTGGTGTACCGAATGGGTTGATAAATTCGTCTTCGTCAGATAATGCGTTGTCTGCTTGATGTGTGTTCTCTGGAGCAATGACAGTAGTTGTGGTTGTTGTAGGATCGATTGTTGAAGTGATATTTTGAGGAGGTAACTCTGCAGCAACCCGTGTTGAAGTAGATGAAGTTGTATCCGGTTGTTGACGATGATCGGTATCATCATTCATATCATGAGTGACAGCGGAAGACTTTGATAGAACTTGTTTCTCCCCCGTGAAATATTCATCATACATTGGTCCATATAACATTTCCAACTCTTCAATTGTCGTGTCGACTGTCATATCAGCTCTAGGAACATTTTCTGGAACCAGCGTGGAACTTGACGGTTCATTGCTGTGGTCTTGATTTCCGAGTTCCGTGCGGTTGTGAACGGAAGTCGTTTGTCGTTGTGTATCAGGACTTAAACTGTTTTGTTCAAGTGCCATTTCTTGCAATTCATCAAATCGAATGTGAATGGTCTCGACAATCAATTTTGTTCTCTTGTTGTACACTCTATATCCCTTAGACTGAGTTGCATATCCCACAAGAATACATGCATCACCTTTCTCTTTCATCTTGTCCAGATTTTCACCATCTCGAATAATGTAACACATACATCCAAAAATATGAAGGTGTTTGAGTGAAGGTTTTCGATCATGAATTATGTGATATGGTGTCTTTTCGTGTCTTGGGATAATTAAGGAGCGGTTTTGTGTGTAGCATGCGGTTGACACGGCTTCGGCCCAAAAGTACAGTGGAATTTTTGAAGCGGATAATAATGTTCGAGCAGCCTCAACTAAGGTACGGTTTCGTCTTTCAACAACGCCGTTTTGTTCGGGTGTTGAGCAATAGATGTTTCGTGTTCAATCCCTTCGGCTTCAAAATACTTTCTCAGATTTGAATTCAAAAATTCTGTACCTCTGTCAGTACGAACCACTTTAACTTGAGCTTGAAGACCACGTTGTATCAGTTTAAGGAAGCTGATGAGAACTTCGGGTGTTTCATCCTTGGACCTCAAGAAGTGAGTCCATGTGTACCTTGAGTAATCATCGACAATTACCAGAATATATTTCTTTCCATTGATACTCTGAACACGCATAGGACCACACAGATCCATATAGAGAAGATCTAACCGTCCTTTTGAGCTTGGTGTAGTCTTTGTTTTGAAGCTACTTCTTTTAGCTTTACAAAGTTCAAAAGAAGAACAAAGATGATATTTGATGAATTTTAAACTTGGAAGGCCTTTCACAATATCTTTCTTGGAAAGCAAATTAATGGTATCAAAGTTGAGATGAGAAAGACGTTGATGCCATAACCATGCCTGAGTCGTTGAAGCTTTAGCCATGAAGCATATTGGAGTTGATGAAGTTGTGTCTTGAAGTGAAATTGTGTAAAGATCAGTACCCCGTGTACCAGTAAGTAAGTCATTCCCATCATAATCACGAACAAAACACGTCTTCTTTCTGAAAGCAACTTCCAAATCCGCATAACAGAATTGACCAACCGAGAAAAGATTGTGATTGAGCCCTTCGACGTAGTATACCCTTTTAATCGTGATATTTCCCTGAACCAAATCTCCATATCCTAGGATCGGTGCAAATTAATCATTTCCGAATCGGACCGTACCCAGGAACTTCTCCACGAAGTTAATTAGAAGCTTGAGATTCCCTGTCATGTGCTTCGTGCATCCGGAGTCCAGTATGAAGAGAATTATTTGTATCACCTGCAGAAGAGTTAGAACACGATGGAGCAATTGCTAAATTGGATACCACAGTAGTTGTGATAGTAGAATCATTAGTGTCCTTATCAACATTTAAAGGCAAACTAACACTCGTTTTCACATTTTCTGTCCTAGTTTTCGGAATCCATTTATATCCGGGAGGACATTGATTAGCAAACCACCATTTCCAAGACTTGCTAGCAGACTCATATAATTCCGTAATTTTGCTTCTAGGATTCTTAGTGGTGGAGTCTGATGCATTACTTTTCTTAGTGGGGTAGCACCAGAATGGTTCACTTTGCGTTTGGGTTTTACTAGCTCTAGTAGGCATTGCAACTTGCTTCTTAGTTCTAGTATCTACGTCTTTGACTTTATTTATAGCACACATAGAATGATTAGCATTAGCACACTTGCCACATTTGACACAAACAAATTTCACATTCATAGCATTTAAATCATTCACATGATTCATATCGTCATTACATGCGATTACAGACTTTTTATTCTTAAAAACATTCAAATTCCTAAGGTGTGCTTCTACTTCCTTCATCTTCTCTTGATTCTGTGTTTCCAGACCTTATCATTCACTTGATTGCTCTTAAGCTGAGGCCGGCTAACACTAGTAGTGGAGACTATTCCTGTAGTAGAAGACACACGAATATTAGTGTTGCTAGAAGTCTGAGGCGATTGAATAACTTTGTTTGTGGGCTTAGTGGTCATTCAATACATCCCTAGTTTAATCACATTATTGTGATTAACGCTTGGTGCTATGGCATTCCTTATGGGTTGATTTTGTGGTAACCTTTCCTTTCCATCTATCTAGGGGGCAAACACAGGTTTTGCAAACGAGGAATTTGATAAAGCAGATGGTTTCCCAAGATAGAGGATCTATTCACTTTAGAAGCACTGGGTTGTCTAACAACAGGTTTCTTAATGCTAGGTGATACATGGGTTTTGAATGGGTTCAATTTAATTCTCAGTATCTTCTCGAATCGATCACGGTTCAAAGTGGAATAGTTGTTCTTGGTTACTAAAAAGGGGTTGGTTTTCTAATCTACTAAAAGGTTTAAATGCACTAAGATATAATATTAAACTAAAAGCAATTAATTAAAAGCAATTAATAAAACTTGAATTAGAATTAAACAATTAAAACAGAAACAGTAAAATACACTTACTAAAAAAAACTGATTCGGAATACCCAAAAGAAAACTGATCCGGAATAAAACTGACTCGGAATAAATAAAGCCAGATGCTTGATTCGAAACAATAGCTTCACCCGGAATAACAATCCTTCATTCGGAATACCTTCATTCGGAACAATATTCGTTCATCCGGAATGTTTGCTCATTCGGAACATTTGCTTCATTCGGAAGATTTGCTTCATTCGGAACATATGGTGATTCGAAATATTAAAACTGGTTTGGAATAATTAAACAATATCACTCATTCGGAACATTTAAACAACTGATTCGGAATATTTAGTCAAACACCTTCATTCGGAACATTTAATAAAAACTGACTTGGAATATTTTTGAAACTTTGATTCGGAATAACTTGAATGAAAAATGCTGATCCGGAATCTTTGCTTGATCCGGAATATATGCTGGTTCAGAACAATTGCTTCACCCGGAATATTAGTTATTCCGAATGAAGACACTGATCCGGAATATCTAAACTAAATTGATGGTTCGGAATATCTTGCCAAATCCTTCATCCGGAATGTTTGGAACTCATTCGGAATCTGGGGAACTTAAGAACACGAAGAACATGTAAATAAATAAAGAACGATTTAGAACCAAAATCCACCAAGTTTTTGACCAAAACTTAAACCAATTTAACCACTAGTCATCTACTAATCATAATCATCAAACCAAAACAACAAAAACACAAAACCCACTTACTTTTGAAGATTAAAATCAACCAAATAAGAACTTGAGACTTTGAATCAAAAAGAGAAAGATGAACAAGATTAAAGGAAAGATTATATTGAAGGATTAATGTTAAACAATCAAAAGGAAGGATTAAAACTTACAAGGTTTGTGAATCAACAAAAATGAAAAATCACCAACACCTTAATGGTGTTGGTTACCTACGAAAACAAAGAAAAGAAAAGACTGGAAAATAAAAACTCGTCTCCAAGTTGTGAAGGGATGTCCTATTTATAGGAGGTGTAGTTGGTTGGTGAGTGGGCTTTCTTCCTTTCTTCTTGTCTTCTCGTCTTTTCAGAAAAGTTGACGTTTTCGATTTTGATTCAGGATTTGTCGACGAATAAATTCAACTCGTCTTTTAATTTCTTCGTTTAATAGACTTGAGTTCTTTCGACATATGTAAATCTTCCATCTTTGGTCCTTTTCTTCGATAAATCTTCAAATAGGCCCATTGAGTTCAAATCTTTTGCATCTCTTGGACTATAGACTTCGTGTTGAGTCTTTTTCTTTGATAAAACCCGCGCAATCCCGTGTTTTCTTCAATATTTATCCGGTTGGCTCTGAAAACACAACAAACACACAAACCACGCATAATTCCAAACAAATGATATTAAATACGCGTTTTGGTCTTGTTTTAGCAAGAAATAAGTGGTAAAAGGATGGGTGTTTTCACACCTATCAAATCCCCTACACTTAACCATTGCCATGCCCTCGTGCAATGCTTAGTTATGAAGCAAATTTACACTTTTCTCATAATCAATCAACCTTGGCCTTATTAATAATAACCACTACTACTAAAGAGATATATAAAAACTTGAATGAAACAAAAGGGATAGAAAACCATTTTCACTTGAAAATAGCTATATGGAAATAAATCGCAAAGAGATCTAAGACTTACATTAGGGCTTTGGTGCTGCAAAGATTTATCACCCTCAAGTTTCACGTTCCCCAAACTAAGCTCAAAAACGAGATCATTGTTATTATAAGTTAGCAAAACAAACACTTACACACATGGATTAATTATATGCTTAAACTCCCTTATTCCTAGGTGTATCTCTTATATTTTATTTTTGTCTTAGAATGATCATGAAGATGCATTTTTGGACTTATTGCGATAGTTTATTTAGGTTGAAAGCAAAGTAGGACGATTTGATTAATAGTTATCTAAAGGACAAAATCTCTTAAAACTGCTTCTCGGGATATCAAAAAGTTCATATCTTGGCATAACTCGCTTCACGATTTGAGACCTTTCTCGGGCCGATATTTGGCATGTACTTCATACTTCATATCTTGAGAGACGTTCTTGAGATAATGGTCTTCTCTTCGTTAATAGAGTTTCTTCACTTGGAGACTTTTGAGGGATACTCCAACTTTGTTGACCACGACTTCATCATTATTTCTTCAATCGTTATCTGGGATTTTGAGATACAACGATCCGCCTCCTTTTCGAAGTTGGATCTATTTATCCTCATACCTTGTTAGGGTCTTTTCGGATAGACTTCTCCATGATCTTTATGGGAGTTGATTGCTTTTCTTCGTGAGTCTTGATCCTTCATATTGATTTTGGGAATAATGTTTTTCACATCACCTTGGATCTTTAGGAATAAAATGGAATCCTCATGCCTTGTTAGGGCCTTTTCGGACTCGCCAATCTTCGCGCCCCGCTTCATTAGTTATGCCTTGGCTATGAACTCTTATCATTACCGAGCAACTTTTAAACGATCTTGGGCTAGAAGCTAAGTTATTCAATAAAATCGTACGACCTTACTTATTGTAGATAAATTATTAGCAAGCGATGGGAGAATAGGCTTATAATTACACCAAGTGTGCTTGTGCAAGAATACCGACTTAAGGTCTACATGGTTAAGGATACTTGCTAGAATAAACTTGGATAAGTCTATTCGGGTTGCTTAGCCCAATAAACCAATTAAGGTCTACATGGTTAAGGATACTTGCTAGAATAAACTTGGATAAGTCTATTCGGGTTGAGTCAAAATAATCGCAACGGGCCTAATATGTCAAAGACTTCAAAACTTGCTACACCACTTTATTAATATTTTTGACTTTATTGTGGGATATATACATATGAAAGCAACGATAAAAATTTAAAAATTACGACTATATGGCCAAAGTTAATTAAAAATTTGAAAAATGCTGAAAAAGATGATTTTTCGATTAAATGAAGGCATTTTAATGGAAAAGTCCACTTAAAACTTCGATAGAAGTCCCCCTACACTTAATATAAACATTGTACTCAATGTTTAAGCATGTGGGAAAAGTCTCCCCTACACTTATGACATTGTGCACGTTGGTTAAATCAAGTTAAGGAAGAGACGACTAAAGTGATCAATTTCAAATGTGAGTATGAAGAAAATTGAATCACGATAGTTGAGAGATAGAACCGGATTGCGGATAACACGGGAGCACGGTTCTTCAAAGGTTCCAAAAGTGCATTCATCCATGTAATCACATCACCACACAAACACAAACAACCTATATAGGTCCCCCAACACTTAGGAGGTAAAACAGAAAAGGATAGATACTCGGGTTGCCTCCCGAGGAGCGCTTGTTTTTGATAACCGAGTCACGAGCCTGACTCGACCCAAAATTAGTTCATGGGAAACGTGGTGAGGGATGGAATCATCTCATGAGATTTGTCCTCACCAAAGTACAACTTCACTCGTTGGCCATTCACCTTAAAATTAGGTCCATTAGGTTGAGCGAGCTCGAGAGTACCATATGGAAAAATTTGGGCAATGGTGAATGGGCCGGACCAACGAGATTTCAGCTTGCCCGAAAAGATTTTCAACCGAGAGTTGAAGAGTAAAACTTTATCTCCAACTTGGAACTCTCGGTTTTTAATCTTAGAGTCATGGATGAGCTTAGTAGTTTCCTTATAGATCAAAGAATTTTCATAAGCCTCATTCCGGAGTTCATTAAGCTCAATGAGTTGGATTTTGCGTAGGTCACCGGCTTTGTTGATGTCGAAATTAGCCCACTTCAAGGCCCAGTAAGCCTTGTGCTCCAACTCAATGGGGAGGTGGCATGCTTTCCCGTACACGAGACGATAGGGTGTACAACCAATCGGAGTCTTGTATGCGGTACGAAAAGCCCACAGAGCATCATAAAGTTTATCGGCCCATGAGGCACGATGCTCTCCCACGGTTCGTTCAAGAATTCGCTTTAACCCTCGGTTAGATATTTCAGCCTACCCATTAGTTTGTGTGTGGTATGCGGTGGAAAGACGATGATTTACACCATACTTAGCCATGACTGTTGCGAATTGATCATTGCAAAAATGAGTCCCGCGATCACTAATAATGGCACGAGGCACACCGAATCTAGCGAATAGCGACTTCAAGAAGTTACAAACCACCCTTGCGTCGTTAGTGGGTACATCTTTGGCTTCAACCCATTTAGAAACGTAGTCAACGGCTACAAGGATGTATTTGTTTCCTTTAGATGAAGGGAATGGCCCCATAAAGTTGATGCCCCATACATCAAAGATTTCACATTCTTGTATGAAATTTTGACGCATCTCATCTTTATGTGTGATCTTGCCTTGTCTTTGGCAAGCATCACAGTTTTTCACCATTTTGTGAGCGTCACGATAAATGGAGGGCCAATAAAATCCCGAGTCAAACACTTTCTTTGCGGTGAAGTTGGGACCAAAGTGACCACCGGTGGGTCCTTTGTGGCAAGCTTCGAGAATGTCTAAAGCTGCCGGTCCATCAACACATCGGCGAATAATCAAATCAGCACATTGGTTGAAGAGATACGGGTCATCCCAAAAGTAAGTCTTAATGTCTTTAAAGAACTTTTTCTTTTGTTGGGATGTTAACCCGTCAATGAGAATTCCACCCGCCAAGTAGTTTGCAATGTCCGCAAACAACGGGGTTTCATCAAAATTCGAGTTGATAGACATTAAGGTCTCTAGGGGAAAAGAGTCATTGATCTCTTTGTTCGGATGATCCCCTTGATAAGGATCCTCAAGTCTACTGAGATGATCCGCGGCTAGGTTTTCAGCTCCCTTCTTATCACGAATTTCGATTTTAAATTCTTGAAGTAGCAAAACCCAACGAAGAAGTCTTGGTTTGGAATCTTGTTTAGTTAACAAGTACTTCAACGCGGAATGATCGGTATACACGATGGTGATAGAAAGGACAAGATAGGGGCGAAATTTTTCAAAAGCATAGACAACAGCTAAAAGCTCTTTTTCGGTTGTCGTGTAATGCAATTGAGCCCCCGTCATTGTCTTGCTAGCGTAATGGATCGGTTGGAAGTGTTTATTCACTCTTTCGCCCAAAACCGCTCCAATAGCAAAGTCGCTAGCATCGCACATCAACTCGAAAGGCAGCTCCCAATTAGGGGTAACCAAGACCGGTGCCTTAGTTAGCTTATCCTTAAGAAGGTTGAAGGCTTCAATACACTCTTTGGAAAAGATAAAAGGAGTATCTTTTCCAAGAGGTGGGTCATCGGGCGAGCGATTTTAGAAAAATCTTTGATGAATCGACGGTAGAAACCCGCATGACCGAGGAAACTTCTCACACCCTTCACGGTTGAAGGTGGAGGCAATTTAGCAATAACATCGACTTTAGCACGGTCCACTTCAAGACTGGCTTTGGAGATTTTGTGTTCTAGCACGATGCCCTCTTTTACCATGAAATGGCATTTTTCCCAATTAAGAACAAGGAGAGTGTCTTCACACCGCTTAAGCATACGTTCTAAATTGGCAAGGCAAGCAGAGAAAGAATCGCCATAAACCGAGAAATCATCCATGAAGACTTTCATAGTTTCTTCAACCATGTCATGGAAGATAGCCATCATACACCTTTGGAACGTCCCAGGAGCATTGCATAAACCAAAAGGCATGCGTTTGTAAGCAAGTGTTCCGTAGGGACAAGTGAATGTGGTTTTCTCTTGGTCTTTGGGATCGATGGGAATTTGAAAATACCCGGAGAAACCGTCTAAGAAGCAGTAATAGTCATTACCCGCTAGACGTTCGAGCATTTGATCCATGAAAGGAAGAGGAAAATGATCTTTTCTCGTGGCATCATTGAGTTTGCGATAGTCGATACAAACTCTCCACCCAGTAACGAGACGAGTAGGAATCAACTCGTTGTGTTCATTGGGAACAACGGTTATTCCGCCCTTCTTGGGCACACAATGGACGGGACTTACCCATGGCGAATCCGAAATAGGGTAAATCATTCCGGCATCAAGAAGTTTGATAACCTCTTGTTTGATGACGTCATGAATTCGAGGATTAACCCTTCTTTGGCTTTGGATTGCGGGTTTAAAGTCATCTTCCATGAGAATTTTGTGAGTACAAAAGTTTGGATCAATTCCGCGGATATCATTAATTTTCCAAGCAATTTCCTTCTTATGATCTTTAAGCACGACGATAAGGCGAGATTTTTCTTCTTCTTTCAAGTCCTTAGCGATGATGACGGGCAACTTCTTCTTGTCTTCAAGGAACACGTACTCGAGATGGGACGGTAACTCCTTAAGCTCTAAATCCGGAGGATTTTCGATGGAAGGCGTATTCAAATTCGGTTCATCGATAACAATATCCTTAGGAGATGGTGGAGAAATATGGTCCCCATTGAGAAGTTTCTCAATGGTACGAATGTCTTCATCCCAATCGGTGGGAGAATCGTCATATTTTAAATCCACATCCCCTAAACTTGCTTCAAATTCAGTCAGAAGGAAATCACTTTCTCCAAATGGAGTTAGTGATGGAGCAACAGAGGCAACGGTCTCAACAATGGGAAGAGAGGTACGACTACTTTTACAAGCATCTTTAAAGTGTTCTTCACAAGCCTCATCAAGAATGTCGATACAATTAACACTCTCGTATGAATAAGGCTGTTTAGAAATCTTACCCATGTTGAAGACAATTTGATCGTCACCAACTCTCATGATAAGCTCACCCGCTTCTACATCGATGAGAGTGCGACCGGTCCTCAAGAATGGACGTCCAACGATTAATGGAACACGAGGGTCCATCTCGTAGTCGACTACGACGAAATCGGCAGGAGAAGTGAATTTGTCGACTCCTACAAAAACGTCTTCGGCTATCCCCACTGGATAAGCAACCGTACGGTTAGCTAATTCCAAAGTCATTTTGGTGGGGACTAGCTCAGGGAGAGATAATTGCTTCCAAACGCTTAAAGGCATTAAATTGATACTAGCACCTAGATCGGCTAGGGCCATGCAATTCTCTACTCCCGGGAAGTTGCAAGGGATTAAGAAGCGACCCGGATCACCAAGTTTGGTTGGAAATTTCCTTAAGAGCACTGCAGAGCAATTCTCGTTAAGTTGGGGTATTAGCAATATCAAGAAGCTTTTCCTGGTCACTAAGAAGATCTTTAAACATCTTCGCATATTTAGGCATGTGAGCGAGATCCTCAGCGAAGGAGATGTTGAAATTCAATTGTTTAAACATTTTGAGAAAGTTTGAAACTTGAATATCGTCCTTGCTTTTGAGCTTCTCTTTCCTCAACCTTGAGGGATAAGGTATATCAGAAGAAGAGGAAAGCTTTGGGATAGTAGAATCACTCACATCCTTGGGTGGTGGAGGGGTAGAAGTAAGAGGTGGAGGAATTGGGGAAGTGGAAAGTTGAGGAAGATGAGTAGGTGACTCGTTTCCCTTTGTCACAATCACCGGTGTAGGTATAGGAAGCTCGGGTTCCTTGGTACCTTTTCCACTGCGAGTGGTGATTGGTTTCATCTCCCCTCTTGGATTAGCAACGGTGTTACTCGAAAGAGTACCCGAAGTAGAGGTTTGATTACCTTGGAAGAAACCAGCCATCATGTCCCTTAGGTCATTCGTTTGACTACTCAAAGAGTTTCGCATATCGGCTCTAAGATCATTCCCTTGTTTCACCATGTCGCCCTTCAAACTAATAATCTGGGTCTGCAGATTCTTCACCAACACATCATCCGTCCGCATGTACGTTTCGACCTCGTGGTTGAAAACGGTGGGTTGAGTAGGAGGAGGTGCTTGATAAGCAGGTGGTTGGTAAGGAGCGGGGTGGTAAACTTGAGTAGGATTTTGAGGTGGATATGGTTGTCTTTGAGGTGGTTGGTATGGTGCTCGAGGTTGGTTTTGGTTGGTTCGGTTAAGGTTTTGTTGTTGGTTTTGATTGGTTGGGGGAAAACCGGGCGGAGAAAGAAAGTTGTTTGAGCGATAGCTGAGCAAGTTGCGGTCACCTTGAGGACGTGCTTGATAGCCGGCCGGAGGATAGGTACCGTATGTTGCGTTAACATTCTCACAAGGATAGTCTTGGGTGGAGGTACAAGTAGTGTAAGAGTGAGGACCCCCGCATATTTCACATGGTTGGCTTACAACATTGACTTGAGCGTTTAGAGCGTTGATGCTTTTGGTGTTGTTAGCGGTTTGGGCAGCAAGCGATTCAAGAAGCGAAGTAATTTTGTCAAGTCTCTTGTCGTTGTCACTAGTACTAGCACTAGCGGCATTGGTCCTAACACTCTTGGTTTGCACTCTAGACTTATTCTCAATAATATCCCAAGCGGCATTAGAAGACTTAACCAAAATATTACCCCCCCGAGGCACTATTTAGTGAATCTTGGTCATTCATGCTTAAACCATTATAAAAAGTATTAATTTGGTGCACTTTGGTAAAACCATGTTGTGGGCACTTTCTTAAAAGGTCTTTAAAACGGTCCCAAGATTCACTGAAAGACTCATCGTACTTTTGTTCAAAATTAATAATTTCATTCCGCAAAGCGGTAGTACGAGAGGGTGGGAAAAAGTAGTTTATGAATTTGGTCTCCAAGTCCGTCCACGTTAGAATACTTTGTGGCGGTTCCTTTGCAAGCCAATGCCGGGCTTGTCCCTCTAAGGAGAAAGGAAAAAGTTGTAAACGAATTACCTCTTGTGGAACACCATTGAATTTGACCGTATTTGTGAGTTGCAGGAACCTTTTTATGTGGTCATGAGGATCATCAATGGTACACCCCAAGAATGGTTGAGCAGAGACCATTTGAATAAAGCCGGATTTGAGCTCAAAGTTGTTGGCTGCAATCGCGGGTATGACAATTGGATCGTTGTTGCCCTCTACATGTGCTTTTAAAAGTTCGATCATAGGACGATTGTCCGGTAGAGGTTCATTGTTGTTATTATTCATGTTGTTTTGAGGTGAATTGTTATTGTTGTTGTGTACACCGGCCATGTCTAAGTTATCGAGAGTCTCGGGCTCTTGATAAGACGTTGATCGAGTGCGCATACACCTGCAAAAGAACTAACAAAGCAAGAAATATTTTTGGTTTTTATGGTTTTTCTATTTTTTTTGTGTATTTTTGAAAATTTTATATTTTTTAGGGTTTTTGAAATTTTTTTATGATGAAAAAGTAACGTTCACGGTGAACGGATCCCAAATCCAATTTCTCACAAAAAACTGTTAATCCTTACGAGAAGAGCCGGCAGCGGCGCCATTTGATACACGGGTTTTGAATGGGTTCTATTTAATTTTTGGTATCTTCTCGAATCGATCACGGTTCAAAGTGGAATAGTTGTTCTTGGTTACTAAAAAGGGGTTGGTTTTCTAATCTACTAAAAGGTTTAAATGCACTAAGATATAAAATTAAACTAAAAGCAATTAATTAAAAGCAATTAATAAAACATGAATTAGAATTAAACAATTAAAACAGAAACAGTAAAATACACTTACTAAAAAAAAACTGATTCGGAATACCCAAAAGAAAACTGATCCGGAATAATTTTGTTGATCCGGAATAAAACTGACTCGGAATAAATAAAGCCAGATGCTTGATTCGGAATAATAGCTTCACCCGGAATAACAATCCTTCATTCGGAATACCTTCATTCGGAACAATATTCGTTCATCCGGAATGTTTGCTCATTCGGAACATTTGCTTCATTCGGAAGATTTGCTTCATTCGGAACATATGGTGATTCGGAATATTAAAATTGGTTCGGAATAATTAAACAATATCACTCATTCGGAACATTTAAACAACTGATTCGGAATATTTAGTCAAACACCTTCATTCGGAACATTTAATAAAAACTGACTCGGAATATTTTTGAAACTTTGATTCGGAATAACTTGAATGAAAAATGCTGATCCAGAATCTTTTGCTTGATCCGGAATATATGCTGGTTCAGAACAATTGCTTCACCCGGAATATTAATTATTCCGAATGAAGACACTGATCCGGAATATTTAAACTAAATTGCTGGTTCGGAATATCTTGCCAAATCCTTCATCCAGAATGTTTGGAACTCATTCGGAATCTGGGGAACTTAAGAACACGGAGAACAGGTAAATAAATAAAGAACGATTTAGAACCAAAATCCACCAAGTTTTTGACCAAAACTTAAACCAATTTAACCACTAGTCATCTACTAATCATAATCATCAAACTAAAACAACAAAAACACAAAACACACTTACTTTTGAAGATTAAAATCAACCAAATAAGAACTTGAGACTTTGAATCAAAAAGAGAAAGATGAACAAGATTAAAGGAAAGATTATATTGAAGGATTAATGTTAAACAATCAAAAGGAAGGATTAAAACTTACAAGGTTTGTAAATCAACAAAAATGAAAAATCACCAACACTTTAATGGTGTTGGTTACCTACGAAAACAAAGAAAAGAAAAGACTGGAAAATAAAAACTAGTCTCCAAGTTGTGAAGGGATGTCCTATTTATAGGAGGTGTAGTTGGTTGGTGAGTGGGCTTTCTTCCTTTCTTCTTGTCTTCTCGTCTTTTCAGAAAAATTGACGTTTTCGATTTCGATTCGGGATTTGTCGACGAATAAATTCAACTCGTCTTTTAATTTCTTCGTTTAATAGACTTGAGTTCTTTCGACATATGTAAATCTTCCATCTTTGGTCCTTTTCTTCGATAAATCTTCAAATAGGCCCATTGACTTCAAATCTTTTGCATCTCTTGGACTATAGACTTCGTGTTGAGTCTTTTTCTTCGATAAAACCCGTGCAATCTCATGTTTTCTTCAATATTTATCCGGTTGGCTCTGAAAACACAACAACAAAAACCACGCATAACTCCAAACAAATGATATTAAATACGCGTTTTGGTCTTGTTTTAGCAAGAAATAAGTGGTAAAAGGATGGGTGCTTTCACACCTATCACTAGGTTCCACAACTTTCCCACCCATTTTAGCAATGAGTTTCTGCAACTCTGCTATCGCTCTGTCCCTGTCTTGTAACTGAGCTTTCAACCCTTTAATTTCCAAATTCTGTTCATTCATTTCTCGAAACGTTTGGGAAAGTTTTTCTTGCAATTTATTATCATGTGGAAAACTACCAACGTCTTTTTACAAAGCAAGTTCAAGTGACTGACAATGTTTTTGAAGGAAATCAGTTTTGTGTTGAAGTAACTCAAAAGCCTTTTTGTCAACATTTACTTTACGTTTCGAAAGCTAAATTTCAAGACGTTCACATTCTTTGCTTTTATCAAGATATTGGCATGCAACTTCAGAATATTCATCAATATCAGCACAAGATGTAAAATAAGCACACATAACATCTTTAGAAACGCATTCTTGCAAGAGTAAATCATATTCATATGAAAAATCAGACTTCTCCATTTGAAGATCTTCAATGTGTTTCTCAAGAGATTCAACATATTTTAAATCATCATACATTTCAGTCTGAATGAACTCCTCAAGTTGAAGAACAGTTTCTTTAATCAACGCCGTGTTAGGAATTAAGAGTTCTTTCACAAGCAAGGTAATATCTTGAGGAATCGGACGTGTCCACTCAGCATTTTCACGTTTTGCCCAGTCTCTTTCAACAATAGATTTAACATTATCTATGTGGTGTTTAAGAATACCTAATGTTTTCCTACTCTTGCTTTTAGATTTATCTTGAGGGAGGTAGTTTATGTATTTGTAAACATTAGATTTCTTAGGGGAAAATGCTTTCTTCCATTGAATTCTCTTTTGTTTGCATTCTAGGAACATTTCCTCACGAGTTTTCTGAGTTTTTTTGTTGAAAAGGCCATAAAGACTATTCTCATAAGCATAATTATATGGTTTCACAAACTCCTTATTAACAAGTGGTTGACTATCATCGTCCCAAAGGGCAGTCTCTTCACTCTCAGCACTAATAGGCATGCTATCAAGATCAGTCCTTTCAGTCTCATCAAGATAACGATGCGGGTTCGCAGCTTGAGCTTTGGCAAGGTACTCAGGACTTGCAAAGCTATCTTGACCCTTAAACATAGACGGAGGTTCTAGCATTCTTACGGATTGAATAGAATCATGCATTTTATAAACAACGTTCTTCAAAAATTCTACTTGAGCTTCTAGTTTCGTTACTTTGTCGGTTTCCTTATCATATCTACTTTTGAAGTCTTGTTTTAACGCATCTACCTCTTGTTTCTTATCCTCAAGAATTTTAGCAGAATCTGTAGTGGTCATAGAGAGCTTTCGTTCTAGTTCATTAACTTTGGTATTGGCAAGGTACGTTTTTTGACGTTCATCCATTAAGAAAACATTATATTGACGCTTCTCTTTGGCTAGTAACTCAAGAGTTGTATTGTATTTGTTTTCAAAATCGTCCTTTTGACTTTTTAACGTACTACCCTTGTACCCCTCAAGCTCTTTTGTTTTCTGAAGGAGCTCATCCCTATAGCTTTCAGTCATCTCAGTAGATTTGATAAGAGCAGCTTTGCATTCTTCAAAACTTTGAGTGAGCGTAGCGTTTGCCTTCTTTAATTGCTTTTGACTCTTTTTATTTTCAGTGACATCTTTTTGTAAGGTAGCAATTAAATTAGCAAGCGCAATACGTTCCTCTTCATCATATTCATTTGCATGTTGATCATCCTCAGACTCATTATTGCACATGTCTGATGAATCGGGTGTGGTATTGCTATCAACCGTTTCTATCATACACGTGTCATTAATGGCATTGGGTAGATCACTATGCTCAGGAATATCACCAAACACATTATATTCATCAGTAGTATGTACCTTATCGATTGGCTCAGTGTCAAAGATAGGACCATTGTCATCTTCAGTGACTTTGAGGACTTCTTCAACCTTTGCCATGTACGAGTAATGTGCATCGAGCTCTTGATCAGAATCTTCATCATCAGTATCATCAAGCATTGCTCCTTCCTCAGCTGACAATTTAACCCCTGCTTCCATTTTCTTGCATAGCATCATCTTTTCCTTGTGATAGCTGGAGTCTCTAACCCTTTTCGGCTTCCTGCATTCCTTTGCCATATGCCCATAACCTTGGCAATTAAAACATTGAATCCCACTCTGCTGAACCACTTGACTTCCAACCGTTTCCCTATTCCCTGTAACAGCAGCAATCCTCTGAGTATCATACTTTGCAGTTTGTCGATCATATCTTGCAGAAACCTCAACATGCGTTGGATTATGTCGATCATACCTAGAAGGACTTTCACCACGTCGACGTGTGTCATACCTTGGAGGACTCTCAACATATCGGTTCTTGGTGTTAGATGATGTACGAAGATTATTGTTTGTGGGTTTGTAGATTTTCTTGTAAGTCTTCATTATGAAAGAAATTTGTTGTTTCATCTCTCGGTTCTTTTGAGCTTGGTCTTCATCACTATCTTCTTCAGATGAGGACTCAGATGGTGGTGATGGTGCTCTTGGCACTTTACCTCGAGATCTTGTGGATAATGAAGACTTAGATCATGTGGAAGATCGTGGTGAAGATGATGTAGTGGAATATGACTTAGGAGCACGAGAGTTATGACCTTGAACATGTTGAGTTGTAGTCACTAAAGCAAGTGGATTAGCCGTCTTGGCAACACGTTCAAGACGAATCTCATTTGCTTCATTCTGAAATTGCTTCAAGATGTCAAAGAGTCGATGATATGAGACCTCGTCTAACTTTTCTTGTTGTTTCACCAAAGTAACGAACCGTGTCCACTCGGGTTGAAGTTGTTGAAGAAATTGGACATTGACTTGCATGGTGGAAACTCGCAGATTATTTCTTGTCATGTCATTCATCATCTTATAAAACCTGGAGTAGTAAGAGTCAATTGATTCTCCATCCCTTGAAGTAAACTTGCCAAAATTCCAAAACAAGTTTGTTTTGACATCTTGTTTGTTGAGTGATTCTCCTTGTTGCAAGCGTTCAATAGCAGTCCACATTTCATGTGTTGTGGGGCATGCATCAACCGTGGAGTAAATATCATCTCCAATTCCACTTAGAACCATATAGATGGCTTCCTTCTCCGCATCATGCCAAGCATAATTTTCAGGTGTGAGATAAGCTCTTGTTTCATCACGTTCACTTGCAGGAATTGGATCAGTAGTATCTGTGGCAGCTCTTGGAGGAATTGATATTTTCTTGAATACATATGGTCCATGAGTAATACATTTCCTCAAGGCATCACCATTGGGTCTTGTATCAAGATATCGTATGAAACGTGATTGCCATTGAGCATACCTACCAGACACAAGCATTGGTGGTCTCTCTTTATTACCCGTCACCATTATATTGTTGTTAGTGACACGATATTCTTGAGTAGAATCCATCTCAAAGTTGATGTGAAGTGAATAGGATCTTAAGTAGATGAAATTGTGAAAAGATTGTGGTTCAAACTTGAAGAAATTTTGAAGAAAATTTATTCGGAAAAACAAACACTTATCCGGAATATTCTCCTCAGGATTATTCGGAATAATGTTAGTTGAGTTATCCGAAATAATAAAGAATGATGCTTATCCGGAATTCGTGTAGTTCTTCTTATTAGGAATAATTGTTCTTTCTCTTATCCGGAATAAATGTTTTTCGATTTATCCGGAATGCTGGTTGTTTGTCTTATCCGGAATAACTTCCGTCACTTATCCGGAATAATCGTTATGCTCCTTATCCGGAATAATTCTAATTCAGCTTATCCGGAATAATCTTGGTCCTCTTATCCGGAATATGACTAGTGTAGCTTATCCGGAATGATTTTGCAACTCTTATCCGGAATGATTTCAAACTTCTTATCCGGAATACTTACTCACCTCTTATCCGGAATAGTTGTAAGTCACCTTATCCGGAATAATTCGTCCGTAGCTTATCCGGAATACTCGATTGATCGCTTATTCGGAATAATCCGTTAAAACTTCTTATCCAGAATATGCTGCCAAACTTCTTATCCGGAATAACTAGCTACCTTCTTATCCGGAATATGCTGCAACACTAGCTTATCCGGATACTTCCTGACTTGCTTATCCGGAATCCAGAAAACGTGCTTATCCGGAATAAATTATCGGTTGCTTATCCTGAAAAACTGAAAAACCACTCTCTTATCCGGAATCAATAAACCCTGATATTCCGGATACCTAGACAATCTTTCTTATCCGGAATGTTCACTAACAACTCACAATCCGGAATAATAAAACCCTAATATTCCGGATATTAATACCCAAACCGAAACTTTTCAAAATGAGACTTTGCCAAACTATTCCGAGAATGAGACCAAATATAGCAACTTTTTATAAAAAATCAAGAACAATGATAAACACAAATTCCTACCACTACTTTGTAGGCAATTTGTATGAAGATTTTGAGAAATAAAAAACAAAACTTTTTAATACGAGATGACTTTTAAGATGAAAAATCACACGAAATCAAAAAGATGATAACCACAATCGAAACACAAATCTACCCCATGGCGATTGATACCAATTGTTGTCCCTAATAGTATGATAGATTAAGATATGAGATGAAAAGAGATGAGTTTTAGAGAGAGAAAGTAGTAAGAGAAAGTAGAGAGGAGGAGAGGATTAACTTGTAGAATATTAGATTAGAGAAAGATTAGAGTTTTCAAAATGATCATTCCACCCTCCTAACATGCTAGGAGGGTAGTATATATAGTCCACCCACATGCGGGCTATAATAGGCTATATATTGGGCCGGGCTTGTCTTTTGGACTGTAATTAGTTTAAATCCAAGCCCGTAAACCATGACTAATAAACTACTTATTACAACGTTCTAATTAATGTTACAATAGAAACCTATGACCGAACATTCTTGTTTGACTCAATATTTTGAGGCTAACAGAAATTACCTGGGAAGCAGTGAATTTTGTTCTACACTTTATACCTCCTCTTGTTTGCATCTTCTACTGTTTTTTCAGGAGAACTCTGGGGACCAGAGTTCCTTTAGGGGGGAAGACTGTGAGAACCCGTACTTTTCCAACATTATTTTATTCTTTTTATTCGTGCTATTTGAATTTTCCAACGTATTACGTTTTCTTGTATTGCTATATGTAAATCCTGGGATTTTTAAATTATACTTTATAAAGTATTTTTCTGATCATCGATAAATACTTTGTATGGAATTATAAAAATTTTATTTTATTTTTCCATATTTAATTTAAATCAAAGTTTTTGATTTAAAATCACCCGCGTGCGTTTTACAACGAGTTTATTCAAAATCAATGTACAACAAGAATTCCTAGTGATCGCGATACCGACAGATGCCCAAAAGTTTACGTTTATTTATCGATTATTTCGATAATTAATATTTTCGACGATTTAGTTTTGATTACGTATTAAGTCGTGTCGAGAAATCATTTAATCATTTTTATGATGCATTGTAACTTTTGAAAAGTATTTTTACGAAACCAAAGCCCTATAAATATTTTCAATATTTACCAATAACCATTTTCTACCCTTTAAACTATTTAATTTCATTTTGGCCCAAAACTATTCAATAATGGCAAACTTTACCCTAACCTTACTACATAAACAAAATTTTCTTCAACCAACTTCATTTTAACACATAAAAACACACACATGAAACAAATCCTCCTCCTCCCTCTCCTCTTTCTTGCCGTGAGCTTCCAAGCCAAAAACACCCCTCAAATTTGATTTTTAACAAAATCTAATCAATATCCCATCTCTAAAATCATCTTATGATTCTATCTATACAAAAATTTCACACATGCATCAAGATTTTTAGTTTTTATGATTTTATGGTGGGTATTGGTTTTGATCATCTTGCATGTATTGTTTTTGGTAAGATCATCACTTTAAATCCTTAAAAGTTGTATTTTTGATCTTTGATTTTGTTAGATTTTTGCATGCAAGTGTTTTTATGTGTGTTTTGTTGATAGGAATGATAGTAGAGTGATCCTAGAGGTATGGGAATGAATGATTTTGGTTGAAAAATGGATTTGTCATGTTTTCTAAAAGGCTAATTTGGGACAGCAGCTTTAAACATATTGTTTCGTGGGTTTAAGGTCTGTTAAAGGCTAAGATTATATGATATTGTTATAGAGTTTTCCGAGACGGTCATTTTGGTATAAGATAGAGCTTCTAAGTCATTACGAGTCAAAAGTTATGCTAGTTTTAGTTTTCGTGTACCGGGAGACGCAAGTCGGCACAATCCGAAATTGTGGCTGATTTTGGGTCGACTCTCGGGGACTTTAGGCTTGGTTAGATAAATGTATCTACTGATTTTCAAAGTTTACAAGCTGAGTTTGATGAGTCTAGTAGTGGTTTCAAAAGACGGATTATCGAGTTAGTACTTTTAAAGTGGTCCAAACGGTTTTACAAAACAAGTGCACAAATCTGTCCCAAATTTGGAGTCGAGTAAAGTGTCGAGCTGATGGGTTTTAAAGTGTGAACTTTGGCTCAAACTTTCGTGAGGTCTTATACAGGTTATAAGTGACATTGACATCAATTTTCATCTAAAACGGACAAGTCTAGATAGTGTAGATCGGTGTGTACATTCGGGGTGTATTTGCTGATTTTATTTTGGACACGTAGTTCAATGTTTGTGTTGCGTGAGTTTGAGTATTCATCATCAGACATGATGACTTATTCAAGTGCTTAGTCATTATATAAATGACTTAGCTACTGGTCCAAGTAAGGTTAATAGATAGTTTGACTTACGTTGACTTGGCGTCTTATGACGGGTTAATTTCAAGTGTACAAGTGTTTAATCCTGTAGTGTTTAAACAAGTAACGTTGGTTAGTATGAATTCTTTTGGTTCGTGTCAATGGTTTTGAAACATGAATATTTTGAAAACATTTGATTCATATTATATTTGGTACATATCGATATTTGAGTTCGAGTCTTAACGCGCGCCTTATTGTGATAGGTTGCGGTTTTCGTGTTTTCCGGGCATCCATATCGTCGGTGATCGTCTCACTACCATTGTTTCTACTCAGTTGCTGAGTACCGTGATTGACTTACCTCGTGGCTAAGGTGAGTTCATAGCCCCTTTTTTTACTTGTACATGGTTTCTAAACACAGGGTGATATTTTACATGGTGGAACACAACCATTTAAAACTGTATGCTATCCAGACGTTGTATGCTTTCCAGGCTTTCATTATTATTATTGCTTTTTAGTCTCTAGACTTAAGTTTCCTCTCCTGATCATGAACCGTTAATTTCGAGGACTAAGCGCGAATGTTGTGGGTGGATCCATCGGGATTGACTATCCCCGTCTCAAGTACCTTGACACACTGATATTTGTTTATTACTTGAGTATTTAGGCTGAATACTCCCTTGAGGAACTTACATTGAGTTAAGCTTCGGTTCATGAACTGAACAACAATAATAATGGTTTCGGACTATGGTTAATGATCATAACCATACTCCCTATTTACTTGTTTTACAAATGAATGCTTGTGTTCCACATCCTTATTGCTAAACCTATACATATCACTCAACTTTGTGTTGACGATTTTTGCATGTTTAATCTCAGGTATTGATGTGGTCGTGATAGTATAGTGATAATTAGATACGTTATAAGGTAAATCAGAAAATTACCTTTAGGAAAAAGTAATAGACTAAAATTACCAAAGACGGATTCAATTAAACACGTTGGTGAACCAAGTTCGTTGTACACGAAGATCTTATGAATTTGAGACGTTTTGATTCGATTTGGACAATTGATTTGAATGGGTTTTGGTTTTTAAACTAAAATTAAATTCTACCAATTTTAAACCTATTTTAATCCTAAAGTGCATGAATCGTAACCCCGCTATTTAAATCTAAAAACAATTACTAAAATTTTAAAACTATTTAAAAATTAAACTATTTAAAAATTTATAAAAATTAATCTATTTAATTAAAATAACTTTTACACTATTTAAAAATCTAATTAAATTCTACTTAACTTTTTATTAAACAAAATCTATTTTTAAAAACATTTTTATATAAATCTAAAATAATAAAAATCTAATTATTTGAAAAACTAATTAAATTTTTGAAATTAATAAAACATTTATTTATTTATTTTTATTTTATTTTTAATTACTATTAAAACTGAAATTTTATAAAAGGATTAAAACTATTAAAATTTAAATGAAATTAAAATCAAGATTAAGTATTAATTAAAAAAACTGTCAGCTCTAAAAATATTGACTACATCAATTACATTGACTTAAATTAAAACCAAAAGAGCCAGTGAGCTCAGTGGTAAACATGTTGGTTGTGAACCGAGAGGTCTCGAGTTCGAGTCCTAGGAAGGACATTTTTGAGTAAATAAATATTTTTGGACAAATGATAAATAACTTGTCACAGGAAGTGATTTGTGAATATTGCTCGTGAATCTCAGATCCACGCTAACCGTTTGGAGTTCTAAAAAGAAATAACAGATACTAAAATTACTTAAAAGAGTAAAGCAGTTAAATGAATAAGTTCATCATTTAAACAGTTAAACAAAAATCACAAATAAGCAGAGAAAATTATTCCAAAACTAGCAGACCTATCAAGTACAAATTAGCAAACGAGCACCCATCTAAAATCTAATAAGCAGTTTCGACTCTCAGCAAACTAATAAAGAGAACTCGGCAGGCATGGCGCACAAATGAGAGCTAGAATCAGTTGAGCATATAATGTAAAAACTCAGAATTAATCTCCAATCCAGCAAACTCAGATTCTTTAACAACTAGACACTAAAACCAGATAAAAGCTTAAACAAAATATCAAACAAAAAAGCTTAAACAACAGTAAAATTATCAGCTACCTCAATTAGACTCAAATCCATCTAAGCTTAAACTTACTACAATCTAACAACGAAGCGACAAAGCTGAACATTTAAAACAAAAGCTCATACGCACTCAATCATTAACAGATTCAAGAATTCCCTCACAGATCCATATATATTCCAACTTTCAGAAATATTAGTCAAATATATAACCTAATTAAGATATCCAAATCATAAAACACTATAATATTAATTGAATTCAAACCATTATTCAGACACAAACTTAGCTAAAGAAAAACATTAACTAGAAAACTTCAACAATTTATTATTAAACATATAACTTTCAATCAAGACAAAACCATTATAAACCAAATAGCATAAAACTCTGATTAAACTGAATAACACGAATCCTAAAAAGAAAGTGCATCTTTTGGAGTAACCGTTGAGTAGAAGGTTGTGCTGAACAACCTTAATGAACCGATTTAACACCAAAATCCACCACTATACTACGAACCACCATCACCATTAATATGAATCTCGAACAGTACTTCATAAACTTCCAGTGGGGAAGTTTATCTTCCAAATATTTACTCTTAATATCCAATTCTAAGCTATTAATGAGCTTAAATTAAACATCACAAACATTATTATTATGAAACAGATTATAGAATTAACTTTTCAATTCAAGCAGTAAAATAAGACACGTGTTTAATCGGATGTAAATAAAACTTTTATTCAAAATCAAGAAAGATTACAAGACTTTGATAAAGAAAATTACAAAATTAATCCTAAATCTATTTCTACATAATAACTTTAAAGTAAAAATTGGATGATGATTACAGATTAATTGGGGGTTTTTATAGGCTAACCCCAAACCCTCTTGGGTGAATTTGTTGAGGAGAATCTTCTTTCTCAGCCATTGATATTCGCACACTAGCACACGGATTGCCAACGTGGCAATCTTTTGTGCTAGTTGTGCTAGTTCAAGACTGAGATGGCTCTTTTTCATTGGAGGATAAGGGTGGATGAGCTGTCTTGGCCACTCATAAGATGCCACGTACCACTCGTCTCTCCATATCCATCTTCCTTAAAACTTGGGGATTTAATTCCTTCGCGTGTGCAACACACGTGTGATATAAAAGGCCCAATTTTATTAACTTTTGGGTGAATTAGGGTTTTATGAATAGTGGTTAGGGTAAAATATGTTACAGGTTTATTTGGGGAAGATGGGAGAGCATAGTTATTAACGAAAGGTTTTTTTATTGTGTGTGATAAAGTGGGATATAAATGGGTAAAAGAAAAACGTGTGGTGGTGTGGGGAATTGACTGTATAAACTCTCAAGTCGTTTGCTTAAATTTGCCAAACCCTAAGGCCCATATAGCCTACGTCCCATTTAAGTAGTGAAAATGCATGAGCTTTTAGCCCATTAAAAATACTCCCTTCCGTTCTTGCTTGTTTAAGGAATTTGGGCTTTTGGCCCAAGTTATATTTCACCATCCGTTTTCATAATTTGCAAATTGGGTCATTGATGGGCTTTTGAGCCCATTCTCCCAAATGTGGGACCCACTTGCCAAAAATCCTCCACGAATATCAAATCCGCTAAAATCGAGCTCATTTCTGGCATTGTTGATCTTTTTCTTCAAACTCGTGTCGTTTTCGCCGGTTTTCGTGAACTTGGTACCTACACACATCAAACACCAAAACAAACATATACAAGGCATTTTTGATACATTTATTGCATTAATACATTGTTTTAGGTTACAATTGATATGAGTAAAATCACTCATATCAAACTCCCCCTTGCTAAGCAATTGTCGTGTCCTCACGCAATGATAAAATAAAACACTAACTATACTATTATGAAACTTTATTTTGTAAAGACATAATGTATTGCTTTCATTATTAGAAAAATAACTTTTAGGATCATAAAACTCAAATAGATTCATCGTCCCCGACTTTTCACTTTTCCATGCCAAGTGCAAAAACAAGATCATTGTCAATCATAAGCCCCAAAATTAAACCAACTCATACAAGTAATTTGTGTTAAACTCAATCTCCTATTATTCCTAATTGTATCTCTAGATTTTATTTGTCATTCAACCAAAGGCTCATTTGACTTTATTTTTAATATTTATTAGTCCAAAAATGAAGGCAAGAATGGTGTAAACTCAACACTCAAAACCTAACCTCAACTTCAAAAACCGTTGTCACTAAAGAAAGCCCACATCAAGGATAATTTAACACGATTTGAGGGATAAATCCCCGGACCCGAAATTTGGCTAATAGGACTACTTAAAAGCAACAATAAAACCTCCAAAGTCAATGATGACCTTATTAATGGAGTTAGCAACAACTACATCATAACACCTTGTGGCTCTTTAAGATGCAATTGTGCTCCTTATTTAAAATCCACAACCGAAGGCTCCTTGGACAAAAATAAGGGAATTGACATCACCATCCCACCTTACGGCTCATGATGATGAATCAATTTTTATTCAACACGTCCCCTTGCCATACACCCTAAGGCTCTAATGACAAGGTTAGTGCTACATGACTCCCACCCGAAGGGTCCTAGAGAACATGTTTTTATTTATTCTTCTTATTAATATGATATTTATAGTAAGCCAAATTTCCGCAATCCCATGATCAAAAGTCCATGACGCTGACACCGTTAATGTGTTCTCACTTTAATTACAAGGGAAGAAAAAGAAGGAGTTACGAGTTAAGATATCAAGCCTAAACCGCTAAAAACTTCATTTATTAAGCAATTATTATTCAAGTGTGGAAAGTAAATACGAGGAGATTAAATCAAACAAAAAAATACTTGCACATTTAGAAACTTATGATTGAACTCTATCATCTCGTGTTCTCCATATTGTGAAAATTTCAAAAATGTGAAATCAATGGATACTTATCCTATTAAATCAAAGTTTTGGGTTTTTAATTCATCTATAGGATCTTGCATCTTCTTATACTCTTTCAAGTTTTAGAATTTGCGTTTTAAAGTTCCCTTGATAAACGACTTTCTAGGATCCATTATAGGAAGTTGTGAAAAGTTCTTGTTCTTAACCCGTATGAATTAAGACTTTCGCGTTTTAAAGGTCCCTATATAAAAGCCTAGCAAAACTTAATTCAAATACGTTAAGGAAAAGCTAAGGTTAAAAACCGAGTCGAGTCAAAAACTATTTTAATTTTCACCAACGGAAAGCCTACATTTGTGTCAAAAACACTTATTTCATTTATTAAAACTTAAAAATAACACTAAAAATTTAATTTTTTTTATGAAAAATGAGAAAAACAATTAAGTTTGGACACGACAAAAGCAATTGCAAGCGATTATATCGATTAACTCCCCTATGCTAAAACCAAACATTGTCCTCAATGTTTCTTAGCTTAAGAGTAACACCCCCTTGCTAAAACACGAAGAGTCTAATGTAAAATCCTAGCATGGAAAGAGCACGCAAATCTATAAGCCGTTTATTAATTATGCCTCAAGATAAAACGTTAGTCGATAAAAATCAAGGATAAAGAGTGTGCCCCTTTTTAGCATTCAAAGAATGAAAGATCAAGTGGACCGGCAAAAACCGAACACGAGAGTCTTCAAATATAAGAGTCATACCTAAGATTCACAACACAACAAAACACGAGCACGAGCTTGAAAGATCAAGCCTTATTAGTTGTTAGAAAATAGATAAAAGATAGAATGTATGGGACTCCCCCACAAGGCACCTCGTTTTTGTTAACCGAGTCATGAGCTCGACTCGATCCCCGCATTCATTGGTCCTTAGGGAAAATGGTACAAACCGGCATATTGGAATAAATTCCAACATGAAGCACGATGTCGGGGTCAAAGATTACATCCTCGTTGTCGGATGACAAGCGAAAGGATAAAACTCCAATATAAATCTCCAAAAAGAGATGGTAGTCACAAATAATGGTATGGATGTAGCATGCTCCCCGAGATAAACTCGCACCAAGATGATTAAAAAGTCTTTCAATTATTGCATCGGTGAAAGGCCGAGATTTCCCTAAATCAACGATTCTGGGGTCGAATACCTCGTCCTCGGTGGAGAAAGGAATAGACAACACAGTGTCGTCCCCCCATGCTAATCCAAAATCATATGAAGCACATGGTAATGATGGAAATAAGGTTTCATCCATAGTGGAATCAACATTCTTAGCTTTAACGACCATTTCACCCTTAGGAATGTGATCAATTGGGTCATGGTACTCAATATGAGACACATGAAAAACCCACACATTAAGGTCAAAGTGGGTGGGAGGAGGACTTGGGACGAAATCATCATCAAGTAAATTCTCTAAAAAGAGAGCGTCCCCCTCCGGGTCGATATCATCAACACCCGGTGGTATCGAATCATTAGAAGCAAGAAAAGTGTCAATCTCCTCCATAAGCGGATCACTATTCTCAACAGGAATAGGAGATGGAGAGAAAGACTTTCTAATAGGCTTAGAATTCAAAGCCTTGATCTTAGATATTAGAAGATAGACGTTTGATAACTTCTCACGAAGAATCACGTCTTCCACATCTAAATGAGTAAGTTCATCGGTGAACTTCTCAAGGATCAAAATAGTCAAATCAACCTCATTTCCCGGTGGAAATGGGTCTAAAGGAGCAAGTTCAAAAGTGAACCTCTCAAATACCGGATCACTATCATCCTCATTTCCCGGTGGAAATGGGTGAAAAAGAGTAGGTTCATCGGTAAACCCCTCATAATCCGAGTCGTGAATATCATCTTTATAAGAAAGTTCATCGAAGAAATCCTCATTAGAAAATTCACTTGAAGTAGAATCATTCTCAAAATCTTCATTTCCATCACAATTTTCATCATTAGAATTGGAGAAAATCACACGTTTTATTGGGAATATCGTCAAACTCTCTTGGGTTTTGGATAAGGATTTCAACACTAGACTTTATTACTTCGTCTGATTCCGTGTCCGGAATAGTGCTAATATGCTCGTCCCCCTTGCTTAGAGAATTTTCGCGTTCCACGGTGGAAGAATCATGAATAGGAGTGGTGATGTCATGAGAGATTTCCTCATCATCTAGGATGGGAGAATCCTCGGGCTCCTTAGCCGGCAAGATACGAAAAGGAAGTACGATTGCACTAGACGAAGGATGTAGAGCAATAAGATCTCTCAAAGAAATAGTACTATCCTCGTCATCATCAATAAGAAGAGAACGCTCGAGTTCACGATTAGCTAGGTATTTTTCTTCCTCTTGAGCTCGTTATTTCTCTCGAATTTCAATGCTTAAACCATTATAATCTTGCGAAAGTTGTCTAATATTAAGTTCACAATCTCTTTTAAATTTTTCATCACTTATTTCTCCATGAAATCGTCGACTTCCTAATTCATTAGTTATATCATTAATCTCTTGATTAATTTATCTCTTTTCAAGCAACATATCTTCAATACTCTTTTCAACAACTTCAACATTTCTTTGATTCATTATTTGTTGGAACATTGTTTCAAGTCTTTCAATATCAAAAGAATATTGTGGAGATTGGTCAAAACCGGAAGGAATCGAATTATAGCAAGGACTAGGCTCATAAAAACTTTGATCCATCGGTTGACAACAAAAACTCTCGTGAGGACCTTCACAATACTCACAACAAGGATGTTGTTGTGATAAACTCGGTAAATCTTGTGGATAACAATTATCATTAAAGTTTTGATTGTAGCTCGGTTCTTGCTCGTAATTAAGCGAGAATCGATGCGAACAATCATCACCAAAATGAGAACCGTTTCCACAAAACTCACACGAGGGTGTCTCGTATGTAGGGTGTGGAGGTGGGTAGAAATCGAGAGAATTATTCGAAAAATTTGGGTTTCCACATGAAGTAATTTCATTACAAGAAGGACAAAATCCAACTCGTATATCGTGACGTAAGTCATTTCCACAACGCTCACACGTGCACACCGACATGGTGAAAGACCATATAACGGTTCTCCACACCCAACACAATTGACGAAGGAATTCTTGGAAGAATTAAAAATCGGAGGGTGAGGAGAAAAATAATTAAACATGATAGAGGATTAAGAAGATTATTTTTGGTATTTTTCATAAATCAATCAAAGATTGACAAAAAAACGATACATACTATATAATAGAAAAATAACAAAACTTTCCGAGGACGGAAAGGGTCTTCAAATCAACGATCAACAAATCTCTACGAAACGAATCGTACACAAGATCCCCGGCAGCGGCGCCAAAATTTTTGATGTGGTCGTGATAGTATAGTGATAATTAGATACGTTATGGGGTAAATCGGAAAATTACCTTTAGGAAAAAGTAATAGACTTAAATTACCAAAGACGGATTCAATTAAACACGTTGGTGAACCAAGTTCGTTGTACACGAAGATCTTATGAATTTGAGACGTTTTGATTCGATTTGGACAATTGATTTGAATGGGTTTCGGTTTTTAAACTAAAATTAAATTCTACCAATTTTAAACCTATTTTAATCCTAAAGTGCATGAATCGTAACCCCGCTATTTAAATCTAAAAACAATTACTAAAATTTTAAAACTATTTAAAAATTAAAGTATTTAAAAATTTATAAAAATTAATCTATTTAATTAAAATAACTTTTACACTCTTTAAAAATCTAATTAAATTCTACTTAACTTTTTATTAAACAAAATCTATTTTTAAAAACATTTTTATATAAATCTAAAATAATAAAAATCTAATTATTTGAAAAACTAATTAAATTTTTGAAATTAATAAAAACATTTTATTCTTATTTTTTTTATTTTTAATTACTATTAAAACTGAAATTTTAAAAGGATTAAAACTATTAAAATTTAAATGAAATTAAAATCAAGATTAAGTAATAATTTAAAAAAACTGTCAGCTCTAAAAATATTGACTACATCAATTACATTGACTGAAATTAAAACCAAAAGAGCCAGTGAGCTCAGTGGTAAACATGTTGGTTGTGAACCGAGAGGTCTCGAGTTCGAGTCCTAGGAAGGAGATTTTTGAGTAAGTAAATATTTTTGGACAAATGATAAATAACTTGTCACAGGAAGTGACTTGTGAATATTGCTCGTGAATCTCAGATCCACGCTAACCGTTTGGAGTTCTAAAAAGAAATAACAGATACTAAAACTACTTAAAAGAGTAAAGCAGTTAAATGAATAAGTTCATCATTTAAACAGTTAAACAAAAATAACAAATAAGCAGAGAAAATTATTCCAAAACTAGCAGACCTATCAAGTACAAATTAGCAAACGAGCACCCATCTAAAATCTAATAAGCAGTTTCGACTCTCAGCAAACTAATAAAGAGAACTCAGTAGGCATGGCGCACAAATGAGAGCTAGAATCAGTTGAGCATATAATGTAAAAACTCAGAATTAATCTCCAATCCAGCAAACTCAGATTCTTTAACAACTAGACACTAAAATCAGATAAAAGCTTAAACAAAATATCAAACAAAAAAGCTTAAACAACAGTAAAATTATCAGCTACCTCAATTAGATTCAAATCCATCTAAGCTTAAACTTACTACAATCTAACAACGAAGCGACAAAGCTGAACATTTAAAACAAAAGCTCATACGCACTCAATCATTAACAGATTCAAGAATTCCCTCACAGATCCATATATATTCCAACTTTCAGAAATATCAGTCAAATATATAATCTAATTAAGATATCTAAATCATAAAACTCTATAATGTTAATTAAATTCAAACCCTTATTCAGAACAAACTTAGCTAAAGAAAAACATTAACTGGAAAACTTCAACAATTTATTATTAAACATATAACTTTCAATCAAGAGAAAATCATTATAAACCAAATAGCATAAAACTCTGATTAAACTGAATAACACGAATCCTAAAAAGAAAGTGCACCTTTTGGAGTAACCGTTGAGTAGAAGGTTGTGTTGAACAACCTTAATGAACCGATTTAACACCAAAATCCACCACCATACTACGAACCACCATCACCATCAATATGAATCTCGAACAGTACTTCATAAACTTCCAGTGGGGAAGTTTATCTTCCAAATATTTACTCTTAATATCTAATTCTAAGCTATTAATGAGCTTATTTAAACATCACAAACATTATTATTATGAAACAGATTATAGAATTAACTTTTCAATTCAAGCAGTAAAATAAGACACGAGTTTAATCGGATGTAAATAAAACTTTTATTCAAAATCAAGAAAGATTACAAGACTTTGATAAAGAAATTACAAAATTAATCCTAAATCTATTTCTACATAATAAATTTAAAGTAAAAATTGGATGATGATTACAGATTAATTGGGGGTTTTTATAGGCTAACCCCAAACCCTCTTGGGTGAATTTGTTGAGGAGAATCTTCTTTCTCAGCCATTGATTTCTTCTCTTCTCTTTCTTCTTTTCATCCAAGGGTGGATATTCGCACACTAGCACACGGATTGCCAACGTGGCAATCTTTTGTGCTAGTTGTGCTAGTTCAAGACTGAGATGGCTCTTTTTCATTGGAGGATAAGGCTGGATGAGCTGTATTGGCCACTCATAAGATGCCACGTACCACTCGTCTCTCCATATCCATCTTCCTTAAAACTTGGGGATTTAATTCCTTCGCGTGTGCAACACACGTGTGATATAAAAGGCCCAATTTTTATTAACTTTTGGGTGAATTAGGGTTTTATGAATAGTGGTTAGGGTAAAATATGTTACAGGTTTATTTGGGGAAGATGGGAGAGCATAGTTATTAACGAAAGGTTTTTTTATTGTGTGTGAGAAAGTGGGATATAAATGGGTAAAAGAAAAACGTGTGGTGGTGTGGGGAATTGACTGTATAAACTCTCAAGTCGTTTGCTTAAATTTGCCAAACCCTAAGGCCCAAATAGCCTACGTCCCATTTAAGTAGTGAAAATGCATGGGCTTTTAGCCCATTAAAAATACTCCCATCCGTTCTTGCTTGTTTAAGGAATTTGGGCTTTTGGCCCAAGTTATATTTCACCATCCGTTTTCATAATTTGCAAATTGGGCCATTGATTTGAGCCCATTCTCCCAAATGTGGGACCCACTTGCCAAAAATCCTCCACGAATATCAAATCCGCTAAAATCGAGCTCATTTCTGGCATTGTTGATCTTTTTCTTCAAACTCGTGTCGTTTTCGCTGGTTTTCATGAACTTGGTACCTACACACATCAAACACCAAAACAAACATATACAAGGCATTTTTGATACATTTATTGCATTAATACACTATTTTAGGTTACAATTGATATGAGTAAAATCACTCATATCAGGTATTATTACTTATCTTTGCTTGGATGGGAGCCCGCAGGATATTGTCGCAGCTTGGAGATTTCTGTGAAGCTTTTAAAAGATTAGTTTTAGTATAAACTGTCTGAAGTTTATTCTATCTTTTGGGCAACTTTATGTTATAAATCGTGATAAAATAATATATTTTTCCGCTTATAAAAACTCTGGGACCTATGTTTAAAACTCTGGACTTTTATGATGTAATGTACATGATTTTATTATGTCAGCTTTGTGTCAACTGTAATTCATTGTTTCTTGTACTATGAGGTGTTACCCCCTCGTTGCCTAGTTGTTTCATGTCAGATTCTGGGTGTCTCACATCCTCTAACCTTTCTCTCTAATCTCTATGCATATATCCAACTCTCTAACCTCATTCTTGTCTTATTTCTTGTCTCTTGTGATTTAGATCTTTGTACATTTGAAAATTGATTACGAGAATTCTATACTCTAAGCTTTGATCCTTCAAAGCTTCACTTTGTATGACTATGTTAAGTGTTACCTACATAATCACCATTATTGTACCCATTCTTCTACCTAATTGTGTAATAGTTTGGTTGGTGTTGTAAACCACAAGTATATAGTGTAAAGGGTATTGTTGTACCCTTATAAAGAATACGACATCTTAGCTTAGGTGTCGGTAAAGATTGTAAGCTTAAGTGTGAAGGTTTCTCCACCAGTGTAAAGGAAATTCGTTTACTAGTGAAGTAGAACTCTCGAGTGGATACCCGAGGAGTGGAAGTAGGGGCAAGATAAGTGAGATCTTGCTAGGCCAAACCACTATAAATCATTGAGCATTGTGGTTTGTTTCATTCTTACTTCATTTCTATTACTTTGTCAATCACGCTTGATTTATATCCATAATATCACGAAAAAGGTTCAAAGTAACTAAAACTAATCGGTAGAAACTATTCAACCCCCCTTCTAGTTTTTCTACAATTGGCATCAAGAGCTACGTACTCAAGATCTTTAAAGCATATTGTATTTTAAACTTGAATCGATCAGTAGATTCTGAAAATTACAAAGAAGGGAAATCTACTTAAAGACTACCACTCTTTGAAACCAATGGTTTTATATATTGGAAAAATTGTTTTGAAACTTATGTGAAATCTAAAAGATATAGATCTGTGGTACATAATCATTAAAGGTGATTATGCACCAACGATTAAACATGTTACAACAAATCAATTTGTATCGGTTCCACGCGAAAAGCATCCGATGATCAAAAGAAAATGTTGGCAAAAAACAATGAAGCCAAAATGATACTTTACAATGCTCTACCTAAAAATGAGCATGAAAGAATCTTCATGTGTCAAACCACCAAAGAGATTTGGCATTCGTTAATAGTCACACATCAAAGAAAGTCATAAATCAAGGATAATAAAATTGATCTACTTATTCAACAATATGAGCAATTTTCTATCCTTGATGAAGAGTCGATTCATGTGGGATTCACTCGGTTTAACACTATCATAATATCACTTAAAGCACTTGACGAATCTTTCTCCAATAAGAACTTTGTTAGGAAATTTCTTAGAGCTCTTCATCTAAAATGGAGAGCAAAGGTCACGACCATAGAAGAAACTAAAGATCTCTCAAGCTTGTCATTAGACGAACTCATAGGGAATCTCAAGGTATACGAGATGGTGATGGAAAAAGACTCTAAGTTCATTAAAGGAAAGAAAGAAAAACAAAGATCATTGGTGTTAAAAGATAAAGTTGAATCTAGTGATGATGAAGAGTCCGATATCGACGATAAAGAGTATGCCATGGCCGTTCGTGACTTTAAGAAATTTTTTAGAAGGCGAGGAAGACTTGTGAAGCAACCATTTGACAACAAGAAGACACCTTGAAAGCCCTTTGACATCAAGAAAGCCAAAGATGACAGGAAATGTTTCCAATGTGGTGATCCAAATCACTTCATTGGTAATTGTCCAAAGTCAAAGCCAAAGACATAAAGAGCATTCGTGAGTGGAGCATGGAGTGCAAGTGATGAAGGTTACGACTCCAAAAAGGAAGAGCCAACACATATGGCACACAAAACCAATGAGGTACGTTCCGAATCATCCTACTATTCCTCCTCATTAGATATGAAACCTTACAAATTAAATATAACAATATGTGCGAATTAAGTCTTAAAATCATAAACAAGAACAAGCTTTTAAAAAACAAAAATGAAAGTTTAGAAAATGAAGTTTATGAACTTAAGGCAAAATTTCAAAGACTAGAACGAGGTAAATCATCTAAGGATAAATGTGAAACATGTCAAGAGCTCACTCTCTAAATTTAGAAACTTAAAACTAGTCAAGAGGTGTTAACCAAACAAAACTTAAAATTTGTAAAGTTCAACAAAAATGCAAATTGGATTGATGAAATGTTAAGTTTTCTAAGAGATGACAAAGACAAAACAAGGCTAGGGTTTAGGAAACAAGATGAACCTTCTAGCTCAACACCACCACCACAAAACAACACAATAAATGTTTCAATCAAAACTGTCACAAACAGTGGGGGATCCCTTGGTACAAGGGTCCGACACCCTACAAAGGGGCCATAGGTCTGACAGATGAGCAGAAATGAAATCGTGCCGAATTTGTGGTTGTGTCTCGGAAACCAAAACAAAGTAATCCAGAAAGATATAAAACAAAAATTAGAAACCTAGAAACGAAAATTAGAGCTAGAAATGTACAAACTCGACCAAGACCATCTTATCCCAAACGCACCTTTCCAAAGAGTAACCAAGGAGTACTAGGGAGATGTAGTCAAGTTCCATTCAACTACATCTATCACAATAAATCCTCGATGGGAAATTTAGTACCATGTGATGTATTTGGAAATACTCCAATTAGGATTGCCATGAGAAGCATGTTTAACCCAAACAGACCCATGAGACGATGATGACCAAATTTTTGAGTTTCATAATGTGTAGGTATTCTTGAAAGTTAGACTTGAAACGGACGAATGGATCGGACAACGCATGTTCAAGACACATGACAGGTAATAGGAATCTTTTTAGCACCTACACATCAACGGACGGTTGTAATGTTATTTTTGGTGGAAACGTCAAAAACAAAATCATTGGCAAAGGTATGATTTCTAATGACCATATCACCATAGATAATGTTGCTCATGTGAAAACTTAGGATTTAATCTATTTAGTATAAGTCAACTTTGTATCAACAAATACGAAGTTCTCTTCGAAGAAACAAAAGTAAAATACTAAAAGATGGCATAACCATAGCAAAGGGAATTAGGAAAAATAACATATATGTGATGAAGTTTAACTCATCAGAAGACGACATTTGTTTGACCATTATAGATGGCACCTCAACCATTTGGCATAGGCATCTTGGTCATATTAATATGGGTCTTTTACAATCTTTGGCCAACAAAGATCTTGTTAGAAATCTACTAAAGGTAAAATATAAAAAACACTTTTGTGATGCATGTAAAATAGGAAAACAAACACACCCAAGCCAAAAGGCGAAAAATCTTGTGTCCATAATAAGTGTCTAGAACCTTTACATATGGACTTGTTTGGTCCATCCGCGGTGCAAAGTTACGAAGGCAATCTTTACACTTTGGTCATCGTGGATGACTACTCAAGATACACATGGACAAAGTTCTTGAAAACTAAAAATGAGGCCTTTGACCATTTTGAGATTTTGAGCAAGAAAATTGAAAATCAACTAAGTTGTCGTATTGTGTCAATACGTACGAATCATGGTCGGGAATTTGACAATAAGGCACAATTTGGAGCATTTTGTGATACCAAAGGTATCACACATAATTTCTCGGCGCCTAGAACGCCTCAACCAAACGGGGTAGTTGAACGCAAAAATAGAACACTTCAAGAATGAGTAGAACAATGCTAAATGAGTCGGCTATGTCACATTAAATTTTGGAGACATGTCGTATACAATTCAACATATATTCTTAATCGTGTTTTAATTAGACCACTTCTTGATAAAACACCTTATCAAATATTAAAAGGAAGAAAACCGACCATAGGATATTTTAGAGTGTCTGGAAGTAAATGTTTTATTCTTAACACTAAGGATTATCTCACCAAGTTCGACCCAAAGTCGTACGACGGAGTTTTTCTTGGATATTCCCAAAATAGTTAAGCTTACATTGTTCTAAATAAGCAAACCATGTGTGTCGAAGAATCGTTAAATATAACCTTCGACGAAAGTCCACCTCCCTCTGGAACATCACCTTTGGTATCTAGTTGAAAGTCAAGCTAATAACCAATAAATTAATCTTAAAAAAGACAAGGGAAATGAAACATTAAAAATTGAACCATTAAAAATTGATCCGTTAAATATAAAAGAATCAAAAGGTCATTCTTTAAATAACGTCATTGGCAAACTAAATAAACGGACCTTAAGGTCTCAAGCTCAAACTGAAAGTAATTTCTTTTGCTCCATGTAAAACCCGCATGCTTTTACCATGAACAGTACACTTATAACCGTACGTACATGATTAAAACTTTCCTTTTATAACATGAATACGTTTCACGAACATAGATTACAAGAACTACGTACGTGTTATTACACGATAAGTATTAAGTATGTATAAATGCACGATAATTATTATCAATAATAATTAAATCACGAACATGAAATCATGAACGTAAGAATCACGAGCGAATAATGATGTATTTACGTAGTTATTATTACGACTACGTACAAGTATTTATATTAACACGAACATTTATTAATAATGTCACGTAAATACAAGCACATGAACACGTAAATTATTAGAACAAGGAAAAAGTTACGGGTTTCCCTTCGTGGGCCCTACAAGCCATGACACCACAAGGAGAGGGGGCCCAACCCATTTGTTTTGACTAAGTAAACAAATAATGTAAAACATTATTCATTCACAGTAAAATTTTACAAAATGTAAAAACCCCAAAATCTTTCTCTCTCTCTTCTTGTCCGGCGGCTACATCAAAGAACAAGGGGGTTTGGTTGATTTTGATTAAGCAAATCATAAGTACGTGTTTATGTATTCAAGATCTATTGATTCCACGTGTTTTGGTAATCCAAAAACCTTTATTTTTAATTCTTTTTATGTTTTTATGAACATGTGATCATGGGGGTATTAAAAACAAGATTAAAACATGCTAATAATCATGGTGGGGAAAATTAATTGGGATGTTTTCGGGTTTGGTGTTCGGCCGCCACACAATCCGAGAGTCCTACGACTCTCGGTGTTGTTTGGTTCGCACCACCACGCGAGACACATGTCTCAGTGGTGGGTTTCGGTCAACAGCAGGGAACAAGACACCCCGACGTGCGTCGGGTTTGTCTTGTGGTTCGGTTGGTCTCGGCAACCACACAACCCCAGCACCGGCTAAAGCAGTTGGCTATTTATGGTAAGCAGGGGGAACCGCACGCAGGCAGGGGGATCACCGGTAACTGCCGGTGGGAACCTTTTGGTCAGCGGCTGGGCCGAGAGGACAAGACCACCGGCTACAGTCGGTGACAGCTTAACCGCAAGTAGGGGAAACCAGTTCAAGCCGGTTTGCCACTGCCTTTGGGGGTTTGGTTCGGACTGGTTCATGGGTTCACGGGTCCAGTTTACGACATGTTTTAATAAAAATAATACATGGGTTCGGTTTATTATTTTTACAAGTTTAATTGTTTTACAAGTTTATTTATTTACAAGTTAATTAAATTAATTTAACATGGCATATAATTAATTTAATTAAAACATGGACTTAGGTTTATTATTAATATTTGATAATACATGATTTTAACCTAAGTATTTATTTATATAAATTAGACTATAGTAATTATTAATTATTAAAACATGGCCTATAATTAATTAATTTCCATGACTTAAGTTATATTAGTATAAATATTAATACATTTTTTAACCTAAGTATTATATACACTTTAATTAAATCATGATTATATTTAATTAAATCGTATAACATATAGTTTATTTAATTAACATGTTATAAATAATAAACTATACTATTAATCATATGACTTAGTATATTCAATCAGTAAAACTTAAGCTTATCTTATTAGCTTATTAATTCAGCTTATTTCTAATTATAGAAACTTTCTATTTCAGGAAACTTACTATTTTAGGAAACTTTCAATTTTTAGAAACTAATCTATTTTAAGCAGTTAACTTATTTTTGGAAACTTTCTATTTTTGGAAACTTTCTATTTTTGGAAACTTTCTATTTTAGGAAACCTGCTATTTTTAGAAAGTTACTTATTATTCCACAACAAGTATAATAATACAAGAAATACAAGTAATACTTAATCAGAATATCCAGAATACATGATAAACACAACATAACATTAAAATTAGTAAAACAAAACATGAACATATAAAACAAGTTAAGACATGATATAAAACCAATTACGTACTCAGTAATCAGAATACTTATACACGTATACTTTTATGTAGCATTAGTGAGATCGAAGTAGGACTATCTTCCGTTTGTCTTCTTCGTTCACTGGACATAAGGTACAGATTCTCCGTCCTTTCAGTATGGACATTCTGTCCTTATTAGGATTCCCCGTATGCAGCCAACTGTTTTCCCAGTATATGTTTTATATGTTTTGATTTGCATATGTTTAATTTAAATGCCTAAGCCATATACATGCATGACCAGTTTCACCTAGTTATGGAGGTACCATAACCATAACACTGTAGGCACCAGTGTTATGACTTCACCACGGCGGAGTGATAGCTCGTGGCGTCCCTTTCAGCTTTTGGCCATATTATTATGTTATCATGTGGGGCGTATGGGTGCATCCTAGGTTACATGTTTTTAACAGATTATTCAGGTGAATGTGGTGTGTGCCTTGCATCCTTCACAAGGAGCTGATCCCTCCTACCCAAACTTATATTAATTAGAGGCAACCCCTCTAATTACATGATGAGGTCACCCCTCCAAGTATTCATGTACGTTGATATTTCATGACCTATATTGGCTTAATGGTTAACATGTTAAACAGTTTTTATAAGATAAACATAAGGCTTTTCAAACTATAAAACCAGTTTTACTAAGTTATACCAGGTTTTCCAGGACTTAATCAATTCCGCTGCTATATGTTGTGTATGCTTATGTTATTCAATCTATGCTTGTATATCCGTGCATAGAGCGTTATGCTCAGCTGTTTTCCTTTCATGTTCCCAAAATGGCAGGTACTCAAGGGCGCTCGTAGACTCTAAGCGTACGTGTATATGGATTGGAAGCTTTCTAGCCTTCATTACTTTATGCTTATCATCATACATTTTGATACTTGTTTCTATGGACATTGTTTAGTCCTTTTCATTTACGGTACTTATGTTTGTGTGTGATGAGCTTATACTTTGGGGTACCGATGTTTTTTTCCGGTATTTCCTTTATGGTCTTGTAATGTTTAAGACATTTATCCTTGTATGCTTTGATGACACGTCATAATCACGCGTGACATTGTATTTACCAAAATGGGGTGTTACAATTATGGTATCAGAGCCAAGGCTTCGACCTGTACGCTCTCAAAACACGACATGTGATTAGTGGGTAGTCACTATGGTCTTCCTAGAACTAACAGTCGGTTTTCATGCATTCATTGTTTTCATGCATTCATATATATGTCATTGTCGCAGGTTTATGACTAAGTAATGGTTGGTACAGGACTGGCCCTATTTAGTCGCATGTGCTTTTATCGAAACTTTTAACTTTGGGACCGATCCATTGGCGTCCCCTCGCCATGTCGTTTGTTTTGAGTGAACTGACCATAGGCGTTCACTCTCGCGCATATAAAATTTTTCATAAAACTACATAATGCATGCATGTATTAGTTTTCCTGCATAAAATTTTTCTCATGATTTATTGGTATAAATATTTTTTCATGAATATATTTTATGTTTTGATCAGTTTAATCTTGTCTTCTTATGTTATACTATCAGATGGTTCTCACACGCGAGCAGGAACAACTCAATGCAGCAGTCCAAGCTGCGATGCAAGCTTTGCTTCCTCAGCTGAGGAACGAAATCAGGGCTGAGGTGCAGGCTGCCAACAATCAGCAATCGCACCCAGTACCTCCTCCTCCTCCTCCAGCAATATTGGTCACATGGCTGGAGAGATTCAACAAACAACATACTCGATCCTTCGAGAATTCTAATAGCCCCAGTGAAGCTGAAAGCTGGTTGGCTCACATTGATAAGATATTCGATGCAATGGGTTGTGACCCCGTCTTCAAGTCGAGGTTGGCCTGTTACAAGTTCGAAGGTGATGTGCTAGGATGGTGGAAGGCACTCAAGCAGTCTGAGGGAGGTGACGATTGGGTGGCTGGTTTGACTTGGGCTCAGTTCAGGGAGTTAGTGATGGGACAGTTTTTCCTCAAGGCTGAGCAAGACAAGCTGAAGAGGGAGTACCATGGAATCAGGCAGAGAACTGGGGAGAACAGCAACGAGTTCATGCAACGTTTTCTTTGTTTGGCTGGTTTTCTTGGCGCAGCAGTAGGTACTGCCGAAGAGCAAACATACCACTTTCGGTGGGTTCTTTGTACATCGGTCGCCAACAACTTGGTGTGTGCTACTTTCAATACGGTGGCACAAGTTGCCGATGCAGCACGTAAGCTAGAGATGCTGCAAGAAAGAGAAGAGTTCGGGGAAGCAGAGAGACTCGAGAAAAGGTAAATATTTGTTATTCAGAGGTGACCATTCCGATTTCTTTCAGTATTATCCAATATTTATATCTCTCTTTAAACTACATCTTTCAGGCAGAAGAATGGAGACCGGTCTCAGCCGGCTACTCATCAACAGCCTACTCAGCCCAAGGGAAACGGTCAGACGCAAGACCGTTCTGCTACGGATAGGCGTGGCGGTTATGATTATTACCGTAACAACGTTAGAAACTCCAACAGCAGCAGGTCCTTACACTTACTCATTTCCTTATGTTACATGCGACATTTCATAATTCTGACACATTAGCAATCTTCTACCAGGAATCATGGTAACGGGAGGGACTAGAACTAAAGAGGTTCACAGCCTAACCGTCCAGCTATCACTGGTATCACATCTTACGATTTTTACGCATTGTCCTTTTTTACCTATAAACCATGTCTCATGTATACTATTCTTAACAGGCTCCCAACCAACAAGGGCACCTGCTGGAGGGTATACTCATCCTCTTTGCGCTACCTGCAACCGTAGGCACCCAGGGCCATGTCGCCGCGACAGCGACGCATGCTACAAGTGTGGCCTTATTGGTCATCGCATGAAGGACTACTGCAAGGGCGAAATGGAGGGCACATTTGGACATGCTGATTCCAAGCCGCCTCCTACTAGTGGACGCATTTACACGACTTCTCGCGACCAGGCCAACAAGTCTACAGGTACCATCACTGGAATCTTGTATATGTATGGTCAAGCTGCATGTGTTTTATTTGACACGGTGGCTACTCATTCGGTCATTTCTACTGCTTATGCTAAGAATGTTAGGATATCCCCTATGCCATTAGAGAATTTACTAAACATTTCCACGCCTTTCAGAGACTCTGTACGCATAACCCATGTGTACAAGAGCCTTCCCCTAGAGTTTGACGACAAGATTCGTCCTGTTGACGCACTTCCGCTGGATATGAGTAATTTTGACATGATATTCGGCATGGACTGGCTATCCAAACATCACGCCACCATAGACTGTCATACATATCGGGTCATCTTCGTTGATGCAAATGCACCAGAGTACATTCACAACGGGTTCGTACCCGGAAGGTCTGTACAAATCATATCGACCTTACAAGCACGTGCATTACTTTCACATGGTTGCGAGGGCTATCTAGCTACTATTCATGACATGGATGCTGAATCTCCATCAATTCTGAATCAACCGATAGTGTCAGAATTTCCTGATGTGTTTCCAGAAGAACTTCTGGGCATACCACCTACACGTAAAGTAGAGTTTAACATCGAGCTCATCCCAGGAGCTGAGCCGATTTCGAAGGCTCCTTATCGCATGGCCCCCATAGATTTGAAGGAGCTGAAGGACCAACTACAAGAACTTCTGGAACGAGGCTTCATTCGACCTAGCGCATCTCTATGGGGCGCACTGGTATTTTTCGTGAAGAAGAAGGACGACAGTATGCGTCTTTGCATAGATTATCGCGAGCTCAACAAATCACCATCAGAAATAGGTATCCTTTACCACGCATTGACGATCTGTTTGACCAACTACAAGGGGCTAAACATTTCTCCAAAATTGATCTGAGGTCGGGCTACCATCAGCTATGGGTTAAAGAGTAGGACATCACCAAGACTGCTTTCCGTACACGCTATGGGCACTACAAATTTGTAGTCATGCCATTTGGCCTTACCAATGCTCCAGCTGTTTTCATGGATTTGATGAACATAATCTTCCATGAATTTCTGGACAAGTTCGTCATTGTCTTCATTGACGACATCCTGATATTCTCTAAGTCCAAGGAGGAATACGAAGACCATCTTCGTACAGTGTTACAGATTCTTCGCCAGAAGCAGCTGTATGCTAAATTCTCCAAGTGTGAGTTCTGGTTACACAAGTTGGCATTCTTAGGTCACATTATATCAGAAGAAAGAATCACCATGGATTCAACAAAGGTTGAGGCTAGTACCAAGTGGCCAAGAACCACATCAGCGACTGAAGTTCGCAGTTTCCTAGGCTTAGCTGGTTACTACCGTAGGTTTGTAGAGAACTTTTCCCATTTAGCACTACCATTGACCAAACTGATGCGGAAAGGGGAGAAATTCGTCTGGACTGAAGAAAGAGAGAAGAGCTTTGAAGACCTAAAGCAGAAGTTAGTATCTGCACCGATTCTTACTCTCCCATCTGGTATAGATGGATTTAAAATCTAAGGTGATGCTTCAGGGAAGGGACTTAGTTGTGTTCTCATGCAACATGGGAAAGTGATCGCGTACGCTTCATGGAAACTTAAACCTTATGAGGAAAATTACCCTAGGCATGACTTGGAACTCGTAGCAGTCGTGTTTGCATTAAAGATATGGAGGCACTACTTGTATGGAGAATCATGTGACATCTTCACAGACCACAAGAGCTAGAAGTACATCTTCACTCAACGCGATCTGAACATGAGACAGAGGAGATGGTTAGAGCTGTTGAAGGATTATGGCATTAATCTGCAGTATCATCCCGACAAGGCGAATGTAGTGGCAGATGCACTTAGTAGAAAGTCCGGAATGATAAACGGCATTAAAATTGAGGAGGAAATTATAAAAGACTTAGAGCGACTAGACATCGAGATCATGGTACGTAGACAACACGGTTAATGGGCTAATCTTAGAGTGGAACCTGAGTTACTCTCTAGGATCAAGGAAGCTCAGAAGGATGATGGTGAAATCTGGGCGATAATTCAGAACTTAGAGAAGCAGACAAAATTTCGTATAGACGAAGACGATATCTTATGGAAGGGCACGAGACTTTGTGTTCCTGATGATCAAGAACTCCGGGAAGCATTGTTAGCTGAGGCTCATAGCTCCCCATTCTCCATTCATCCTGGTTCGACCAAGATGTACCACTACATCAAGCAATACTTCTGGTGGAGTAGTATGAAACAGGATGTTGCGAATTACATCTCCAAATGTCTTACCTGCCAATAGGTTAAGATCGAGCATCAGCGATCTAGCGGTCTTCTACAACTGTTAGATATTCTAGAGTGGAAGTGGGACAAGATCACCATGGATTTTTTTACCGGTCTTCCGCAGACAAAGAGGAGGTACGATGCGATTTGGGTTATCGTTGATCGACTTACTAAGTCAGCTCATTTCTTACCGATCTGCAAGGATGATCCGATCAGTAAACTCGCCGATACTTACAAGAAAGAGATCATGAGACTTCATGGTGCTCCATCCAGCATCGTCTCGGTCAGAGATCCTCGTTTCACTTCGTGATTCTGGAAGAGTCTGCAGGAAGCTTGGGGTACAAAACTTAAGCTTATCACGGCTTTTCATCCTCAAACGGAAGGGCAATCGGAGCGAACGATTCAGACACTAGATGACATGTTGAGGTCATGTGCGTTGGAATGGACAGGAGATTGGGACGATTACATCTGTTTGGTAGAGTTTGCATACAACAACAGTTGGCACGCTAGCATTAAGTGTGCTCCATTCGAGATGTTGTATGGTAGAAAGTGTCGCGCCCCAATTTGCTGGGATCAGGTTGGTGAGCGAACACTTGAAGGACCAGAAATGATAGAGTTGACCAACGAGAAGGTCGCTGTAGCTAAGCAGAAATTGCAAGAAGCACGTTCACGTCAGAAGAGTTATGCCGACAAGCATCTTAGGGACTTACATTTTAACTTAGGAGATCACGTCTTTCTTAAGGTATCACCGGCACGTGGCGTTAAGCGTTTTGGAATCAAAGGGAAGCTCAGTCCTCGATTCATCGGACCGTTTGATGTCATTGAGCGAGTCGGTGAAGTATCTAATCGGTTAGCGTTACCTCAACAGCTTTCTCACGTTCATGACGTTTTCCATGTGTCCTTACTCATAGGGTACACGTATCATCCCCTTCACATGGTTCAGTATCCACTGGAACAGATTCATGAAGATCTTACCTTCATAGAGGAACCCGAACGAGTTCTTGACAAGCAAGAACAAGTCATGAGGAAGAAGACGATCCCATTCGTTTAAATCCTTTGGAGGGACCATAGCGAGCGGGAAGCCACTTGGGAGACCGAGGAGTCTATCCGGACTTCTTACCCTCATTTCAAGTTTTGAATTAGGGTATGTTCCTCTTTTTAAGTTTACTTTATATATAATTCGGGGACAAATTATTCTTTTTAGGGGGAAGAGTTGTAAAACCCGCATGCTTTTACCATGAACAGTACACTTATAATCACACGTACATGATTAAAACTTTCCTTTTATAACATGAATACGTTTCACGAACATAGATTACAAGAACTACGTACGTGTTATTACACGATAAGTATTAAGTATGTATAAATGCACGATAATTATTATCAATAATAATTAAATCACGAACATGAAATCATGAACGTAAGAATCACGAGCGAATAATTATGTATTTACGTAATTATTATTACGACTACGTACAAGTATTTATATTAACACGGACATTTATTAATAACGTCACGTAAATACAAGCACACGAACACGTAAATTATTAAAACAAGTAAAAAGTTACGGGTTTCCCTTTGTGGGCCCTACAAGCCACGACACCACAAGGAGAGGGGGCCCAACCCATTTGTTTTTACTAAGTAAACAAATAATGTAAAACATTATTCATTCACAGTAAAATTTTATAAAAAGTAAAAATCCTAAAATCTTTCTCTCTCTCTTCTTGGCCGGCGGCTACATCAAAGAACAAGGGGGTTTGGTTGATTTTGATTAAGCAAATCATAAGTACGTGTTCTTGTATTCAAAATCTATCAATTCCACTTGTTTTGGTAATCCGAAAACCTTTATTTTTAATTCTTTCTATGTTTTTATGAACATGTGATCATGGGGGTATTAAAAACAAGATTAAAACATGCTAATAATCATGGTGGGGAAAATTAATTGGGATGTTTTCGGGTTTGATGTTCGGCCGCCACACAATCTGAGAGTCCTACGACTCTCGGCGTCGTTTGGTTTGCACCACCACGCGAGACACATGTCTCGATGGTGGGTTTTGGTCAACAGCAGGGAACAAGACACCCCGACGTGCGTCGGGGGTGTCTTGTGGTTCGGTTGGTCTCGGCAGCCACACAGCCCCACCACCGGCTAAAGCCGGTGGCTATTTATGGTAAGCAGGGGGAACCGCACGCAGGCAGGGGGACCACCGGCAACTGCCGATGGGAACCTTTTGGTCAGCGGCTGGGCCGAGAGGACAAGACGACCGGCTAAAGCCGGTGGCAGCTTAACCGCAAGTAGTGGCAACCGGTTCAAGCCGATTTTTGCCACTGCTTTTGGGGGTTTGGTTCAGACCGGTTCATGGGTTCACGGGTCCGGTTCACGACATGTTTTAATAAAAATAATACATAGGTTCGGTTTATTATTTTACAAGTTTAATTGTTTTACAAGTTTATTTATTTACAAGTTAATTAAATTAATTTAACAAGGCATATAATTAATTTAATTAAAACATGGACTTAGGTTTATTATTAATATTTAATAATACATGATTTTAACTTAAGTATTTATTTATGTAAATTAGACTATAGTAATTAATTAATCATTAAAACATGACCTATAATTAATTAATTTCCATGACTTAGGTTATATTAGTATAAATATTAATACATGTTTTAACCTAAGTATTATATACACTTTAATTAAATCATGATTATATTTAGTTAAATCGTATAACATATAGTTTATTTAATTAACATGTTATACTTAATAAACTATACTATTAATCACATGACTTAGTATATTCAATCAGTAAAACTTAAGCTTATCTTATTAGCTTATTAATTCAGCTTATTTCTAATTATGGAAACTTTCTATTTTAGGAAACTTACTATTTTAGGAAACTTTCTATTTTTAGAAACTAATCTATTTTAAGCAGTTAACTTATTTTTGGAAACTTTCTATTTTTGGAAACTTTCTATTCTAGGAAACCTGCTATTTTTAGGACGTTACTTATTATTACACAACAAGTATAATAATACAAGAAATACAAGTAATACTTAATCAGAAAACAAGACATGAACAAATAAAACAAGATAAGACATGATATAAAACCAGTTACGTACTCAGTAATCAGAATACTTATACACGTATACTATTTATGTAGCATTAGTGAGATCGAAGTAGGACTCTCTTCCGTTCGTCTTCTTCGTTCACTGGACATAAGGTATGGATTCTCCGTCCTTTCAGTATGGATATTATTTCCTTATTAGGTTTCCCCGTATGTAGCCAACTGTTTTCCCAGTATATGTTTTATATGTTTGGATTTGCATATGTTTAATTTAAATTACTAAGTCATATACATGCATGACCAGTTTCACCTAGTTATGGAGGTACCATAACCATAACACTAGAGGCACCATTGTTATGACTTCACCACGACAGAGTGATAGCTCGTGGCGTCCCTTTCAGCTTTTGGCCGTATTATTATGTTATCATGTGGGGCGTATGGGTACATCCTAGGTTACATGTTTTTAACAGATTATTCAAGTGAATATGGTGTGTGCCTTGCATCCTTCAAAAGGAGCTGATATTTCCTACCCAAACTTATATTAATTAGAGGCAACCCCTCTAATTGCATGATGAGGTCACCCCTCCAAGTATTCATGCACATTGATATTTCATGACCTATATTGGCTTAATGGTTAACATGTTAAACAGTTTTTATAAGATAAACATAAGGCTTTTCAAACTATAAAACCAGTTTTACTAAGTTATACCAGGTTTTTCAGGACTTAATCAATTCCCCACTGCTATACGTTGTGTATGCTTATGTTATTCATTCTATTATTGTATATCCATGCACTGAGCGTTATGCTCAGCCGTTTCCTTTCATGTTCCCAAAACGGCAGGTACTCAAGGGCGCTCGTAGACTCTAAGCGTACGTGCATATAGATTGGAAGCTTTCCAAACTTCATTACTTTATGCTTATCATCATACATTTTGCTACTTATTTCTATGGACATTGTTTAGTCCTTTTCCTTTATGGTACTTATGTTTGTGTGTGATGAGCTTATACTTTGGGGTACCGATGTTTGTTTCCGGTATTTCCTTTATGGTCATGTAATGTTTAAGACATTTATCCTTGTAAGCTTTGATGACTCGCCATAATCACGCATGACATTCCATTTATCAAAATGGGGTGTTACACTCCATGTCTTAAATTGAACCTAAAAATATCGGTGAGGCCGTTATTGATGAAACTTGTGTATTAGCTATGCAAGTAGAGTTAAATCAATTTGTGATAAATGATGTTTGGTACCTAGTACCGAGACCTAAAAATCAAACGGTAATTGGGACAAAATGGGTTTTTGAAACAAACTAGATGAAAATGGTATTGTGTCGAGAAACAAAGCTAAGGTTCCTACTCAAGGTTATAACCAACAAGAATGTATTGATTATGATGAAACCTATATCCCGGTTGCTCGGCTGAGTCCATACGAAATTACTTGCTTATGCTTATGCTCATGATTTTAAACTCTATCAAATGGACGTTAAAAGCTCTTTCCTAAACGGATTTATAAATGAGGAAGTGTATGTTGCACAACCTCCCGGTCTTGACGACTTTGTAAAACCTAATCACGTTTACAAACTCAAAAAGGCTCTCTATGGTCTAAAGCAAGCACCCATGGCATGGTATGACCGACTTAAGTCCTTTCTAATTGAACATAAATATTCAATGGGTCAAGTATAAAACACTTTGTTTACAAAGAAAAAGGTTTCACAAATAATAATTGTCCAAATCTATGTCGATGATATTGTTTTTGGGTCTACATGTCAAGAACTTTGTGATGAGTTCTCTAAAATTATGCATGATAAATTCGAAATGAGCATAATGGGTGAGCTTAATTTTTTTTGGGTTTACAAATTAAGCAAATGGAAGATAGTATCTTCTTTAATCAATCTAAATACATAAAAGAAATGCTCAAAAAATTTGGACTAGAAGCGTCTAAACCAACTAACACTCCAATGTCAACGGAAACTAAACTAACCAAAGATGGTACTAATGACTATGTTGATAACACCAAATATCGAGGTATGATTGGTAGTTTGCTTTATCTCACGACAAGTAGGCCGGATATTATGTTTAGTGTTCGTATGTGTGCTCGCTTCCAAGACAATCCAAATGTATCACATCTTGAAGCCGTTAAGAGGATTTTTAGATATATCAAAGGAACAATTCATCTTGGGATTTGGTGCCCCAAATGCACGGGAATGGAAACCGTTGTCTATGCGGAATCGGACCATACCGGTGACTATGTCGATAGAAATAGTAAAAGTGGTGTATGTACATTTATCGGATTTTATATTACTTAATGGTACTCGAAAAAGCAAACGGCACTTACCATTTCTACAACTGAGGCTGAATATGTGTCGGCGGGCAAAGCATGTCAACAAGCATTATAGATGAAGCAAGCTCTTGTTGACTATGACATCAAGCTAGAAGACATGACCATATCTGTGACAATAAATGATCAATTGATCTCAGCAAGAATCCCGTGTTACATTCACTAACAAAAAACATCAAGATTGGGCATCACTTTCTTCGGGACAACTTCCAAAAAGGTAATATCTCCATAGAAAAGGTATCCTAGGAAGATAACATAGCCAATATCTTGACCAAACCACTTAAGCGTGGACCATTTAACTTACTAAGACTAGGATTAGGGTTAATGGAAATCTAGTCTTGAAAAACAAACATTTTGTCCTATGCACAGACAGAACCCATCGTCCCCCTTCCCGCAAGGGGTCGTGGAAGGGGCCATGGGACTACAGAAGTACTCCAAACCTTAAAACAGTTACAAACACACAACACATATTATTCCACTTCCACTTTCTGCAAAACACAACCACCACCACCATTTTTCCATCTCTCTTACTAATTTAAGCTGTAACTAACCATTTTCTTTGTGCAAAATCATCCATTGTAAGTATCATTTACTTTATTCACTCTTTAATTACTACATTTTTCTTAATCTGAGTCTAGGATTCTATCTGATTGCATAAAATTAAAATTGAGGATTCATCTAGATTAGTAAAATCAACAAATGCATTAGCTAATTGTGATGTTAAAACTACTTGGTATGCACAATTCCTTCAAATCAAATCAATTGGCATTACTAGGATTCTCTAATTGATCAAAAGATTTTCAAAAACCATTCTCACTACTTAGGTCACGCTGAAAAATCATTTTTTAATATTGTAAACACCAAATATCTAAAAACGATGTTTTAATCATAGCATACGGACTCATAAACGCTGAAGGAATTGCATAATTCATGCGTTTTAGGTACGTTCATTTGAAGCTACATTGAACTTAAGTAGCGTTTGGGTTATCTCAAAAATAACTATTCTTCATTCATTTTGCAAATAATCTATGGGTCGAGATAACCGCACCTCCACATTTGTTGCATATAGGCACACACTAGGCACTCCTCGAGTTATTTTCTAAAATATGACTAACTATTATGCCTTACGATCAATATGTTGGGAATAAAATTAGCTAAGTCACTATGCCACTGATAAGACGATTTTGGACGTTGACAAGACTAATCAAGGTGTTGAAAGAATGAGCACTGACAAGAAAAATTCAAGCGCTGACAAAGGAAATCCCAGTTATTATCAACTACTTAGTCAACACGTTTGTATACTTAGGAAATGATATGTTCTACATTGTATTCTTAGTATTTATTTTTTCCTAGAATAACTGATAGATAGATTATTGTTCAAGACTCCCTATGTTATAAAAGGAGGTCTTAGGGTTTGGTATTGATATACATTCTGAATACTTTCATTGTACCTCATCGTTTATTAATACTAGTGAAAGTTTAGTATACCTTGTGCTTTGCTTTGTTCTTTGGTTTAAGTGTTAATTCCGCATAACACTTAGATTGTTATAAACACAAAGTTTCTCTACGTGTTATACTTGATTCAATCTCGATAACACAAAGCTAAATCGATCTATGTTTGGGATCAACACAAAACATGTCGGACGCTTGGACCTATGACCATAATGATACCTCTAGTCACATACCCAACTTCTATAGATCCAAACATTTCACCTTCGTACAAAAAGCATTGTGCTAAGAGGTAGAAAACCGCACCTTCCATGAAGGTCGTGTAGTCCATCCTCCTTCACTGATAACACCAACATCCATGAAGTGTTTTCTAGGATAAACTTTGATTGTCTTTTGGACATGGATGAACAAATTTGTTGGTCCCTTGTAATTCGTTATTACTTATCAACCTTAAGTAATAACTCCTTAGCAAGACTCATGTGTGTTGTTTTAACAATTAATAAGAACTAAGAACAATTAAAACAACAATACCAATATAACTTTTCAACGTATAGACTTTTATTAGAATCAAATAAAGAATCTATAACCCACTTTGTTTGTGAAAGAACAAAGTGGTTGAATGACAATGGGTGGTGATCTCCTCTACTTAAACTTATAACCAAAGTTAATAGTCTAAGCTCCAGTCTAAATGTTCATATGCTTCTTGGCTATATGGTTTACTTGGTATTGAGAGAGAAGGTTTTTCTAGAGTTTCTACTCTTGTATTGGTTAACCTTTTCCCTCTCAATGTGCACTCCTTATATTGGCAGTGCAAAACTAGGGTTTGCATTTTGCATGTTTCTATGCATGGGGTTATCCAGTGGATGGTTGATGCCCATGCTGGATAAACAGTACAATGTACATAATAGACTATTCTAGAAAAGAAAAAGGTTGTACTTATAGCTAACTATACAAGCAACCTACTTTGACTTAAAGTAATCTTTTCCCGCCTAATGCAAACCATCAGAATACTAAAGTGTCTTCAACATTCAAGAGGAGATCGACATCATTCAGTTTGGTATTGTCGAACTGAAAGCTCCTCTTCAGTAATTGTTCTTCAGCAACTGGACCGCCTAGTAATTGAAGCAAAGACTCCTTTGTCTTCTAAGTTAACTAGAAGAGGAAAGCTAAACATCCTTCAGCAACATAGTGTTCAGTAGGAACTTTGTTCCTTTGGTCATGCTTTAGCATACTGGCATTACTGCTGAACATGAAACACTTAGGGGGATTTTATATTCAAATCCTAGAGTTGCTTCAGGGTCAGTAAATACTGAGCCAACAATCTCCCCCTATTTGGATATACAAATAGCCTAAGTCAAATGTCAGTAGTAAGTGAGCATAACAACTTCTTCTTACTTGCACTGAACAATAAATGACTTATAAACATCAGATAATCATTTATTCATAAACATTACAAATTGCAACAAAAACAATACAAATGATTATTCAATCTTCCTTAGGCCTAAGTTCTTCAATGATGGGAGTTTGAATTAATGGATCAGAGTTTATATGGTCCAATATAGCAAGAAAGCACATGCTAAAGGTTCTTGTAGTATCAGTACGTCCTGGACCTCCATGCTGAGAGTAAAAGATCCTTTAAACATTCGAAAGAAGTTCATTGTTCATTTCATCAAGGTTACTGATGCCAACAAAGTCTTGATGTTCACGGTGATTGAACATTATCATTCCTAATTCTAGTTCGTCTAGTACATGGCCAGGGAGATGATTTTGAAACTGAACAAAGCCCTTGTATTTTTTTTGGTGACAAAAATATCACCCATACCAGGTTTGATCAGATTGGCCCTTTTGTTCAGCTCCAGTATAGGATCTTGACCCTCTAGAGAAACTTGAGTACTGATATTGAGAACCTCACCCAATTTTTCATGTTTTCTCATGAAGTGTTCAATTATGGTGCGGACTTCATCCCATCTCTTGGATTTTATTCTTAATTTTCTCACTCATTTCAATCCATTCAGTTTAAGAAAGCTCCTTCCCTTGGAAGTTTTCTAAGATCTCATCAGTCCCATCGCCCCTATAGAACTTGAGATGAATATCACCTCTGCTAGTCAGCATATCAACATTTGTGATTGGTGAGAGATTTCTTCTGTTCATTCTTGTTATACAAAAATTTTCATATAACATCTTCTTCTTGAAAAGGCTTTCAATTTTAGATTTGCTAATTTGTTCATACAAGCTCAGCTTCAGATCTCTTAGTTTTTCTTCTTGCTAGAGCTTGTACAATTTATCAAGTTCTTCTTGAGTGGTAACCCCAACTTTGATCAATCGATCATTCAGTGTAAAATCTCTTTTGTTCTTGGGTATAAAGGGAGGTGTACCACTATCAGTTGTATCCTCACTTGTGGTCAGTCCATCCACATGACCATCCTTGGCTGAAGACTCCCCCTTAGCCTTAGCTGGACTCTTTTAGCAAATGGTGACTCATAGACAACAAGTTCTTTATGAGCCTTCTTTTAAGCATGTTTTTGGAGTAGCTGCTGGATGGTGATTTTATCCCCCTCAACAAAAGACTGCCCAACAGCTTCTAATGACCCACCATCAGGGAAGAGACCACAAATATGATCAAGAGTGAAGGATACCTTGGCCAGCATTGCTGGAACATTTTATATTCTGTTGAACCTCATCAGATAAGGTCAACCTCTGTTTCTCCAGCAACGCCACCCTATCCTTTATCTTGGACACAGAGTCACATAAATCATTTACTTGGCCAGGCATTAGTGTGAACTCTGGTGGAAACTCCATGGTAGCACTATTAAGAGAGACCATAAGAGATGAAATTTCTTGCTTAAGGAAGTGGTGGTGGCCACATCTTTGACTAATGGCTTCAGAGCAGCAAGAATGACATCCTTGATTTGATCAGCAGTAGGAGGAATTGGCCTTGCTTTAGGAGTTGTGATTTTAGCATCAACAAGCACCTTTTCCTCCTTCAGTTTAGCCACCTAAGATTGAAGAATTAACACTTGATTAGTCAATTCTTTTACCTGTTCAGATCTGGGGAATGGTGGCTTTGGTGTTACTTCAGCAATATCATCATCACTGTCATCAAGATTGATTGGAACGCTTGTCATCTGAAGACATACTGAACATATAAGTAGGAAAGTGTCCCACCTTAACGCCAATGGTGAGAGGCACTTCCTTATTGGTCTTTTCAGCATCACCTCCAGTCTTAAGGTCAAATTCTACTCCTTCACCACCAGGGTTGGTTTTACCTGATGGATCCTGAGAAAAAGTCCCTGATGAGTTAAGATCAATGAATATGTTTTTGGTTCCTTCAGTAGGACCCTATTGTAGGGGTGGTACATCATTAGAAACAGATAGTCCAGGGTCAGCGTCTGTTGAAGCATAGTTTGGCTGGGCCGGTTCGACGAATCTCCTGGGTCGTTCGTCGTCTTCCCTGGTCCTGAGTAATGCTGCAAACAAAGGTAAACCGGTTACGTGGACCTGAGGCCGGAGCCACGGGGTCCACCTCCGACGGTCAAGTTAGTATTGATCGATATATAGTATAAGAGGTGTGGTTAAGAGATAGAACCTGATTTATAATGAGACCCCTACCCCTGTTTGTATAGGCTTAGGGTTTCTTGAAGGATAAGTTAGGTGTGTGTGGGCCGCGGGCCTGTTGGGCCGGGCCGAATACCGACTGTACGTCGACAGCGTCAATTGTTGTATTTGCTGACGCCTCACACCCTGATGCTGACTGAGAGTGATAAATGCTAGATATTGGTAATGAAATTGGAAATGTGTTCAGATTTAAATTACTTACCAATGCTGACTTAACACTACTGAGATGAGGGTGTGCTCCATCTTCACCCTTATCTCCTAAATAAGTTGAGATAGGGTTTGCCTTCTGGGCCTCTTTATGCATGTCACCTCCAGCAGAGACTGAAGGTGACGGCTGGCTTAGGTTCTTGTCCTTGGCCAAGGACATGCGTTTCTTCAAAGCTTGGCCTTTGGGATCATCAATAAACTTCTACGATGAAGATTGTGTAAGGGCTCTCCTCTTTCTGGACTCACGTCTAACCTTATCAAGATTAATAGACGTTTGCTTCTGACGAGGTCCAGAAGAAGCTCCAGGCTTTTTGCCCTTCAGATCCCCTTCTCTAGTTGGAGGAGTGTCTTGTGGAGTGATGAGACTGCAATTACACATGGTCTCATCATCCAAAACAGGCTTTAAATGCTAATATATGTCATAAAACACCATATTATATGCTTGTGTTGGATATTTGTGTGTTTTAGGTATGGATATCGTGAAAAAGACAAAAGATCATAAGAAACAAGCCAAAACGAACACGAGAAACGAAGCTGCACAATGAAGCAGGCCCTAGTTATGATTTTCCAAGAATAAGTCCTTAAAGAATTGAAGATGTTCAAGAAAGGTCCTTCATCATTGAATAAATAACACTTTATACCCTTGTATATTCATAATTACAAGTTTGGTCCCTAAAGTTTGTCAAAATTACAAAAAGGTCCCTCAACTTTATACCCTAAAATCAAAATCATACCCAAACCAATGACTTTGGTCATAATCTTGTCCATATCCTTGATTTAACCTTCCCTTATCATAACCCGACACACAAAATGGTCCCCTCCATGACCACGTGGCATTCCCACACATCCCCTGCTCCAAAAAAGATGACTCCATCATCTCCCAGTACAGAAATCAACGACTCACAACCAAAACTCGGTCCCAAAGAAAAAACGAATGGCTAAGATCTATTTGCAACAACTCATCAGCAACAACCTTCTAGAAATCAAGGGCATTTGAGGAATTCATAGTATGGGGTTTTAGGATACTAGAACCTTGTCTTTGTAGTATTTAAGAAGCCATTGGTCTGTAATGTGCCCTTGTTCCAGTTTTTCTCTAAAACATTGTAATCCCTTTTTGATTTAAATGAAAATTGATATTTGGAATAAATTTCGATTTCTTTTCATGTTTTGTTAAAAGTTGGTGTTTGTTAGAGAAATTCTGAGTTCCATCTTTATCGTTTGTGTTTGTTCAAGTTTTCAAAAGAGAAAAAATTATTTTAAGAAAAAGAAAATAATTTTTTTCTTTTGTTTGTGTGTTATTGATATTATCCTACTGTTTAACGTTTGTTGATTGATAGGTGTGAAAACACCCATCCTTTTACCACTTAACTATAATAATAACCAAGCCAAAACGTGTATTTTATGTCGTAAATGTCGGAATTATGCGTGGTTTGTGTTTTTTATTATGTTTTAGGACCAAAAGATGAAAAGAGAAGAAAACACGGGCTTTCACGGGCTTTTATCAAAGAAAAAGACAAAAGACGAAGTCAAGAGATCAAAAGTGCAAAAAGAACAGAAGTCCAAGGTCTATTCTGAAGATTTATCGAAGAAAAATTCTAAAGAAGAAAGTTTAATAAAGCCGAAGAACTCAAGTCTAATAAATTAAGCAATTATAAGACGAGTTTAATTAATCCCGAGACAAAGTCGATAAAGTTGAAGAACTTAAAAGACGAAAGACGTGAAGAAAGAAAGAAAGAGGAGGCAACACATGCACCTCCCCATTTCCTATAAATACCCTCCTAAACACATTAGGAGGGTTGGTTAGTTAGTTTTAGTTTTAGTCATTTTCATGTTTGTAGGTAATTTTAGAGAGAGAAAGTGACAGTTTCTCTCACTAGGATCTTAATCTTTTATCTTCCTTTCTTGTTTTTAAACAAATCTTTACTTTTAATAGCTTAAATCTTGTTTAAATCTTTAGCTCATTCTACTTTTCTTATTAGTTTTATCTTAATCATAATCTTTTTCATCAAATTTTTACATAAAGTTTGAATCTTTTTAATTTTCGTGACTTGATTTTGATGTTTTTATAAGTTTTAGCATTAATCTAGGCTTTTTAGTTAGCTTATTGGTGTTTTATTTTCCTTATTGTCCTTAAAAAGTTAAGATTTTAGTGCTTTATTTCGTCCTTTTACGTTTTCCTAGTTTTTAGGAGAATCTGATTCAAATTCGCAACTTATGCATTATTGCGAAATCTTGGCCTAGCCAATTGCGAATTCTTGTTCTTCTTGGCATTGCGAAATGGAACTTCTTTGATTGCGAAATTATTGTGCTTTTAATTGCGGAATCAATTCTGCAATACATTGCGGAATCCTTTTAAATTGAGCATTGCAAATTATTTGTTTTCCTTAATTGCGAAATTTGCATCTTTTATTGCGGAATTAATTCCGCAATAATTGCGGATTTGTTCCTTTGTGGGGATTGCGAAATCTTTGTTTCTTCATCATTGCGAATTTGTGGCACAAGTAGTAATTGCGGAATTGTTCTTCCTATTGCAAAATTAATTCAGTTTTCTTATATATTGCGAATTTAATTAGTTTTTGTCCAATTTAATTTTTAAACTTATTTTTCCCGCCATTTTTAATTAGCTTTATTTTAATTGTTTCGTCTTATTTTTACTTAGCTTAATTTTTACTTGATTTTCTTAGTTTATTTTTAAAGTGTTTTATTTTAAAGTTTTTAAATTTACGTTTTGTTAAACTTTAATTTCTCGTCCTTTATTTTTAAAGCTTTTATATTTTCGTCATTTACTTAATTTCTTTCAAAGTCTTTTATTTAAGTTTTAATTAGTTTATCGCTTTTGTTTTTACTTTATTTTTACCATTTACGCAACGACATTTTCATTCATTTTAGTTTAAAAATAGTCAACCTTTCTCCATTTCTTTTCCACCAAGAACGACTGAGTCACACATTGACCAATAGTCAATTCTAAAAGACTTGGAACAACGAATTTTGATACTTAGTAAATCTTAGTATTAAATGGCGCCGCTGCCGGCTCTGTTCGTGAAGATTAACGGTTTTCTGTGAGAGACGCGTTGGATTTTGGGATTCGTTCACTCTTGAACGTTATTTTTTTCGTCATTTTTCAAAAATATTTTCAAAAAATCCTAAAAAATATAAAATTTTAAAAAATACAAAAAAATAGAAAAACATAAAAACACCAAAAATATTTCTTGTCTATCTTTCTTTTCCTTTTGTAGGCGTGTATGCGTACTCGTGCTCGTAAGAAGAAAGCAACTCAAGCCAAAGTCATTACTCAACCTATTGTCACCATGACAATCGACCAATGATCGAGCTTTTGCAATCGCACGTAGAGGGCAACACCGATGCTATTGTCATACCCGAGATTGGAGCCAACAATTTTTGAGCTCAAATCCGGTTTCATTCAAATGGTCTCTGCTCAATCATTCTTGGGGCGTACACTTGATGATCCTCACGACCATATCAAACGGTTTCTTCAACTCACTAATACGGTCAAGTTTAATGGGGTTTCACAAGAGGTAATACGCTTACAACTTTTTCCTTTCTCCTTAGAGGGACAAGCCCGACATTGGCTTGATAAGGAACCGCCACAAAGTATTCTTACGTGGTCGGATTTAGAGACCAAATTCATAAACTATTTTTTCCCACCCTCACTTACTACCGCTTTGCGGAATGAAATCATTAATTTTGAACAAAAGTACGGTGAGACATTTAGTGAATCTTGGGACCGTTTTAAGGAACTTTTAAGAAGGTGTCCACAACATGGTTTCACAAAAGTGCATCAACTTAACACTTTTTACAATGGTTTAAGCATGAATGACCAAGATTCACTAAAAATAGTGCCTCGGGGGGTAACATTTTGGTTAAGTCTTCTAATGCCGCATGGCATATCATTGAGAACAAAGCCAAAGTCCAAACCAAGAGTGTTAGGGCTACTATGGCTAGTGCCAGTGAGAGTGAAGTCACTACTCAAATCAGGGAGCTTACTTCTATAGTAAAACATCTTGTTCTACGAGATAACCCTCCCACTCAACATGCCCATGCTCTTAATATAACTTGTGAAACTTGTGGTGGGCCACACTCTTATGCTAATTGTGATAAAGCTTATGATCTATCTCACACGGAAGTGTATGCTTACAACAACACCGAGAGAGTTCATTTTAAGCCTAATATCGATGTTAATCACTTGTCTTACAACTCGAAAAATTATTTGGAACCACCCGGTTTTCAACAAAGACCACCACAACCTAACCAAAACAACCAAGGGCCACCAAGAGCTAATTTTCAAAGTAATGCCAATGTGAGGGGCTCAAATGGAAACCACGGTAATTATCCATTGCAAAACCAAGGTTTTCAACACCAAGGTTTCAATCCTCAAGGTTTTCTACCTTATAACCAATACCCAAATCAAGGTTTTCAACAACAAGGGTTCAATTTACCTCCTCCGCCAATGGACTTGGTTTTGAAAAAGTTGAATGAACATGAGAAAATCATGCTAGCAATGCAAGAATCTACTAGACAAATTCAAGAGTCCACGGATAGGAAATTTGCTCAAATGTTACAAACCCTTCGTCCACAAGGTGCTCTTCCTTCTAACACCGAAACAAACCCTAGAGCGAATGTGAGTGCTATTACTACCCGAAGTGGAGCAACTCTAGTAGGACCTTCTACCCCTCCCCCCGTTACTCCATCTACACCTCCTCTACCTCCATTTATCGCTCCTACTTCCACACCTAGTACTAGTTCTCCATTACCGTCTGCACCTCTCACAGAAGAAGTACCTAAACAAAATCCGCTACCAACCCCACCTACCACCTCTAAACCTTCTACTTATCAACCCTCAACATCTCAACCTGTACCTGCTACACCTTCACCTGCTAAACCTTTAACTGCTACACCCACACCACCTAAACCTAACATTCCTTACCCTTCTCGGCTGGACAAAGGTAGAATTCTTACTAAGGATGACGTTCAAGTTTCCAATTTTTTGAACAAGATTGCCGGCATAAACATCACCTTTAGCCTTGTTGAAGCTCTTGCACAAATGCCTAAATTTGTCAAGATGTTTAAGGACTTGCTTAGCAAGAAGGAGAAGATGGCCGAGTTTCTCAATACTCGATTGAATGAAATTTGTTCTGCCGTCCTTCTTATAGAACTTCCGGAAAAACTTGGAGATCCCGGTCGTTTTGTGCTACCTTGCATTTTCAACCAAACCAAAGAATTTACTGCCTTAGCCGATCTCGGGGCAAGTATAAACTTGATGCCTTTAAGTGTTTGGAAAACACTCTCATTACCCGGCCTTACACCAACAAAGATGGCTCTTGAGCTAGCCAATCGCACTCTCGCTTACCCCGTTGGTATTGCCGAAGATGTATTTGTAAAAGTTGGCACCTTCACTTTTCCGGTCGACTTTGTTGTTGTTGGTTATGAAATGGACCCTCGTATTCCGTTAATACTTGGTCGGCCATTCTTGAGAACCGGAAAAGCATTAGTCGATGTTGTTGAAGGTGAGCTCATCTTAAGGGTCGGGAATGATGCACAAGTATTCAAAATGGGGAAGATCACAACCAAAACAAATGGAAGAGAATCAGCGAATATGATTAATATGCTCGATGATTTTGTCGTCTACAACAATCCTTTGTTCGATTCTTGATATGATAATCCACTGTTCCAAGATGATGTGGATGATTCTCTCTCCAATGAAGATCCTCCACCAAATTATGATCCTTCACCGATCTACGATGATTATGCTGATGATTCTAGCTTCGATGGGAATGATTATGCTGTTTTCGTTTCAGAGTATCCAGACAACCCCACTTATGATGATTTTGAGAGGCTGATACTCTCTCAAGTGATTCTTCACATGATGACATTGCATTTACATTTGATGAAGATCCTCCGCCAACAATGCATAATCCTACTTTGGATGACTACTCATTTGAGGAAGATTTTGATACTTTTCTCAACACTTACTTCCCAAATGAGAGTGATGCTCCTCCTTTGGACTTTGATGATTATGGTCTTTATCCTACTTTGGATATGAAGAAACCCGCTTCAAAGGAGAAGAAGCCGGCCGACACCGATATCAGCAGCACTTATGTCTTAACTCCTCTCTACCCTCCGTCTGAGGATGAGATTGCAAGATTTATGATCAGATCTTCTTCAAGATCTGCTGAGCCTGAGTGTTATTTTCCCCTAAAGGAAAAGGTGTTCGACCCCAGCATTGCACTTTTTAAGCCATCTCAGTATCCATCTGATGAAATAAAAGGAAAAATCTTTGGAACTTATGGAGATATGCTTGCACCTCTTCACCCTTGCTACCACCATGCTCCATCTTTGCTTAAGGGAACCTTGCCTACTCTTCTTTGGCTTGCCTTGTTCACCTTAAGCTTGTGCTATTTGATGGACGAAAACCATGTCTTTGATCCCGGTGGATGTTCTTCAAGCTTCTTACCATGCTAATCAATGTCTAGTCAGGCTCACGACTCGGTTAACAAAAACAAGCGCTTCTCGGGAGGCAACCCGCAATATCTATCCTTTTTCTCTGTTTTTTATAATAAGTGTAGGGGGAGACCCTAGTATGTGTTTGTTGTCTTCTTTCTAATCATATGCAGAGATTCGAGCTTACAAAGATCCATTCTTGATGACTTTTGACGACCCGTGATTCCGTGTACCCATCTTCCCGGTTCTATCCTAAACTCTTTTGATTCTCTATTTTATGTTCTTCAATATCAAAATAGGAATCACTTTAGTTGTCCTTTCCTTAGCAAGATTTAAACAACGTGCACAATGTCCTAAGTGTAGGGGAGTTACTTCCACATGCTTAAACATTGAGGAAAATGTTTATATTAAATGTATGGGGGATTTCTATCGAAGTTAAGTGGTCTTTTCCTTGCATTTTCCTAATTTTAACCGAAAAATTGATTTTTCGACATTTTTCAAAATTTTTGATCTATTTTGGCCTATTAGTATTTACCTTTGTTATAGTTATTTTCTTTCGTTGCTAGAATAACTTTTAATATAGTGATTTTAATTTTTAAACGTCGTGAATCTTTTGACTCAACCCGAGTTTACTTATCCAAGTTTACTCTAGCTAGTATCCTTAACGTGTTTAAGTCAAGTTTTGCTAGGCTTTTATATAGGGAACTTTAAAACGCGAAAGTCTTAACTCTTACGGGTTAAGAACAAGAACTTTTCGCAAGTTCCTATAATTGATCCTAGAAAGAGGTTTATCATGGGAACTTTAAAATGCGAATTCTAAACTTGAAAAAGTCGAAGAAGTTGCAAGATCCTATAGATGACTTGAAAACCCAAAACTTTGATTTAATAGGCTAAGCATCCACGAGTCTCATTCCTTGAGATTTTAAACTGTGGAGAACGAGAGATGATTGAGTCAATTATAAGTTTGGTATTCTTTCGTGAATAAATGTGAGTTGATTATAAGGTTATTCTCTCATCGCTTGTTAATAAATTTAATTGCAATAAATAAGGTCGTACGATTTGAAAAGTTACTTAGCTTCTAGCCCAAGATCGTTTAAAAGTTGCTCGGTATTAATTAGAGTTCATAGCCAATGCATAACTTATTGAAGCGGGATGCGAAGATTGGAGAGTCCGAAAAGGCCCTAACAAGGCATGAGGGCTATATTTTGCTGCTAAAGATCCAAAAGTGATGTGAAGAATCATTTATCGAAAATCAATATGAAGGATCGAGACACACGACGAAAAGCAAATATTCCCCTAAAAGATCATGGAGATGTCTATCCAAAAAGGCCCTAACAAGGTATGAGGATAAATAGATCCAAGTCCTAAAAGGAGGCGGATCGTTGTATATCAAAGTCCAAAATAAAGATTGGAGAAAAATGAAGAAGTCGTGGTCCAAGTATGAAGAATCTCTCAAAACTTCAAGTGAAGAAATTCCTATTATGAAGAGAAGACTATTATTTCATGAACGTCTCTCAAGATTTAAAGTATGAAGTCACTGCCAAATATCGGTCCGAGAAAGGTCTCAAATCATGAAGCAAGTTATGCCAAGATATGAACTTTATAAGTCCCGAGAAGCAGTTTTAAAAGATTTTGTCCTTTAGCTAACTATTGATTAAATCGTCCTACTTTAGTTTCAGCCTAGTAAAACTATCGAAATAAGTCAACAATGCATCCTCGTGATCATTCAAGACAACAATAAAATATAAGAGATACACCTAGGAATAACGGAGTCTAAGTAAATAATTGGCCCACATGAGTTTGTGTTAGTGTGCTAACTTATAATAACAATGATCTCGTTTTTAAGCTTGGTATGGGGAACGTGAAACTTGAGGATGATAATCATTCATGACATTTTTTTTCAAAACCTTAAGGTATGTCTTTGATTTCTTTACTTATTTTCTTCCTTTGAATGTTTTATAATTTTCTATCTTTTTAATAAAGGCCAATGTGGATTGATTGTGATGGAAAATGTAAAACGTGCTTTGTAACTAATGCATTGCATGAGGACATTGCAATGGTCAAGTGTAGGGGATTTGATAGGTGTGAAAACACCCATCCTTTTACCACTTAACTATAATAAGAACCAAGCCAAAACGTGTATTTTATGTCGTAAATGTCGGAATTATGCGTGGTTTGTGTTTTTATTGTGTTTTAGGACCAAAAGATGAAAAGGGAAGAAAACACGGGCCTTCACGGTCTTTTATCGAAGAAAAAGACAAAAGACGAAGTCAAGAGATCAAGAGTGGACAAAAGAACGGAAGTCCAAGGCGATTTATCGAAGAAAAAGTCTAAAGACGAAAGTTTAATAAAGCCGAAGAACTCAAGTCTAATAAATGAAGCAATTATAAGACGAGTTTAATTAATCCCAAGACAAAGTCGATAAAGTCGAAGAACTTAAAAGACGAAAGACGTGAAGAAAGAAAGAAAGAGGAGGCAACACATGCACCTCCCCATTTCCTATAAATACCCTCCTAAACACATTAGGAGGGTTGGTTAATTAGTTTTAGTTTTAGTCATTTTCATGTTTGTAGGTAATTTTAGAGAGAGAAAGTGACAGTTTCTCTAACTAGGATCTTAATTTTTATCTTCCTTTCTTGTTTTTAAACAAATCTTTACTTTTAATAGCTTAAATCTTGTTCAAATCTTTATCTCATTCTACTTTTCTTATTAGTTTTATCTTAATCATAATCTTTTTCATCAAATTTTTACATAAAGTTTGAATCTTTTTAATTTTCGTGACTTGTTTTTGATGTTTTTATAAGTTTTAGCATTAATCTAGGCTTTTTAGTTAGCTTATTGGTGTTTTATTGTCCTTAAAAAGTTAAGATTTTAGTGCTTTATTTCGTCCTTTTACGTTTTCCTAGTTTTTAGGAGAATCTGATTCAAATTCGCAACTTATGCATTATTGCGAAATCTTGGCCTATCCAATTGCGAATTCTTGTTCTTCTTGGCATTGCGAAATGGAACTTCTTTGATTGCGAGATTATATTGCTTTTAATTGCGGAATCAATTCTGCAATACATTGCGGAATCCTTTTAAATTGAGCATTGCGAATTCTTTGTTTTCCTTAATTGCGAAATTTGCATCTTTTATTGCTGAATTAATTCCGCAATAATTGCGGATTTGTTCCTTTGTGGGGATTACGAAATCTCTGTTTCTTCATCATTGCGAAATTGTGACACAAGTAGTAATTGCGGAATTGTTCTTCCTATTGCGAAATTAATTCAGTTTTTTTTATATATTGCGAATTTAATTAGTTTTTGTCCAATTTAATTTTTAAACTTATTTTTCCCGCCATTTTTAATTAGCTTTATTTTAATTGTTTCGTCTTATTTTTACTTAGCTTAATTTTTACTTGATTTTCTTAGTTTATTTTTAAAGTGTTATATTTTAAAGTTTTTAAATTTACGTTTTGTTAAACTTTAATTTCTCGTCCTTTATTTTTAAAGCTTTTATATTTTCGTCATTTACTTAATTTCTTTCAAAGTCTTTTATTTAAGTTTTATATAGTTCATCGCTTTTGTTTTTACTTTATTTTTACCATTTACGCAACGACATTTTCATTCATTTTAGTTTAAAAATAGTCAACCTTTCTCCATTTCTTTTCCACCAAGAACGACTGAGTCACAAATTAACCAATAGTCAATTCGAAAAGACTTGGAACAACGAATTTTGATACTTAGTAAATCTTAGTATTATTGATCTTAGCGGCTATTGGAAAGCTAGTGGTTGTTTTGCTACCACTTGAGCTCTAACAATCCAAGGCATGGATGTATGCCTTGGAGGTACGCATCGTGTTTATCCTTTTTAGTTTTCTGTCATAGTTGAAATTCATGCTTGTGAATTCTGAGTTTAAGTGTTCAAGTGAAGTTTGTTGATTGAACGTGCTATTTGAATACTTTTTTGTGTATAATCTGTTGAGTTTAATAATCAGTGTTTATCATTCTTGTTATATTTAGTAAATTCCCTTGGTTTTAATCTGCTTACTAGACTCAAATAGGTGTTTGGGATAGTAGGGTTGCGGGTAGGATTAGTCCACCAAAGCTCGACTTAGCTCTACACACTTTTGTCGGCCTATGATAAGTTTGTTAGGTTAAGCGTTAGGAAGTTTTGCTCAAAATCTGTCTTTCTTCAATATTATGTCTTGTCTCCCTTTTTCTTAATTGACTGTCTTGAAGTTGTATTAAGAATATTGGTGTTTTTGGTGAAAGTCATTTAATCTGCTGTTGGATTGGTGCATTTGTTATTGGGGTCCGGTTTAGCTTAGGTATACTTTGTGATAGGTTAGAATCAGTAGTGTTTTCTATATCTAAGCGTGTTTGGTTTTAATGTGGTAACTTATGTCGGCTGCTTAGCTTGATTGAATCTCATCAAAAAGCAAGAAAAAGTTCGTGTTAGTTTTTGTCTGCTTTCAGTAAATCAGTGGCCTCATTTGTACCGTTTTAAGTCGGAAAGTTTGGAAATAGTTGATTTTGAGAAGTGTGATTTGAGGATTGAGTTTCTGTGGTGTTGGTGTTGAGTCTGTGTTCACTCCCTACAGTAATCAACAGCGTACAAAGTGAAAGAAAAAATTAGAGATAGAGTGTCTGCTGTACAATCATAGAAACCAGTAACCACCAAAAGTGATAACCAAATAGACAAAAAGGTGCCTGCGGGTTCATAAGCTCATAATTAGTGGCGTGATTTCTATATTTGGATTGTTTCATAGTATTCTGGTTAAGAGCTTTGAGTCTTCAGTTTGTCATATCCTTGTGTAACCAACAGCTCAACAACAACCCAACTAGAAATCAAATTAGATAGGGTTTAAGTACGCCTGCTTGTTTGCTTTGCAGCCCACTGCTTGCTGACAGAAGAGTGTCGTAGGTTGCCGAGTCTTTGGTTGTTTTCTTTCTTATTCAGTTTTAGTTCATTAACTGGTGTACTGTTTTGATCATTTGTATGCTCATGCTTGTGAAGATTAGGATTGGTTTTGTGGTTATTTTGTGATTGTCGCCTGTAGTTTGCTGTATGTTGATTGCATCTTGCGATTTGAGTACATTTGTTTCCCTGTGATTTCGAGTACACCTACTGTTTGTTTTTATTATTTGAGAATTACTGTTGTTACTTGCTAGTTAATCCTGTTGCCTGTGTATTGTTGGAAATTTTAGTAGCTTAAACTTTGACTCCTCACTTGCCGAACGCAAGCGAGGGTGACCTTTGTTCCAATAAACAAAACTGCGAAAGCATCACCAAAAAAAGAGGAAGTTAAGAAGGGCACTTGTTCCTTTTGTTAAGCTGAGCATCAAAAAGCATACAAATCATTCATATTGAATAAGTGTTTTGTGAATTGTGTTTGGTGTTTTGTTAGTAGGAATACTGTATCAAGTAAGTAGTTTTAAAAAAAATATTTTTAGCAAAAATTAAGGTCCAGGACTGGAACCTGCGCCCCTACTCCCACACCAACGCGTTAACCATTTTCCCTAGGGTCTTTGACTGGTAAGTATTTGCCTTGTTTAATATTTATAGGGTCGTTTGTTTTGCTTATTTATATAAGTTCGAACACTGATAAGCCCTTTTCTGGCTTATTGGTATAACTTTTTTCCCTTTTTCAGTTTTTCATAAGTTCTTTATTAAGTTCAGGATTTTTCAAGAGTAAAATCATATTTTTCCGTTTAATATTTAATTTTCTAGGATTATTCTTAGATTTAAATTTTGAAAAGTAGTTTAAAAATAGGAAAAAGTGTTTTAAAATTCTAAAAAAATATTTTTTAGGGTTTAATTAATATGTTTTAGGTTTACATCCATTAAAATTTGCTTTTTCACTTTTTATTGATTTTATTAATTTTTGAGTGTTTTTATTAAATTTTGAAATTTAATATAAAATAATTAAAAAGGTTTTGGAAATTTAGGTTTCATTTTAGTTTTAATCAGATTTTTCTTAGCTTAAATTAAAATTTTGGTGATTTTTAGTGCATTTTCGTTTTTCGTCACGTTTTACGAGTTTACTTGTTTACCGTCGTAATTTAGTTTTTGGTATAAAACCGTCATTTTCTTTCTTTATTCCATCAATATTAATCTCAAATTTAACAAGTTTTTCACACACAATCAATCTTCCTCGAGATCTCACTCACAACAAAAGGGTCATAAGCGTTTACATTTTCCAAAACGTACGCTTAATACTTACCGCATTTACACCTTGTTTTCCTAAACAAGGTTGTAAAATACAACAATCATTTTGGCGCCGTTGCCGGGGAGGTGTGTTGTGATTAATTGGAACCATTTTGTTTTTGATATATAGCCATAAATAGTATTTGTGTTAATTAGAACTCTATTAACACGTATTATCGGTTTTTCGTTTTCTTTCTGAATTATTATTAATATATTGTATATGTATCACAATTAATCCAAAATATCTCCAAAAGTGTGAAAGCACAACTTTAATTTGGATTTGATCTCCTAATTATTGTATTCGAATCTCAAAGAAAAAGAAAAAGGCAAAAATAGATAAATACTTTATATTAGCTCGATTTTGAAAAATACGAACTTTAAGGTGAATAGATAGGCAACATGCTATAAAAGGCCGTTAAAGGGAAGCTAGGTTCTTAAGTGCTTCGCACCACCTCATTACCCCCGTTCACTTGTAAGTATTTGATCTTGAAAGCTAATCGAGGGTTTTGCCACCCAAAGTATTATTACGTATCATATATATTTGCTTGGTTGCTTGTGATTAAAACCTCTTGACCAATTTGGTTTTCACCATCGTTCTAATTTCAAATAGAAGGCGTTCACTCCACGTGATCGTTTTCATTCTTTGAGTCTCCTTTAATCAAGAGTTTGATTCGAGGAGAGATTGGTAGATTGTTGTCTAAATAATACACACAAAATCCAAAAAAATTAAAAACATCAAAAACACAAAAAAAAAATTGAAAATCAACAAAAACCCCAAAAGAATCTTCTTTGCTCACCTCCACGTTCTATGTCACGTTTATGCAAACTCGTAATCAAGAAAAACGAGCTCGCAAACATCGTCAAAAGGAAGGAAACCAAGATCCTTTGATTGTAGAAGAACCTCCAATTGTCGAACCCGTTGTAGAACCAATAGTCACCATGGCTAATCTTACTATGATGGAGTTGCTTCAAGCACCAACCGAGGGTTTTGGAGAACCTATTGTGATTCCCTCCATCCTTGCGGAGAATTTCGAGATCAAGACGGGTTTAATGTCGATGCTACAAGCAAACAAGTTTCGCGGACATGAAAAAGACGACCCACATTATCACATACAGAATTTCAAACGTCTCACCGCAACAAGCAAGTTTAAGGATGTTCCACATGACGCCATTAAGATGATGTTGTTTCCATACTCGTTAGATGGACCCGCAAAAATTTAGCTCGAGAAAGAACCGCCAAATTCGATTTTGACATGTGGTGATCTCGTCTCTAAGTTTATGAACCAATTTTTCCCGCCATCTAAGACGACACATTTGAAAAATGAGATTTCAAGGTTTACGCAAAGATCTAATGAAAGTTTTTCAATGGCATGGGAACGATTTAAGGAAATGTTACATGAATGTCCTCACCATGATTTTTCCGAATTGCATCAAATTGATACTTTTCATAATGGGCTTAACGATCATGAACGAGAATATTTGAATGCCGCCGCGGGTGGTAATATTTTGTGCAAAACGACCGATGAAGCTTTAAAGATTATCGAGAATAGATCTAAGGTTTATAACCATCGTAACACACCGAGTGTTGCCACTATGGGTTCCTCGTCATCGTCTAGTAACATGAATGCCTTACATGATGAAGCAAATGAGGAGAATCGGTTTTTCGATAGATTTTCAAATCTTATGACTCATTGGAAATCACAAGAGGCTTTGAGTTCCGCATCGGTTAAAGCGGTTGAAAAGAGTTGTATATCTTGTGGTGGAGCTCATGATTTTTCCGAGTGCATTACCGCCGGTAGTAACACTTCGAGTGCTTACGTAGCAACGGGAACTTACAACCAAAACGACCAAGGTTCCCGCCCAAATCAAGCTCCCCAAAATCAAAATGTTAATAACTATCGAAACAACAATCAAAGTGGTGGTTATCAAGGCAATCAACGTAACTATAACAAGGGTAATTACCAAAGTGGGAACAATGGGCAAGTGCAAAATCAAAACCAAAACCGTGATTTTCAAAATACTACACAAGGTTTTCAAAATGCTCACACTAAAAATCTTCAAGGAGAATTTTTGGATTATGTTAAGGCAAATGATGCTAAGTTTGATAACATGCAACGAGAAATGATTAGCTTAAGATCCGAGTTGAAAAACGAGCTTAAAAACGAACTTGCTAATGTGTTGAAAATTCATGCTAATAAAATGGAAGGAAACGTTCAACGTCTTCAACAAAATCAACAAAAGATGGAACAAGGTCAACATGAGATTAAGCAAGAGTTGTTAAAATCGGATAAAAGGCAATCTAATTTGAAGATCGAATGGCTAGTATGTTTGAAGCTATCATGTGTAAACCCTCTTCTTCGGGTGGTCTTCCTAGTGATACCATTTCAAACACGAAGGGAGAAATGAAGGTTATTACTACTCGTAGTGGTAAAACTTTCAAAGAACCAATCTCTCGTGCTATTACTTCTACGGAGAAGGAAATCGAGAAAGAACCCGAGGTGATGGTAGAAAAGGATCATATCAAAAGCCCACGAAGTACCGCTCAAACCACACCTACGGTTGAACCATTACCAATTGTGGAACCCGAGATTCCAAGGCCGTTGCCTATGCCCCAACCCACACCACCCTTACCTTACCCATCGAGACGAAACAAGGAGAAGTTACAAGAACGTAATAAATAACAAATTGAGCTTTTTATCAAAATGTTTCAACAAGTGCATTTTAATGTAAGTTTAGCCGACACGTTGTTATACATGCCTCGTTTTGCTTCCACTTTTAAGGTTATGATTAACGATAAGGAGAAGCTTTCATTGCTTTGAAATTGTTCTTCGGTTTATCTTAACCGAATACCAGAAAAAGTTGGTGACCCCGGGAAGTTTCTCATTTCTTGTAACATTCAAGAAATGGAAGGATGCCTCGCCTTGGCCGATCTTGGCGCGAGCATTAATTTGATGCCTTTTTCCATGTGGAAATCGCTATCATTTCCGGCTCTTACTCCATCAAAAATGTCAATCGAAATGGCCGATCATTCTATGATTCTCGCATGTGGAGTAGCCGAAGACGTTTTCGTGAAAGTGGGGAAGTTCTACTATCCCGTTGATTTTATCGTAGTGGACATCCCCACGGATCCTCAAGTTCCTCTAATTTTAGGTCGTCCATTTTTAGATACCTCGAAATCGATAATTGATGTCCATGCTAGAAAAATCACTTTGAGATTCAACGAGGAGGAACTTGTTATAAACGCTACTCAAAACTCTACACCTTCTCATGTTTATGCAATCGCTACCATCAACCATATTGACCTTGTCGATGTAGTTTGCGATGAGTTTTCACAAGAAGTGTTAGGTTTTTCTGATAGTTCGTCAAGTGGCAATCCTACTATTATGTATCCGATTCTTGCTAATTCTACACCAAATCTCACTCCATTCCAAGGAGGCGATTTTATTTTGAATGAAATCGACAATGAAGATGAGGTGATTATTGGTAATGATACTCTCATTCCACCATTTCTTCCGCCGATGGAAGTTATGAGTGTTGAACAAAAATCATCAGTCGAGGATCCACCAATCCTTGAATTAAAAGATCTTCCACCTCACCTCGAATACGCATTCTCGGAAGGTGATGACAAGTTGCCGGTTATTATTGCGAAAGATCTTTCCAATGATGAAAAAGCCGCAATTTTGACTATTCTTAAAGCTCACAAAGGGGAAATTGCGTGGAAAATTTCCAGCATTAAGGGTGATAGTTGAGTAAACCCGCAATTCAATGTCAAAGAAGGGTGATAGTTGAGTAAACACGTCTTTTAGGAAAAAGAACGTAAAAGTGAGAAGTACAACAAGTGATTTAGGAAAACCACAAGTTAATGACCCTAATGTGGGGATCGTTCTCAAGGAGGCTAGTGTGTTGTGTAAGAAATGATTAATGATTTATGAGAAAAGAAAAATAGAACGAAGAGAATGACGGTTACGATTATGAATTAAACTAAGATGATAAGTCGTGCACGTAAAACCGTAAAAGTCACCAGATTTAAAAATTACCCTAAAAATCCCTAGAAATTGCAATAAATCCTAAAAATGTAATTAGAGTTTACAAAAAATCAAAAATCACTCAAACCTTTTATTTAATTAAATAATAATTTTTTAATACTAATTAAAGCCCAAAAAAATCAATTTAATTAACAAAAAGCCCAAAATGAGATTTTTTAACTTGTAAACCTCTAAAATGACTTAACTAAGTTTAAAACTGTTTTTGAAAATTTTAAAATTAATTAAAACTTTTTAAAAACAATTAAAAACTATTAAAACTTAAAATAATTCTAAAAATTAATCTAATGACAATAAAATTAATCTAAAAATTGTAAAATTCCTAACTTAATGTATTTGAACTAAGAAAAATGAAAAACTTGTAGAAATCTAAATTTTAACAATAAAATAATAATAAAATATTAATAAAAATCCAAAATTTATAAAAAATTCTAAAAAGTTGCAAACTAGTTTATTTTAACCTAAATAAAACAAAAATGCACTTGAAATTACAAAATACCCCTATTAGGCCTAAAAATGGGCTAAATGACAAAACAGTCCCTTAATAGGCTTAGAATTTGGCCCAATAAGAAAAATCAACCAAATAAGCCCAAAACTTCGAGTCTGACTTAAAATTTGATTTTAAGAACAAAAATCTGAACACCCAAAAGCTAAAAATGTGTTGAAGCTAGCTTATTTCAAAGCAGCTTATTCTTAATGGGCTTTTCGGCCCATTAAGCCATAAGCTTAAATTTGACACACAAGCTTCTTTTTAGTTACCAAAGAGATCTGTAAAAAGAAAATTTGAAAAAGCACAAGAAATAAGCCTGAAATAAGCCAAGACTCTCTTCATAAAACGACAAAATAGTCGTTTTTGAGTTCTAGACCACCTCAAGTGCTGATTCAAGTTTCAAAAGGTTTTAAATGACTTAATTAAGCAAAATAATCAAAAAGTTATCCAATAAGCACAAGCAATAAGACAGAATAAGCAATTAAGCACTTATGTAAAAGTCAACTTGATGAGTTTTCTAGTCAAACTTAAAAGTCAAACCCTAACAAGCTCCAAATCAAATCAATGGGTCAAATAAGGAAGATCTATCACAAAAGTAAGTTGTTGCAAGTTTGGATAAGCCAAAATGGCTTATGAATAAGCTATTTGATATTTAACACTAGCAGGAGATAGTTTTGGAGGTTCAGTAGTGGGAAAAGTTTCCACTGCTTGACCTTTTTGACTTTTTGTCTTTTGTAACTTTTTTGTAGATTCAGGTTAAGCAAAGGCACCCAAGTGATCACTTAATCACAAGGAGTCAATAACAATAACAAAAACACAAATTCAATCAGCCAATCAATACAATTTAATCAAAAGATCACCAGACTAGTACCAGATATGAACAATAATCAGTTTTCACTCAATAAGCACTTTTAGCAAGAATAAGCTAGCCAAACTTCACCAAATGCATACACAAGCTATAATTAATTCAAATGAACAAATATAAACAGGTTTCATGCATTGATTCAAAGTCTAGATCCACATTCAAGCAAATGAAAGTTATTGATGAACAAGAACATGCAATTTTGATACTTTGCTGATATACTTGACCACAAATCCAATTTCAAACACTCAAATCTTCTTAACAGGTTACACAAACTTTGATTTAACACTTGTTAGCCCTAAACATGCATACACTCTAGGTGTTTCCAAAATCTTAGGTCAAAATAAGCAAAATCAAGTGAGTTATAACACAATCTTAGATTTGATGTTTTAAAGCTGAAAACTTGCAGATATTAGCACACAACCAAGTATTAAAAAGATACAAACACTAAACAACACCTTCCAATAACTCAAAAACAACTTATGATCTTAAACAGGTTAACCCAAACACCCCTTATCTTTTTCAAATCCAAATTTAACAAAGTATAAGTGTGATTTAGTGTTACCCAAGCCCAATCAAACACAATAACAAGTATATTATGCAGTATCAAGCAAGATTAAGCCACAAAAACAACAAGAACACTAGCAGAACTCCAAATCACAAAATTCAAGTATTTTGACAGATTTTTGCATTCAAGAACTCAAACCTCATGAATGTACATCCACACTCACGAATTTTTGAGCTGATGTGCCTAGCAAAACAAGGCACAAGCTTTCACAACAAAGCTGCTAAGATTCAACAAGGGTTAGAACAAAAATATGAAAATCAGAAAGGTGACAAAGCTTGATTGATGCAACCTTTGTACCTACTCTTTGATCATCCCCAAACCACAAGTCTCACAACACTTCGATAACTCTTTATCAGGGTGCTATGATCAACTTATAGCCCAAAAATTCCAAAGGTGTACCAAAGACTTAGCAAAATATCAAGATTTTGGAAAAATATGCAATTTCTTGCACAATCTTTAAAAACAGGTTTTAGGATTCAAGATTCATAAACATCAAACATAAACAAGCATAGATTAAGATGGTCACTTGGAATCCGTCACACAATTACAAAAACAATTCATTAATAATGAAGGAGGATTTACAGAAATGTTGACCAAAGGAAAACCAAGAGCAAGCCTCAATGTATGAGGTCCTATGCCTTTTATAGGCTACAATGACTATCTAGATAACATAAAAACGTAAACCATAATGCTGTAGAAGTCCCAATTTGCCCTTGAGGATTTTGAATTTTTGCTTGAACATGTGAACTTTTTGGCAGTTTGTGAAGCTGTAAAGTGTGAAGGAATTTGATCATGGCTAAAAATAAGCTTAAGTTTCAAGCAAGGACCTTGGACGTTGGATGGCTGGCGGCATCTTCCCAAAAGTGGTATAGCCGGGTGATACATGTGAGCACATGAGTGACGTGGCAAGGGTTTTAGAGGTTGGGTTATGTTTATGATTAGCTTAATCATAAATCTGGACACTTTGGTGGCTTAATTTCAAGAAGTTTGGGAAAACCCGATTTGGATTATGAATGCCAAGAACATGGGTTTGATCTATTTTTGTTTTTAAACCAAGTGTTAGGTGCCTAATCTTTATTTAATAAAGATAAGTTAAAACCGGTAGTGAGTGGGGTGTGATATGGTAGAATGGTGGAAGGTGATTGGTGGTTTTAAGTTAATGGGGCACGTGTCATGCAATGGTTGGTTAAGGTAAGTATCTTGTCTGCCAGCTTTAGTCCCTCAATTACCTTCTTTTTTTCATTTGGAGATTAAACAAGCCAAAACGAATTTCCTTTGTAATCCAAGTTTCAGTTTTTAGACTTTTGCCCCAAATACTTTCCCAAAGTATTTTCAGGGGTATTTCTTGCCAATTCATGATTCTTGAAGGGTTGTTTTGGCATTTTCTTCAAACATTATGGTCTTGACTTGTATTGTTGACTTTTTGGAGGACTAATATGGACAAGTCTTCATTGTTGAGGGACCATTCTTGCCAATTCTGCAAAGTGGAGGGCCCTTTTTGTAAAATTTGACAAACTTTAAGGACCAAACTTGTAATTATGAATAAAAAAGGGTTTAAAGTGTCAATCCTTCAATATTGGAGGACCCTTCTTGTACAATCTTCAAATCTTCAAGGGTTATTCTTGGAAAATCAACACTAGGGCTTGGTTCATTGTGCGGCTTCGTTTCCCGTGTTCGTTTTTGCTTGTTCTTTGTGATCTTTTTGTCATTTTCTCAATATCCATACCTAAAATACACAAGTAACAAACACAAGCATATATTTGGCATTTTTGATGATATTTAATGCATTTTAAGCCTGTTTTAGACGATGAGACTATGTATAAAAGCAGTCTCATCACTCCCCCATACTAAACTATTGTCGTGCCCTCACGCAATGCTAGAATAAAGTATCGTAGCACTTCTAAAATTCATTTTTATTTACTTTTATTGAATGATAAACTAGCTACACTACTACTATTACTACTACTTGCGTTTTAGACATAATGTAGGATTTTCATCGCAAAATGGGACGTTTAGTTTCATAGCACAAGAACACGTGAATGCTTCGTTAGAAATAATTTCATCGTCCTCGATTTTCACCCTAATTTCATGCTAAGCGTGCAACGAGATCATTGTCATTATAAGTTAGTAATGCTAACACTACTCATGTGCCCTAATCACGTACTTATCCTCCCATTTTCTTAAGTTGTATCTCTTATATTTTATTTTGTCTTGAATATTTCACGAGGATACATTTTTGACTTATGCGATGATAGAGATTTAGGTCTAAAAATAGAGTCATAACGGTGTAACCAAGACCATCAAATTAATAACCGCTCCTAATAGACAACGACGTCAAAAAATTAAGTCAACAAGAAGGATTGATTAACACGGTTTTATAACGGTTTTGAACATGAAACTTATTACCAAGACTTTTATACGCCCCTACCGGATAGGCCTTATTATCATTGGTTTACCTCCATCTTTTATTCAACTTCGCCATGAAGCTTTTATTATGGCTTCGGTCTTGCCTTGCCGTTTATTTAACCTCGCCATGAGGTGTTTATTATGGCCAAAGACGTATATCCTAAAGCTAAAAGCGAATTTTGGATCTTTAAAGCTTCAAAGATTAAGGCTTGATTCACTTTCAACTTCACATAGATTTTTCGGCCTTGTGAGCTTCAAATTGTTTGCTTGATTTAGGTGAGCACTTGAAATCTTATTATTGGGTGAAGCTTTCGATTATTCGGGTTGCCAATACTTCAAAACCGCGACGCTGGCGATACCTCAATGTCTTCCCAATTTAATTACATGGAAGCTACTAGAAAAGACTAGAAACTAACAATCAAGACTAAACCGCTAAGTCAATATTTATTGAGCAAAATATATTTACAAGCGAAGGGAGAATAAGCAAATAACGAGAACACATGAGTTTTTGAAAGAATACGAGTACTCTACGTTTAGCATAGTAACTTATAATTAACTCTATCATTTCTCGTCCTCATTTAAGAGACTTAGCATAAAAAAAGTTAAGGAATCGAAGCTAAGTGCTCAACACGCACGGTCGAGTCAAAATTACTCTTATTCTCGCCATTGGAAAACCTACATTCTTGTCTTCAAACACTTATAAAAATGAGAAATTTTTTAAAATTTGGCCATTTTTAGCCTTATTTTGCAACAAAACGGTAAACAAAAAGATAAACTTTGGAAGTCGTGAAGGTTTGGCAAGGCAAGTATCTATTCACCCCCCATACTAAAGTTAAACATTGTCCTTGATGTTTCGAGTCTAAGGGTTGGAAACCCCCATACTAGAGACGTAGTCGAATGCTTAATCTAGCATGAAAAGGGTGTAACCGTTAAATTTAAAGCCGTTTATGAAGTGTGCTATAAACCTAAGGTTAGAACATAAAAGGATATATCATGGATATTGAGAAATTCTTCAAAGCAAACGATCGAGTGCTCCCATAAAACGAACACGAGAGGCTCCAATCGCGAAGATCATGATCATCTAAAAACCACATATCACAAACAACCACGAAACAAAGGTTGGAAGGGCACAAATCCCCACACGTTACTACATTAGAAAGAGATAATATGTATATAAGATAAGCATGGGACTCCCCCATGAGGCACCTCGTTTTTGATTACCGAGTCATAAGCTCGACTCGATCCCCTCAATACTAATTATCATTGGGGAAGGTGATTTGGTCGAGGTAGTTCAAGGATGGAACTTCTCCGCCAAAGTAGTGCTTCAACCTATGTCCATTCACCTTGAAATTGGGGCCATCATTTTGAGCTATCTCGATGGTCCCATAAGGACAAACTTGAGTCACGATGAATGGACCGGACCAACGGGATTTCAACTTGCCGGAAAATATTTTCAAACGAGAGTTAAAAAGCAACACTTGATCTCCAATGTTAAAAACCCGGTTTTTAATTTTTGAGTCATGAAACTTTTTAGTTTTTTCTTTATAAATCAATGAATTTTCATAAGCAATGTCTCTCAATTCATCCAATACATTTAATTGCATTTTCTGGTGTTTTCCTGCGGTCTCCATATCATCATACAATGCTTAAGGGCCCAATAAGCTTTATGTTCGAGTTCAATTGGCAAGTGACAATTCTTCCCATACTCAAGCTTATAAGGAGTGCACCCGATGGGCGTCTTATGAGCGGTCCGAAAGGCCCATAAAGCATCGTCCAACTTATCCGACCAAGATTGTCGGTTTTCCCCAATCGATCTCTCCAAGATCCTCTTCAACGCTTGGTTTGAAACCTCGACTTGCCCACTCGTTTGTGGGTGATAAGCCGTAGAAAGCCGATGTGTAACTCCATATTTCCTTAAGACCCTTTCGAATTGGTCGTTACAAAAATGGGTTCCATGATCACTTATGATCGCACGAGGGGTTCCAAACCGAGAAAACAAGATTTTCAAAAACTTGACTAACACACGAGCATCGTTGGTGGGCAAAGCCTTAGCTTCCACCCACTTAGATAGGTAGTCAACGGCGACAAGGATGTACTTATTACTACAAGATGATGGGAACGGCCCCATAAAGTCAATGCCCCAAACGTCAAAGATCTCACACACTTGGATGATATTTTGTGGCATTTCGTCGTTTTGTGAGGCTTTTCCTTGTCGTTGGCATGAGTCACATGACTTCAAAAGTGCATGTGCATCTCGGTAAATAGTAGGCCAAAAGAAACCAGCATCAAAGACCTTCTTAGCCGTAAGATTAGCACCGTGGTGACCACCCGTGGGTCCCTCGTGACAAGCTCTAAGGATGTTAGAAGCTTCGGTACCAAATACACAACGTCAAATAATTTGATCCGCACAAGTTCGAAACAAGTAAGGGTCGTTCCAAAAGTAGAACTTGACGTCACGAAAGAATTTTCGTTTTTGTTCAGTCGTCATACCCTTGATGATGAAGTTCTCCGCATGTTAATTTGCGATGTCCGCAAACCATAGGGTAGATGAATCAAGCTTAGAATTCACTACACCATGTGTCTCGAGCGAAAATGTTTCGGTGATTTCCTTTGGCTCATAAACACTTTGGTGAGGATCTTCCAAATGAGAAAGATGATCGGCCGCTAGATTCTCGGCTCCTTTTTTGTCAAGGATTTTGTGATCAAATTCTTGTAGGAGGAGAATCCAACGAAGTAATCTCGGCTTTGCATCTTGTTTGGCCATAAGATACTTGATATCCGAATGATCCGTATACACTATGCATTTAGTCAAGACGAGATATGGTCGAAATTTCTCAAATTCATACACCACGGAAAGGAATTCCTTCTCCGTTGTAGTGTATTTTATTTGAGCCTCGGTCATCGTCTTGCTTGCATAGTGGATAGGTAAGAAGTGCTTATCATGACGTTGCCCTAATACGGCCCCAATAGCGTAGTCAGTAGCATCACACGTGAGCTCAAAGGGGAGGTTCCAATTGGGAGCAACAAGAATGGGAGCTTCGGTAGGTTTCCTCTTAAGGATTTCAAAGGCTCGTACACAATCTTCGTTAAAGACAAAAGGTGCATCTTTTTCGAGGAGATGTGTAATTGGTCGATAAATCTTTAAAAAATCCTTGATGAATCGATGATAAAAGCCCGCGTGGCCTAGGAAACTCCTAACTCCCTTAACGGTTTTGGGATGAGGAAATTTGGCGATGACGTCTACCTTAGCTTGGTCTACCTCAATCCTGTCTTTTAAAACCTTGTGCCCTAAGATGATTCCACTTTTAACCATAAAATGACATTTTTCCCAATTAAGCACAAGGTTGGTTTCCTCACAACGCTTCAACATTCTCTCAAGATTCGACAAACATGAAGTGAACGAACAACCAAACACGGAAAAGTCATCCATGAAGACTTCCATCGTCTTCTTGATCATGTCAGGAAAAATAGCCATCATGCACCTTTGAAAGGTTCCCGGTGCATTGCAAAGTCCGAATGGCATTCTACGATAGGAAAACGTTCCATATGGACACGTAAACATAGTTTTTTCTTGATCACGAGGATCGATGGGGATTTGGAAGTAACCAGAAAAACCATCTAAAAAGCAATAGAAATCGTTTCCCGCAAGACGCTCCAACATTTGATCCATGAAGGGCAAGGGAAAATGGTCTTTACGAGTGGCGGCATTCAACTTAGGATAGTCAATGCACACTCTCCATCCGGTCACGAGTCGAGTTGGAATTAACTCGTTGGCATCGTTTGGCACAACGGTCATTCCTCCCTTCTTAGGAACACAATGAATAGGACTCACCCAAGGGCTACCGGAAATAGGGTAAATCATTCCCGCGTCAAGGAGTTTTAGGACTTCCTTTTTGAAGACGTCGTGAATTTTGGGGTCCACCCTCCTTTGACATTGGATTGCGGGTTTGTAATCTTCTTCCATTAAGATTTTATGGGTACAAAATTTGGGATTGATCCCCTTAATGTCGGATAACTTCCACGCAATTGCCCCTTTGTGATCCTTTAGACCATCGACAAGTGCGGTTTTTTCATCATTCGAAAGATATTTCGCAATAATAACCGGCAACTTGTCGTCCTCCTCCAAAAATACATATTCAAGATGAGGAGGTAAATCTTTCAACTCGAGGATAGGTGGTTCCTCAATTGAAGATTTGGGCTCGATACAAGTACGTGGAACATCGAATTCTTCCAACGTAAAACCACCACCTTCAAATGGAGTGAAGGTTGGTGTCGAGTTATCAAGAATGGGATCAAGCATAGTGGGATTGCCACTATTTTCATCATCACCAAACTCTAAAACTTCTTGTGAAAATTCCTCGCAAACAACGTCGGTCATATCAATGAGGTTTATGGTAGCAACGGAATAAACATGAGAAATTGGAGAATTTTGAGTTGCGTTTATAACAAGTTTCTCATCGTTGAAACGTAAGGTGATCTTTCTAGCATGCACATCAATTAAAGCCATAGACGTATCTAAAAATGAACGACCTAAAATGAGAGGAACTTGAGGATCCGTGGGAATATTGACAACGATAAAGTCTACCGGATAATAGAACTTTCCCACTTTCACAAAATGTCTTCGGCCAATCCACATGCGGGAATCGCGGAATGATCGGCCAACTCGATAGACATTAGTGAAGGAGTAAGATTAGGAAGATTGAGCGACTTGAAGATTGCAAGTGGCATCAAGTTAATACTAGCACCAAGATCGTCCAAGGCATAGCATTCTTCCGTATCTTGGATTGCACATGGAATAAAGAATTTATCGGGATCATCGACTTTTTGAGGTATGCGGTTAAGATAAACCGATGAACAACTAGACAATTGTTGCAATTTCTCCTTGTTGTTCAACATACTCTTAAAGTTAGAGGTAAATCGAGGCATCATGACCAAAGCATCGACAAAACTCACATAAAAATGAACGTCATGAAACATTTTCATAAAAAGCTCAAATTGGTAATTATCGCGCTCTTGACGTTTCTCCTTTCTAAGTCTCAATGGATAGGGCAAAGGTGGTGTGGGTTGAGGCATAGGCATAGCCTTTGGAATCTCGGGTTCCAAATGTGGTAATGGGTCAAGCGTAGGTGTGGCATGAGCGGTTCTTCGTGGGATTGGGACATGCTCCTTTTCGACCATCACCTCGAGTTCTTCCTCAATTGCTTCCTCCGTAGGAGCAATTGGTTGAGGAGTCGGTTCCTTAAGTGTCTTACCACTTCGTGTGGTAATCACTTTCATCTCTCCCTTAGGGTTCGATATGGTATTACTAGGAAGACTACTTGACGACGGTTTGCACATTATAGCCTCAAACATGGATGAAATTTTATCTTCAAACATAGATTGCCTCTTATCGGCCTTAATCATCTCTTGTTTTATTTCATGTTGCCCGTGTTCCATTTTTTGTTGGTTTTGTTGTAACCTAGTTACATTTCCCTCCATTTTGTTTGTATGGATCTTAAGCTCATTTGCTAACTCATTTTTCAACTCCTTTTTCAAGTCATTCTTAAACTCGGATCTTAGGCTAATGATCTCTCTTTGAACATTATCAAACCTAGCATCGTTTCCATTTGCGTATTCAACAAATTCATTTGGAAGATCTCTCAAAGTTTGCAAACCCTTGTTGTTGTTTTGAAAATCATTGTTTTGATTTTTGTTTGAAACTTGATTGTTATTAGCCCCTTGATTCCCATAGTTGTTCCCTTTGTAATTGTTTTTGAATCCAACTTGATTGTTTCGATAGTTATTGTTGGCATTTTGATTGGGAGCAAAACCAGGTGGAGTCAATTGATTAGAGCGGGTAACTTGACCGTTTTGGTTGTAAGTTCTCGCGGCCGCGTAGGCACTCGAAGTGTTATCACCGTTGGTAATTGATAGGTGTGTAAACACCCATCCTTTTTACCACTTAATTACAATAATAACCGAGCCAAAACGTGTATTTTATGTCGGAAATATGCGTGGTTTGTGTTTTTGTTGTGATTTAGGACGAAAAGGTGAAAAGTGAAGAAAACACGGGCATTCACGGGCTTTTATCGAAGAAAAAGACGAAAGATGAAGTCGAGAAGTCAAGAGTGCAAAAAGAACGGAAGTCCAAGACCAATTCTAAATATTTATCGAAGAAAAAGTCGAAAGACGGAAGTTTACTTAAAGCCGAAGAACTCAAGTCTATTTTATTGAAGAATTAAAAGAGGAGTTCAAAGAAATCCCGAGCCAAAAGTCATTAAAGTCCAAGATTAAAGAAGATTAAAAGGCTTAAGGACTAATGGTGCAATTAACAAAAGATTAAGAAGAGAAGGACTAAGCATGCAATTAAGGAGAAAGGAAAGAGGGGAGGAAGTTTCCTAAGCAACCCTTAATCCTCCCCTATAAATAGTCATTAGGATTAATCTTTTCATTTTTGTTGGCTAATAGTGACAATTAGTTCTTCCATCTTACTTTCCTTGTCATTTAATTACATGTCATTTACCTTAATTGTCTTGCACCTTAATTACATTTAATTTCAAGTAAGTTTCTCTTTTAATTCTTGTCAATCTTTACTTTTTCTTGTTAATCTCCTATCTACCTTTCTTTATTTGATCTTAATCTTCATGCTTAATGGTTTATGTTCTTGTTCTTGATTTTTATTGATTTATTTAAGTGGGTTTTGATTATTTTGGTTAGTTTTGTTAGTTTTGTTGATTTGGATTGTTTGTTTATGTTTAGTAGATGCTTTGTGATTAGTTTGATTTAATCTTTTGTTTGATTTGGTTAAATTGTGATTAGATTCGTGTATACTGTGTTTCCTTGTTCTTCGCTTTTTTCTGTTACTGTGATTCCCAGGTAAGTTCCGAACCAAGTGTTCTGAACCAAGAAGTTCCGGATCAAGAGAAGTTCCTTCGAGTCGATACTTGCTCATTCGGAACCTATTTCGAACCAGTAGAAGTTCCGAACCAAGAAAAAGTTCCGAACCAAGGAGTTTTATTCGGAATAATTATTTATTCCGGATCAACATCTTCATTCGGAACATTCAAAGTTCCGGATCAACTATTTGTTCATTCGGAAGTATTCTGGATCAGTGAAGGAGTGTTTCATTCGGAACATTCAAAAGTTCCGAATCAGCAAGTTCTGAATCAAAAAGTTCCGAATCAAAAAGTTCCGAACCAAGGAGTTTTATTCGGAATAATTATTTATTCCGGAACAACATCTTCATTCGGAACATTCAAAGTTTCGGATCAACTATTTGTTCATTCGGAAGTATTCCGGATCAGTGAAGGAGTGTTTCATTCGGAACATTCAAAAGTTCCGAATCAGCAAGTTCCGAATCAAAAGGTTCTGAACCAAGGGTTCCGAATCAAGGATTTGATTTAGGAAGTTCCGAACCAATTGAAGTTCCGAACCAGGGGTTCCGAACCAAGGGTTTCGAATCAGCAAAAGTTCCGAACGAAAGATTTATTCCGGATAAGTGACATATTCAGAATAGAGAATTTGTTCCGGATCAAGGATTTTGGTAATATTCCGAGCGAAGAAGAATCATTCCGAACGAAGGTGACATTCCGGATGTGTGATTGTTCCGGACGAAGGATTATTCCGAATGAGCTGTTTTCAGGTTCTTTTTAGTTTTTGTCTTTGATTTTTAATTTCAAGCTTTATTTTTCCCGCCTTTTTCCTTAGTCGCACTTTAAGTTCATTTTGCCTTAGATTTATTTTAGCCTTGCCTTAGTTTTAAGTTTTAGTTGCGTTTTAAGTTTGCCTTAGTTAGATTTAAGTTTGCGTTATTTACTTTTAATTGCCCTTTTAATTTCTCGTCACGTTTTTAAATACTTGTCATTTACTTTAAATTAGACTTAGATTTATTTTAAGTGCCCATTTACTTTTAAGTTTTGCACTTTTATTTTAAATACTACAACGACACAACTATTTGTTTCACCAAAGAACGACTGAGTCGCATAGTTAAACCAGATCAATTCGATTAGACACACATCAACGAATCTTTTTACCTGGCCAAAAGCCTTGTATCAGTAATGCACTCGGAGAAATCATGACCTCCACCACAATACATACATGAAACCTCAACCGCTTTATCCGTAGCGGGAGCACTTTTTTCACCAACTTTGAATTCAATTAAAAGTCCTTTAAGCTTATCAAAGATTTTGTTTTCCAAGTTCGCCTCAATTTGGCAAGCATCGATGGTATTGGACAAAGAAGGTGAAGCCAAAGACGAAGCCATACGAACACTCGATGTGTTACGAGGACTATACACCTTAGATCTATTCTCAATTATCAACAACGCTTCCTCAACCGTTTTACACAAAAAATTACCACCCGCGACGGCATTAAGATAATCCTTTTCATGATCATTCAAACCATTGTAAAACGTGTCAATTTGATGCAAGTCGGAAAAACCGTGATGAGGACACTCATGTAACATTTCCTTAAACCTATTCCAAGCCGTTGAAAAACTCACATTAAATTCTTGTGAAAATTTTGAAATCTCGTTTTTCAAATGCGTAGTCTTAGAGGGCGGGAAAAATTGGTTCACAAACTTAGAAGCGAGATCCTTCCACGTCAATATAGAATTGGGTGGCTCTTTCTCTAACCAAATTTAAGCGGGCCCCGCTAAGGAATATGGAAAAAGCATCTTCTTACTCGAATCATTAGCACTATCCTTAAATTTGCAAGTGGTGGTAAGACGATTGAATTGGCGGATATGGTTGTGTGGGTTGTCCTTTTCATCACCACGGAATTTGTTGTTTTGGATCATCGACAACAAACCCGTTTTCACTTCAAAATTCTCTGCAAGGATGGCGGGAATAACAGTAGCCTCTCCATAACCCTCGGTGGGTGCTTGAAGTAACTCCATCATAGTTCGATTCGCCATGGTTGGTTCTTCTTCTACGATAGGTTCGTCAATAGGAGACTCCTCACTAGAAAGATTAGGAGTAGGTGTGGACTCCTTTCGGTTTTTTCGTTTACGTGCACGTCTTGCTTGATTACGAGTAAGCATAAACGTCACGTACAACGTGGGGATGAGCAAAGAAGATTCTTTTTGGTGTTTTTAATTTTTCCAATTTTTTTTGTGGTTTTTGATTGTTTTTAATTTTTTTTTGGATTTTTGTGATTGTATTAGGTAGACAAAAATCTACAAATCTCCTCCTTAATCAAATCTCTTGATTAAAGAAGCCTCAAGGAATGAAAACGATCACGTGAAGTGAACGCCTTCGATGACTTTAGAACGTTGATGGAACACCAAAACGTTCAAGAGGGTTTAATCAAATGAAACCAAGAAAATATATATGATACTTAGGTAATACTTTGGATGGCAAACCCTCGATTAGCCCTTTTTATCTAAACATGCACAAGCAAGCGGGGAAACGAGGCGGCGCGAAGCACTTAAGAGCCTTTTCCTTAGGGTATATTTTATAATACCTGCCTTATACCCACCTTATAGTTTGTGTTTTTCAAAATTAAGCTTCACGAAAGTATTTATCTATTTTGCATTTTCTTTCTCGTTTGAGATTCGAATACAATGATTGAGTAATGACCTCCCAATCAAGATTGTGTTTTCACACTTTTGGAGTACTTGTGAATTTATTGTTCTAAGTATACAATATAGTAATAGTATTCACACAAAAAAAACGAAAAACGATAATACGTATTAGTAGAGTGCTACTAATACAAATAGCTATTATGGCTATATAAAAACAACAATTGTTCAAATGAAAACAAAACATGCCTCCCCGACAGCGGCCAAAATGATAGTTCAGTAAACACGTCTTTTAGGAAAAAGAACGTAAAAGTGACAAGTACAACAAGTGATTTAGGAAAACTACAAGTTAATGACCCTAAAGTGGGGATCGTTCTCAAGGAGGCTAGTGTGTTGTGTAAGAAATGATTAATGATGTGATTATGATTTATGAGAAAAAAAATAGGAAAGAGATTAGAAGAGAATGACGGTTACGATTATGAATTAAACTAAGACGATAAGTCGTGCATGTAAAACCGTAAAAAGTCACCAAATTTAAAAATTACCCTAAAAATCCCTAGAAAATTGCAATAAATCCTAAAAATGTACTTAGAGTTTACAAAAAATAATAAATCACTCAAACCTTTTATTTAAATAAATAATAATTTTTTAATGCTAATTAAAGCCCAAAAACATCAATTTAATTAACAAAAAGCCCAGAATGAGATTTTTCAACTTGTAAACCTCTAAAATGACTTAACTAAATTTAAAACTATTTTTGAAAATTTTAAAATTAATTAAAACTATTTAAAAACAATTAAAAACTATTAAAACTTAAAATAATTCTAAAAATTAATCTAATGACAATAACATTAATCTAAAATTGTAAAACTCCTAACTTAATGTATTTGAACTAAGAAAAATGAAAAACTTGTAAAAATCTAAATTTTAGTTTTTACTAATAAAATAATAATAAAATATTAATAAAAATCCAAAATTTATAAAAAATTCTAAAAAGTTGCAAACTAGTTTATTTTAACCTAAATAAAACAGAAATGCACTTGAAATTACAAAATACCCCTATTGGGCCTAAAATGGGCTAAATGACAAAACAGTCCCTTAATGGGCTTAGAATTTGGCCCAATAAGAAAAAGTCAACCAAATAAGCCCAAAACTTTCAGTTTGACTTAAAATTTGATTTTAAGAATAAAACTCTGAAGGCCCAAAAGCTGAAAATGTGTTTAAGCTAGCTTATTTCAAAGCAGCTTATTCTTAATGGGCTTTTCGGCCCATAAAGCCCTAAGCTGATGCCATAAGCTTAAATTTGACACACAAGCTTCTTTTGAGTTACCAAAGTGATCTGTAAAAAGAAAATTTTAAAAATCACAAGAAATAAGCCTGAAATAAGCCAAGACTCTCTTCACAAAACGAAAAAATAGTCGTTTTTGAGTTGTAGACCACCTCAAGTGCTGATTCAAGTTTCAAAAGGTTTAAATGACTTAATTAAGCAAAATAATCAAAAACTTTTCCAATAAGCACAAGCAATAAGCCAGAATAAGCAATTAAGCACTTATGTAAAAGTAAACTTGATGAGTTTTCTAGTCAAACTTAAAAGTCAAACCCTAACAACCTCCTTATCAAATCAATGGGTCAAATAAGGAAGATCTATCACAAAAATAAGTTGTTGCAAGTCTGGATAAGCCAAAACGGCTTATGAATAAGCTGTTTGATATTTAACACTAGTAGGGGCTAGTTTTGGAGGTTCAGCAGTGCGAAAAGTTTCCACTGCTTGACCTTTTTGACTTTTTGTCTTTTGTGACTTTTATGTGGATTCAGGTTAAGCTAAGGCGCCCAAGTGATCAGTTAATCACAAGGAGTCAATAACAACAACAAAAACACAAATTCAATCAGCCAATCAATAAAGTTTAATCAAAAGATCACCAGACTAGTACCAGATATGAACAATAAGTAGTTTTCACTCAATAAGCACTTTTAGCAAGAATAAGCTAACCAAACTTCACCAAATGCATACACAAGCTATAATTAATTGAAATGAACAAATATAAACAGGTTTCATGCATTGATTCAAAGTCTAGATCCAGATTCAAGCAAATGAAAGTTACTGATGAACAAGAACATGCAGTTTTGATACTTTGCTGATATACTTAACCACAAATCCAATTTCAAACACTCAAATCTTCTTAACAGGTTACACAAACTTCGATTTAACACTTGTTAGCCCTAAACATGCATACACTCTAGGTGTTTCTAAAATCTTAGGTCAAAATAAGCAAAATCAAGTGAGTTATAGCACAATCTTAGATTTGATGTTTTAAAGCTGAAAACTTGCAGATATTAGCACACAACCAGGTATTAAGCAGATACAAACACTAAACAACACCTTCCAATAACTCAAAAACAACTTATGATCTTAAACAGGTTAACCCAAACACCCCATATCTTTTTCAAATCCAAATTTAACAAAGTATACGTGTGATTTAGTGTTACCCAAGACCAATCAAACACAATAACAAGTATATTATGCAGTATCAAGCAATATTAAGCCACAAAAACAACAAGAACACTAACAGAACTCCAAATCACAAAATTCAAGTATTTTGACAGATTTTTGGGTTCATGAATTCAAACCTCATGAATGTACATCCACACCCACGAATTTTTGAGCTGATGTACCTAGCAAAACAAGGCACAAGCTTCCACAACAAAGCTGCTAAGATTCAACAAGGGTTAGAACAAAAATATGAAAATCAGAAAGGTGACAAAGCTTGATTGATGCAACCTTTGTACCCAATCTTTGATTATCCCCAAACCACAAGCCTCACAACACCTTGATAACTCTTTATCAGGGTGATATGATCAACTTATAGCCCCAAAATTCCAAAGGTGTACCAAAGACTTAGCAAAATATCAAGATTTTGGAAAAATATGCAATTTCTTGCACAATCTTTAAAACATGTTTTAGGATTCAAGATTCATAAACATTAAACATAAACAAGCATAGATTAAGATGGCACTTGGAATTCGCCACACAATTTCAAACACAAATCATTAATAATGAAGGAGGATTTAAAGAAATGTTGACCAAAGGAAAACCAAGAGCAAGCCTCAATGTATGAGGTCCTATGCCTTTTATAGGCTACAATGACTATCTAGAAAACATAAAAACGTAAACCCTAATGCTGTAGAAGTCCCAATTTTCCCTTGAGGATTTTGAATTTTTGCTTGAACATGTGAACTTTTTGGCAGTTTGTAAAGATGTAAAGTGTGAAAGAATTTGATCAATGGCTCAAAATAAGCTTAAGTTTCAAGCAAGGACCTTGGATGTTGGATGGCTGGCAGGGTTTTGTCATCTTCCCAAAAGTGGTATAGTAGGGTGATACATGTGAGCACATGAGTGATGTGGCAAGGGTTTTAGAGGTTGGGTTATGTTTATGATTAGCTTAATCATAAATCTGGACACTTTGGTGGCTTAATTTCAAGCAGTTTGGGAAAACCCAATTAATATATGAATGCCAAGAACATGGGTTTGATCTGTTTTTGTTTTTAAACCAAGTGTTAGGCGCCTAATATTTGTTTAATAAAGATTAGTTAAAACCGGTAGTGAGTGGGGTGTGACATGGCAGAATGGTGGAAGGTGATTGGTGGTTTTAAGTTAATAGGGTACGTGTCATGCAATGGTTGGTTAAGGTAAGTATCTTGTCTGCCAGCTTTAGTCCCTCAATTACCTTCTTTCTTTCATTTGCATATTAAACAAGCCAAAACGAATTACCTTTGTAATCTAAGTTTCAGGTTTTAGACTTTTGCCCCAAATACTTTTCCAAAGTATTTTCAGGGGTATTTCTTGCCAATTCATGATTCTTGAAGGGTTGTTTTGGCATTTTCTTCAAACATTATGGTCTTGACTTGTATTGTTGACTTTTTGGAGGACTAATATTGACAAGTCTTCATTGTTGAGGGACCATTCTTTCCAATTCTTCAAAGTAGAGGGCCCTTTTTGTAAAATTTGACAAACTTTAAGGACCAAACTTGTAATTATGAATAAACAAGGGTTTAAAGTGTCAATTCTTCAATATTGGAGAAACCTTCTTGTACAATCTTCAAATATTCAAGGGTTATTCTTGGAAAATCAACACTAGGGCTTGGTTCATTGTGTAGCTTCGTTTCCCATGTTCGTTTTTGTTTGTTCTTTGTGATCTTTTTGTCATTTTCTCAATATCCATACCTAAAACACACAAGTAACAAACACAAGCATATATTTGGCATTTTTGATGATATTTAATGCATTTTAAGCCTTTTTGGACGACGAGACTATGTATAAAAGTAGTCTCATCAAAGGGTAAACCCCAAAATTCACGATGTCATTAAAAAAGAGGTCTTAAAACTTCTTGACGCGGGAATGATTTTTCCTATCTCCGATGGCCCATGGGTGAGCCCAATATATTGTGTCCCTAAGAAGGGAGGATGACCGTTGTGCCCAATGAAAACAACGAGTTAATTACCACTCGTGTTGTGACCGGTTGGAGGGTGTGTATTGACTACAGAAAGTTAAATGACGCCACTCGTAAAGACCACTTTCCCTTGCTCTTCATGGATCAAATGTTGGAGCGACTCGCGGGAAATGACTTCTAATGCTTTTTAGATGGTTTTTCCAGTTACTTTCAAATCCCTATCGACCCTCGTGATCAAGAGAAAACTACGTTTACGTGTCCATATGGAACGTTTGCTTATCGTAAAATGCCATTCGGACTTTGTAATGCACCAGGAACGTTTTAACGGTGTATAATGGCTATTTTTCATGATATGATTGAGAAGTCAATGGAAGTATTCATGGATGACTTTTCGGTGTTTAGTGATTCGTTCACGTTGTGTTTATCCATTCTCGAGAAATTGTTAAAACGTTGTGAAGAAACCAACCTTGTGCTTAATAGGGAAAAATGTCATTTTCTGTGTAAATAAGGAATCGTCTTAGGGCACAAGGTCTCGACAGCGGGGATTGAGGTAGATAAAGCTAAGATAGACGTCATCGCCAAATTACGTCATCCCAAAACCGTTAAGGGATTTAGGAGTTTCCTAGGCCACGCGGGCTTTTATCGTCGTTTCATCAAAGACTTTTCGAAAATCACTCGACCTATGACACACCTTCTTGAGAAGGATGCTCCTTTTAGCTTCAATGAGGATTGTGTACGAGCTTTCGAAACTCATAAGAGGAAACTGACCGAAGCTCCCATTCTTGTTGCTCCTAATTGGGAATTACCCTTTGAAATCATGTGCGATGCAAGTGATTATGCAATTGGGGCCGTCTTAGGGCAACGTCATGAAAAGCACTTTCGAACTATCCATTATGGTAGCAAGACGATGACCGAGGCTCAAATGAAATACACTACAACGGAAAAAGAACTACTTGTCGTGGTGTATGCTTTTGAGAAGTTCCGACCTTATCTCGTCTTGACGAAAAGCATCATGTATACGGATCATTCAGCTATCAAGTACCTCTTCTCTAAGCTTGATGCTAAGCCGAGATTGCTCCGTTGGATTCTCCTCCTACAAGAATTTGATGTCACCATACTTGAAAAAAAAGGAGCCGAGAATCTAGCGGCCGATCATCTCTCTCGTTTAGAAGATCCTCACAAGAATGAGTTCAAAAACAAGGAAATCACTGAAACATTTCCTCTCGAGACTCTCGGTGTAGTGAATTCTAAGGACGACACCCCATGGTTTGCCGACATTGCAAATTACCATGCGGGCAATATCATAATCAAGGGTATGACGACACAACAAAAGCGAAAATTCTTTCGTGACGTCAAGTTCTATTTTTTGGACGACCCTTATCTCTTTCGGGTTTGTGCGGATCAACTCGTTCGACGTTGTGTTTTTGGTATTGAAGCTTCTAACATCCTTAGAGCTTGTCATGAGGGACCCACGGGTGGTCACCATGGTGCTAACTTCACGGCTAAGAAAGTGTTCGATGCCGGCTTCTTTTGGCCTACGATCTATCGTGATGCACACGCACTTGTGAAGTCGTGTGATTCTTGCCAACATCAAGAAAAATCTTCTCAAGAGGACGAAATGCCGCAAAATATAATTCAAGTGTGTGAGATTTTTGACGTTTGGGGCATTAACTTTATGGGACCGTTCCTATCGTCTTATGGTAACAAGTATATCCTCGTCGCCGTCGTCTACCTATCTAAGTGGGTGGAAGCTAAGGCTTTGCTTACGAATGATGCTCGTGTGGTAGTGAAGTTATTGAAGCAACTATTCTCTCGGTTTAGAACCCCTCGTGCTATTATAAGCGATCGTGGAACCCATTTTTATAATGACCAATTCGAAAAGGTTCTAAAGAAATATGGGGTTACACATCGTCTTTATACGGCTTATCACCCGCGAACGAGTGGGCAAGTCGAGGTTTCAAACCGAGCTTTGAAGAGGATTTTAGAAAGGTCGATTGGTGAAAACCGTGCTTCATGGTTCGACAAACTCGATGACGCTTTATGGGCCTTTCGCACCGCTTATAAGACACCTTTCAGTTGTAATCCTTATAAGTTGGTTTATGGAAAGAATTGCCACTTGCCTATTGAATTCGAACATAAGGCATATTGGGCCCTAAAGCAAGCCAATTATGACTTGAAGACCGCGGGAGATCACCAGAAAATACAACTTAATGAATTGGATGAATTACAAGACAATGCTTATGAAAATTCACTAATTTTTAAGGAAAAGACTAAAAAGTTTCATGATTCAAAGATTAAAAACTGGGTTTTTAACGTTGGTGATCAAGTGTTACTTTTTAACTCTCGTTTGAAGATATTTTCTGGGAAATTGAAATCTCGTTGGTCGGGTCCGTTCACCATACAAGTGTTTCTTTATGGAACGATCGAGCTAGCTCAAAATGATGGTCCTAATTTCAAGGTGAATGGACATAGACATAAGCACTACTTCGGTGGGGAAGTCCCTTCTTTGGACGACCTTGACCAAGTCACCTTCCCCAATGATAATTAGCAATGAGCGGATCGAGCCGAGCTCATGACTCGGTAATAAAAAATGAGGTGCCTCGTGGGGGAGATCTCATGCTTATCCATGTATATATTATCGCTTTCTAATGTAGTTAATGAGAGAGGATTTGTGCCCTTCCAACTCGTTGTCTCGTGGTTGTTTGTGAATGTGTTATCTAGATCATCATCATCGCCACGATTAAAGACTCTCGTGTTCATTTACGTGAGCCTCGATCGTTTGCTTGAAGAGTTTTTCATGAATCCATGACATATCCTTTATTGTTCTAACAATTATCTTTTAGCATAATTCATAAACTGTAGAAACTAGAAGGGGGGGGGGGGGTTGAATAGTTTCTTATATTTACTTGTTAAAATATGGTTTCCAAAAATCCTTTTTCAAAAACTTAGGCTTGAGGAAATATGTGAAATCTTATTATGCACAATATGAACAATGATAGTGTAACTAAACTAATACTAACAAAAATATATCCACAAAGAATAAAGAATGATAGTGTAACTAATGTAGTACTAACACATGTATATGCATAAAGAATAAAGAATGTAAAGAGTTAAGGGTAAAGAAAGATCAAACCGAACACCAAGGATTTATAGTGGTTCGACAACGAAGCTCACTCCTCGTTCCTACTCCACTCCTCGAGTACTCCTTACTCGAGAGTTCACTATACAACAAGCTCCTTATGGTGGAGAAAACCGTACACGTCGCTTAACCAATTTCCGACTATAAGCTAAAAGTCGAGCCCTAATCGTAGATAGGACCAATCTACACAACTATACTTAGTACATACACAACTTCCAAATAGACACAACTACTTGGATCTTCACAACTATGACACAACTACAAGTATATAAAATTTGATCTTCAATGGATCTTTGGTGGTGGACTCAACACTTCACTAGGATAGTGTTCTTCTCTTTGCACTTGGAGAGGAAGGGATGGAAGAACAAGATTCACTTCTTAAACAAGTAATAATCAAACAAATGATCAAAGATTTGAGTGATTAAAGAAGGGGTTTGAATCTGGAAATAAATGTGCAAAAGAGGTGAGGTGAAAAGCTGAGAATGGTCCACTATTTAAAGGACAAAGGAGCCAACGGCTATATCTGCCCGCGGTACCTTATCACAGCCCGCGGTACCTTATCGATAAGGTACCGCCTAGGTGCTAAGGTACCGCTGGACTAGAATACGCTTCTTTTTGTCCTTTAGTGGTGGAGGTCTTATCTGGGTATAAAAAATATCCTAAAAGGATATTCTTAACAGAATAAGAATATGCCATTTTCAAATTTCAAATAATTAATTTAATAAACATTTTCTTAAAAATAAAGTTTAATAAAAACTTGTCACATTTAATAAAAAGTGAGTTTTAAGAAAAGATTAAATCACTTGATCACTTGATTAAGGTTAGTACTTGTTTATCCATACCTTAAGTGAAAATGGGTAAAATGAAAAATACTTGAACTCAAGAATTCGTTTTTCGTTGTTTTCGTAAATGCTTGTTTTTACATATTGTCGTAATCAAAACTAAGCGAGACCGAAAAATGCAAGTAACGTTTTTAGTCATTATTGCATTAAAAATCTCCCCCTTTTTGATTTCGACAATACATAAACTCAATCACACAAAAACAAGATTTTCGAAGACGAGTTTATTCATTTCTCCCCCTTTGTCAAAGCAAAAAGGTTACGTAAGCCGATGTTGAAGAAACGGACTTTGCAAAGACTCCCCCTTGGTGCTTACTCCCCCTAGCTTGGGGCACCGAGGAATCGAGATATGGTGACAAGCTACATAGAAGGGTTAGTTGAACAAAAGAAACAACCAACAATATATAGCAATAGGTCACACAAAAAATAAAAGAGAAGAGAACACAAAGACAAAGATCCAAGATAGGTTACTAAAAGAACATCATACAAAGAAGTATGGAAAAAGAAACAAGCCAAAAGCATAAATCTAATCCTAGTTATTCTAGAATTCTAAGATTTGCTTGAATTTGGTGTCTTGAGGATAAGCAATCAATGCTTATATGAAAGATAAGGTAATAGAGGAGGTTGGTGGTGGTGGCTTGTTGGAGATCTCATAATCAAAGTGAAGAGGAGGCTTGATTAAGAGTCTCTTGATGTAGCTCAACTCCTCATAGATGTGTGCCATAACAAGATGTTGATATTGACAACAATGACAATATGTTCCATGGTGCATGACATTATCATGAGAAGGAGGAAGAACACTAAAGGGTGGTGGTGGAAGAAAAGATGTTCCACAATCAACATTCTTGGTAGGGGAAATGTGATTAAGAGTGTTCTTGGGTGGGTTTGGTTTGAAAGCAATTGGAGAAAATGGAGGAGATTCAAGGCTCTCATTGGAAGAATAAGACATTTTGGATGTGAAGTAATGCAAAATGCTTATGGTTTAAATAGGGAAGGCTTAGGGTATTTTTGGGGTGGTCAAAGGGTTTGAAACAAAGATTCTCAAAAAAGTTGGAGCAAATCTTGAGTTTCAGACAAAAACCCGAAAAAGGAAGGCCACTGTAGGCGGTTCCTTATCTAGGGTGGCGGTACCTTATCAATAAGGTACCGCGGTTCATATATGGAACCGCCTGCAGAAGCAGGGTTTGGTGTTTGGAGGAAGATTTTTCAGCAAATCTTATTTTTCTAGTCTAACTTATCATAGGGATATGCTTAAAAGCAAAGATAGACAATGAAAACATATGCAAACTTACCAAATAGAGATTTGACCAAAATACATGGATTAAAAAATCAATGTAGGAGGTGTGTAAAACAAGACCTTAAGTCATGACACAATGATCCTCCATGATTCAATCTTGTTCTTGCTATGTTTGAGAGAATCATACATATGAATTATGTAAGCTCTACATTAATAGCGAGAATCTATGAAAATCGTTTTTAGATTGAATTAACAATGTCAAACGAATTTCTCAACCATTTTCGAAAGAGACTTTGAGAGTTTTGAAAAGGAGAGGAGAAGAATTTTCAAAAGGAGTTTTAAAAGACTCAAGGACTCAAAGTGGTAAAAGAAAACACACAAGAAGAAAAGAATTTAAGGAAGATGTTCCATTACTCCTAGACCTAGACGCAAGTAATTAAAAGGTTCCCTCTTAAGTGGCTTAGTGAAGATATCGGCTAAGTTGTCCTCGGAGGGCACCTTTTCAATAGTAATCTTCCCCTTTTGAACATTATCCCTAAGGAAATGGTGTCTTATTTCTATGTGTTTGGTTCGCGAATGTTGCACTGGATTCTTGCTTAGGTCTATAGCGCCTTTATTATCGCACATGATGGGAACATCATCAAGAGAAATCCCATAATCAACAAGCGCTTGCTTCATCCATAGAGCTTGTTGGCATGCTTTTCCGGCACTCACATACTCGGCTTCCGTGGTGGATATCGCAAGAGCGGTTTGTTTCTTGGAGAACCAAGAAGTTAAACAACAACCCATGAAGGTACAAACTCTACTAGTGATTTTCCGATCCACATAGTCTCCCGCATGATCCGAGTCCGCGTAGACAATGGTTTCTACGCCGGTCCCTTTAGGATACCATAATCCTAAATGTATAGTGCCTTTAATGTATCGGAAGATACACTTAACCACTTCAAGGTGAGAGGTTTTGGGAGCCTCTTGGAAGCGAGCACAAATGCAAACACTAAACATGATATCCGGTCGACTTGTCGTTAGGTACAACAAACTACCAATCATACCTCTATATTTGGTGTTGTCTACCGACTCATAATCATCATGTACGGTGAGTTTAATATCCGAGGCCATAGGGGTCTTCATTGGTCTAGATTCTTCTAATCCAAATTTCTTTAGAATTTCTTTAGCGTACTTAGATTGACTAAAGAAAATACCATTGTCCATTTGTTTAATTTGGAGTCCTAAAAAGAAGTTAAGTTCTCCCATCATACTCATTTTAAACTCATCATGCATGATTTTGGCAAAGTCATCACACAATTCTTGACAAGTTGAGCCAAATATAATGTCATCAACATATATTTGTACGATTATGAGGTGAGGACCTTTCTTCTTTGTAAAGAGTGTATTGTCTACCATTCCCATGGTATACTCATGTTTAACAAGAAACGCTTTAAGTCTATCATACCAAGCTTTGGGTGCTTGTTTGAGTCCATAAAGTGCTTTCTTAAGCTTGTAAACATGGTCCGGTTTCTCAAAATCAATGAAGCCGGGAGGTTGAGCCACATATACCTCCTCATTGATGAAACCGTTAAGAAATGCACTCTTTACATCCATTTGTTGAAGCTTAATATCTAAGGCACAAGCGTAGGCTAAAAGGATTCTAATTGATTCTAATCTAGCTACCGGTGCATATGTCTCGTCATAATCAATCCCTTATTGTTGATTATAGCCTTGTGCTACAAGTCTAGCCTTGTTACGAGACACAACACCATTCTCATCTAGCTTATTCCTAAATACCCATTTGGTTCCTATAATGGTAGAACTTCTAGGTGAAGGAACAAGTTCCCAAACATCATTGGCAACGAATTGATTCAATTCTTCTTGCATCGCAATGACCCAACTCTAATCCGTCAAAGCTTCTTTAACATTCTTTGGTTCAATCAAGGAGACAAAACAAAAGAAGTTGCTTTGGTTTTGGACTTGAGATCTTAGGTTCCTTTGATTTAAGTCACCAATGACATTATTGAGAGTATGATCCCTAGACTCCTTAATGTTTACTTCCTTTTCAACACTAAGGTCTTCAACTCCTATTTTTCTAACCTCTTTGGCTTTAACTACTTCTAATTCATCCAAGTTGTTGGAAATACGTTTTTCGTATTAAGAAGGATCGGTCACTCCAACGATAGTCCATGTAATAGCTCGTAGTTTAGTTAACTTTCTTTATTTATCAAACAAGAACAAGCCTAGCCTACAACATGTGTAGGCCGGCCCAAATGTAAGCCCAAGCCCATGACAAGGGCTTGGGTATATAAACCCTCTCCTTATATGGAGAGGGTGTGTGGTTAATCATTTTTCACATAGTTTACTCTTGTTTCTCTCTCTAGAATTGTGTTTAACCCACCATCTCTCTATCTCTTTCTCTCTCTAAAACATAAGCAAGATTTACACTTCTACAAATGGTATCAAGAGCCATGGGATGAGTGTATTGTTTTTGTGTTTGTGTTCATAAATTCGTATGTTTTTGATATCCTAATCCCTCGTCCAAAATTTTTTTGGTATTTTTTGTGGTTTGATCTTCACCAACATCATTTACATACACGTATTAGTGATTTGGGTTACTTGGATTGCTCAAAAACGCAAAATTTTTGAGTGTTTGGATTCATTTTTGGCATCAAAATTCATATTTCTTATAGTACAATTCGTATTCCTTGTTCTTCGCATTTTTCGGAATATCTGGTATAATTTCGCAATTATCTGTTATATTGTGAAATCTTGCATCCTTGCAAGTTGCTAAATCTTGGAGTTTTTTTGAAATTTGCGGATTCTTGCACTTTGCTAATTGTGAAATCTTCAATATTGAGTATTGCGGAATTGTCATTGCGGAATTGTGCTAGTTGCGAAATCTTGTTATTTGCGGAATCTTCAAGAATTGCGAATTTGAATCTTCCAAGGAATTGCGGAATCTTCTAGAGTTGCGAAATTGAATCATTGCGAAATCTCAACAATTGCGGAATCTTGCAATTTGTTTGCGAAATCTTGTAACTTGAATTATTGCGGAATCTTCCCAAGGAATTGCGAATCAGTCACAAGTTGCGGATTTATGCATTGCGAATTCATGCATTTTACTAATTGTGGATTCTTTTGAGTGATTGCGAATTTGAATCAAATCCACAAAGGGATTGCCAAATCATTGTACCTTATTGAGGAATCTTCACATTGCGAAATCTTTGGAATTTTTCACGATTTTTGCAAGATTTTCGAGTGTAATTTTGTAGTGTAATTTTTGGTTTCTCACGAAGAAAATTTTAGGGGATTTAACATAGTTTCTCGACTTCATCACACGATAACAAGCACATTTACTTTCTCTCATTGTTCGATCATTGTTTGTAAATCTTAACTTATCGAAATGGAATACACCTCTCTTACGGATAAGTCCATCCTCTCGGGTACGGATAATCGTCCACCAATGTTGGAGAAGTCTATGTACGAGGATTGGACTTCCCGAATGGAACTTTATATGTTGAACAAGGAGAACGGACATCTTATTTGGGCATCGGTGCTCAATGGACCATTAGATTATGGTACAGTGACGGAAGGTACGACCACTCGTCCTCGCACAACGGGTGAATTGACTGGAGATATGAAGATTCAAGATAAATGTGATAAGTATGCTACAAACATCATTCTCCAAGCCCTTCCTCCAGATGTCTACAAACTCGTCAGCAAACATAAAGTTGCCAAATAGTTATGGGATAGAATTCGGGTTCTAATGCAAGGCACCTCGTTAACTAAAGAAGAACGAGAGTGTAAGCTTTATGATGCGTTTGATAAGTTTGCCTATGTGCCAGGGGAGACTCTCAATGACTACTATCTGAGATTTACCCTATTGTTGAATGAGCTAAATATCTATGGCATGGAAATTCCTACCTTTCAATTGAACACCAAGTATTTGAACACTCTTCCTCCAGAATGGAAAAAATACGTGACGGATGTTAAATTGGCTAAGGACTTGCATAACACCAATGTGGATCAACTTCAAGATTTTCTTCAACAACACGAATGCCATGTGATCGAGGCTCGGTTGTCTACACCTCAAGTTCATGATCCACTTGCCATGTATGCTTCTCAACAAAACATGGCTTATACTTATCAGCAACCATCATACTTGCAGCAGCCACCACCACACAACTATCAGCAACCACAGCAACCATCTTTTCAACCACTAATGATGCCACAACAATCATATCAACAAAGTGTTCATCAACAATCTTTTCCACAGCAACCACCATATCAGACATCACCATCACAAGCCAACACTTCTCCATTGGGCTATACTCCTCAGCAAGGATATTTTCCAATAGAAGCACAACCAACACAAGCTTTCTACTCTAATGAACTTCCACCAATCCAAGCACCGGTCTTTACTCCAAATGATACGCCAGTTGATGTTCTAAACCATCTCACAGCCTACTTGTCAAAACTTGTTGCAACTAGAGGATTTCCACCAACAAACAATCAACTCCGCACCTCATCAAATCCTCGACAACAAGCCACTGTTCAAGATGGTCAAGTGACGGTGCAACCTATTCAGGGAAGGCAAAATTCATATGGACCTCCTACAAGGACTGGGAACAATCAAGCTGTGAATTCTCAAGCTAGTGGAAATGGGAGTCCTATTGGTCCTAAGAAGGTTGTGACTTGCTACAATTGCCGAGGACAAGGTCATATGGCTAGGGAATACACTCAGCCGAAAAGGAGAAGGGATGATGCATGGTTTCGTGAGAAGATGTATTTGGTTGATGCTCAGTCTAAGGGGAAGATTTTGGATTCAGAGGAGTTAGCATTTCTTGCAGACCCAGGGGCAGCAGATACTGAAGGCATTGCAGTTGTTTCCACTTCTAATTCAGCTTATCAAGCGGACGATCTTGATGCATACGATTCGGATTGTGATGACATTCACTCTGCCCAAGCTGCTCTCGTTTCTAATCTCTCTCACTACGGTTCTGATGTCATCAGTGAGGTACCAACCACATCTAATAATATTGATGATAACCAACATCATGTTGGACATGAAAATGACAACCTCGAACAGCATTCGGGAACTAGTAACTCAAATGATGTGGTACCCAATTCTACACATTTGAGTGAACCTCAACCAAATGCTATGATGGGTATGGAATCTTATGCTCAACATGATTTGGTAATGGTGCCTAAACATATTATTGATCAAATGCATATGGCCCTCAGACAATCCGTAGATACGAATTCCACCCTAACTGCTGAGCTTGCGTTGCATAAGAAAATGTCAAAACTTTTGAAATGGTCCCTCAAGAAGAGAAAATAACATGTTCTGAATTTGACCAATTTCGTTTTGAAAATATTGAACACTTGAAAGAAATAGAATCATTAAAAGCTAATCTTTCCAATGAATTAAAAGAAAAAGAGTCGGTTGTCAATGATTTTCAGAAACTTAAAATGGATTTTGAAACTCTCGAGTCTAAAAAGGTTGAATCGGAAATTAATGCTACCAAACTTCTCAAATTTAAAGAACAACAGCTTTTAAAACAATACGGTTCCACAGAAAAGGTTCATCTTTTAACTAAATCATTTAAAGAACTCGAACTTAAGCGTGTTCAAGATTTACCACCTAATCTCGGTTATGCAAAACAAGCTCAGGAATATATTCCCGGTCTTTATGATATGACCATAAATGGCAAATCGAAGGAAGCACCTTTTGTTCGTAGTACTGAGGAGACACAATCACTTGCGGATGAAACTCATTCTAAAATGCTTTCAAAATTCCATACAATTGATTATGATCAACATAACAAAGATCAATTTTCGAAAAAGACACGCATTCGCTTACAAAAGGAATTAGCAGAATTGACAGTTCTTGTGCCCTAAAGTTTGTCAAATGAAAACCTTCCTAGTAAGTCTCCTACACTTGTCAAAACGGATGTAACAAAGTTAATTCCACCGGTAAGCAAGGCGTCCGTTAACTTAAATGCGGTACACCAACACTTAGCCGATTTTGACAAGGTCATTTTGGAACGTACGACGGCTTCGGCCATAACGGAAGGTGAATGGAACTTTAAGCACACTAGAGCTGCGTTCCGAAATGAAATTGTTCCATTTGTAGACAATGTTAAGGCTTGTCTTCGTAATCTTGATCAAGATTTATTTTTGGAAAAAGAAGAATTTAGACGTGTTTTCAATGAAATGGATAATGCTTATGAAAACAGTTTACTGGAAATAGAACGAATTTCACGCCATAATGATATGCTTCTGAATCAAGTGATGTCTCAAGATATAGTTTCTGTCTGTGTGAATTCAAGTGTTGATAATGATTCTATTGTGCATAATGTTGAATCTGTGGATAATGTGGTAGATGGTAATTGTCACGAATCTGACGCTGAATTTTTAAAGCTTCGAGATTCATATTCTTCGCTTTCAAAATGTTTTGATGAGATTCAGACACATTGTATTTCGCTTGAATGCAAGCAACAATTTATTCAAGAAATCTTTGAAACATCATTCAAAGGTGTTAATATCGATGATGCAAACTTTGAAAAGAATTTTCGATTGAATTTACAATCAAAACAGCGTCAGCCAAGTGACAAAGTTGCTAACTCTTTGCCGATAGAAATAGCGAAATCTAAGGAGCTTAACTGTGTGAACGTACTTGAGGCCGCTGAGAATTTTAAACTTGATCTAGATAATCGAGTTTCCAAGATTTTGTCCAAAGTTGATAACTTAAAACAGAAAGATACACGACTCTTCGATTCAGTAAAGCCCGCATGTGTTGATACCACTACACAGAATCAATCATTGATTGAACAATTGAATCAGAAGTCGGTGGAAATATCTGATTTGAGGGAACAAATTTGTGATAAGAATCTGGTCTTGGCTGAGTTAAAGGAAACACTTCGTACTCTAAAAGGTAAGAATGTTGTGGATAACGCAGCCACTGTCTCAGCATCGTCCTCTAGTGCATTCAAAAGGAACCTTATAGCCGTCACACCATTTAATAAGGGCCCTAGGACTAAACCATCTCAAACTTTGGTCACTAAAGATAAGGCGGAATCAAAACCAGCTTCTAATATTCCCGTGTTGCCTTCTACAGGAGTAAGCACCACTACTAAGGCTCAAAGATCTAAGCTTAAACGAAACAAGAAGTATGATAGGATCTTGCCCCCATCTAGTAGTCAAGTGAAGAAGAAAGTAGAAGCCCATCCTAGGAATGTTATTTCTGTTTTGAATATAAAGAATCATGTAGCTAAACATAAAGGCTCTGCGGTTGTGCAGCGTTCTAAGCCTACTGTGAATTCTAATTTAAAAAGTTGGAATTGCAATGAATGTATGTTTTCTAGTCGTCATGATTCTTGCCTTATTGAACACGTGAATGAGATGTATGCCCGGAAAAATGGATTAGAATGGAAACCGACTGGGAAAGTGTTAACCCAAGTTGGTTGGATGTGGCGCCCCACTGGTAGAACTTTCACTATAGTAGGAAATGCGTGCCCTTTAACTAGGATCACCCCCACTGAAGTGAAGAAAGCGTGCCCTTTAACTAGGAGTATCAAGGCTACCAAAACATAAGCGTGTCCTTTAACTAGGAACACCGACACTACCGTAGGAACCAAGTGCCCTTTAAATAGGTCTACTCCCACTGTAGTGCCCGTGAATAATCCAAACCCTAAGAACGTTGGAACAGTAAAACCTGTTAGTGCTAAAACTCACATTAGAAAACGCAGGAAATCTAAGGGTCTAAAAAATGTTAGCAATTCTGATAATTCTATTTCTATATCTGCTAACACTTAGGAACCAATAGTTTCCAATGCATTGTCTACTGTTGTTATTGAAAACAGGTGGTCCAAATTGTTCTCTGGTATTTGGACTCTGGTTGCTCCAAGAATATGACCGGAGATCGCTCTCAGCTCAGACATTTCGTCAGCAAGTTTCTTGGTACGGTTAGATTTGGAAATGATCATATAGCAAAGATAATGGGTTACGGTGAATATCATATTGGGAATGTTATAATTTTAAGAGTGTATTACGTGGAAGGTCTTGGTCACAACTTATTTTCTGTGGGACAACTTTGTGATGCAAACCTAGAAGTTGCTTTTCGAAAGCATACCTGCTTCATTCGTAATTTGGAAGGGGTTGATTTATTGAAAGGTACTCGAGGGAATAATTTGTATACTTTGTCTCTACAAGATATGATGGCCGCTTCTCCCGTATGTCTTCTCTCCAAAGCATCGAAGATTAAGTCATGGTTATGGCATCGACGGTTATCTCATATTAACTTTGACGCTATTAATCACTTGGCAAAAAACGAACTTGTTCGTGGTCTTCCTAAACTATCATTTCACAAGGATCATTTGTGTTCCGCGTGTACAATGGGGAAAAGCACTAAGAAATCTTACAAACCCAAGCCGGAAGACACCAACCAAGAGAAAATTTATCTGTTGCATATGGATATTTGTGGACCAATGCGTGTTGAAAGTCTTAGTGGCAAAAAGTACATCCTCGTCATTGTCGATGATTACTCTCGGTTTACATGGGTGAAATTTCTTAAAGCAAAAAACGAGGCACCTAAATTCATCATCGAATTTCTCAAGATGATTCAAGTGCGTCTCAACACTACTGTCCGACGCATTCGTACAGATAATGGAACCGAATTTGTGAATCAAATCTTGCGTGATTATTATGAAGAAGTTGGTATACCGAATCTACAACCGTAACTCTCGCAAGATCCTCAAAACTATGAATGTTGATTTTGATGAGCTGACAGCAATGGCTTCTGAGCAAAGCAGCTCTGAACCCGCACTTCATGAAATGGGACCCAGTAACATTAGCTCTGGTCTTATCCCAAACAACCCTACTTCATCATCATTTACACCACCTGCTAGGAAGGAATGGGATACGTTGTTTCAACCGTTCTTTGATGAATTCTTTACTCCTCCAAGTATTGTTGCTCCAGAAACTGAGGTAATAGCTCCAGTAACCGAAGTTGTCGCTCCAGCAACCGTTGCACAATTAGATACATCTGCACCTAATGGTCAAGATATACCTTCAACAAGTAATTCTCAACCAACACATGTTTCAACTACCCATGTCATGCCTATTGATGATGAAGAGGATGATGATGATCACGATTTGGAATTCGCTCAAATGCGTGAACTTCCATTCTTTGGTGTACCAATTCTCGACCCTAATCAAGCCGGGTCATCCACCTCAGAGGAAGCTCCTTCTATAGTTTACTCCAATCCACGGATTCGTGAACATGACAGCAAGTGAACAAAGGATCATCCTATAGATTCTATTATTGGTGACCCTAATCGTCCGGTATCCACACGAAGTCAGTTACAAGAAAGTACATTGTTTTGTCACTTTGATGCTTTTCTCACTGAAGTTGAACCTAAGACATGGCAACAAGCTTTTACTCAATCCTGTTGGATAGAAGCTATGCAAGAAGAACTTAACGAATTCATACGTCTTGAAGTTTGGGAACTTGTCCCATGCCTGGATCAAGTGCAGTTACTCACTTTGAAATGGGTTTACAAGGTGAAACTCGATGAGTTAGGCGGAATATTGAAGTACAAAGCTAGACTAGTAGCTCGTGGATACAAGCAATTATTGGGCATCGACTTTATGGAATCCTTTGCACCTGTTGCCCGTTTGGAAGCTATTCGACTATTCCTCGCTTATGCAGCCCATATGAATATGATCGTCTATTAGATGGATGTGAAGACGACATTTCTTAATGGTGAACTCAAGGAAGAGGTCTATGTTCAACAGCCGGATGGTTTTGTGAATCCTAATTATCCTAATCATGTGTATAAGCTTAAGAAGGCTCTCTATGGTTTGAAGCAAGCTCCTCGCGCATGGTACGATCTTTTGTCACAATTCCTCATTACGCAAGGCTTCGCAAAAGGCAAGGTGGATCCCACGCTGTTCATTCAGAAACGAGGTAAAGATATGATTATGGTACAAATATATGTTGATGATATTATATTTGCAGCCTCGACCCAAACTTTATCCGACGAATTTGGGACACTCATGTCTTCCAAGTTTAAGATGTCAATGATGGGCAAGGTATCATTCTTCTTAGGTCTTCAGATATCTCAGAGTCCCAGAGGCATCTTCATCAATCAATCCAAGTATGCCCTTGAATCGCTTAAGAAGTATAAGATGGAATCTTGCGACCCCGTGGATACTCCAATGGTGGAACGAACTAAGCTTGATGCAGATCCACATGGAGTTGCCGTTGATCCGACACTTTATCGTGGAATGATCGGTACTCTTCTGTATATCATAGCCAGTCGACCTGATCTTCAGTTTGCTATATGTATGTGTGCCAGGTATCAAACTAGGCCTACTGAGTTACACTTAGCTACTGTTAAAAGGATCTTTCGATATCTTAAAGGAACCATTAATCGGGGACTTTGGTATTCGAAGGACTCTTCTATTGCACTAATGGCATATGCAGATGCGGATCACGTGGGTTGTCAAGATACAAGGCGTAGCACGAGTGGAACTTTGCAACTACTAGGAGATCGATTAATCAGTTGGGCATCGAAAAGGCAGAAAAGCGCTGCAATTTCATGTACGGAAGCAGAATACATAGCTATGTCCGGTTGCTGTGCTCAAATTCTTTGGATGAGATCGCAATTAACCGACTATGGTCTAGGTTTCAACAAGATTCTGATGTACTGCGACAACAAAAGTGCAATTGCCTTATGCTGCAACAATGTTCAATTCTCCCGGTCGAAGCATATTGACATTCGCTACCACTACATCAAGGAGCAAGTGGAAAATGGAGTAATAGAGCTTTACTTTGTCCGATCTGAGTATCAATTGGCGGATATTTTCACGAAGGCTTTAGATCGCGCTAGAATTGAATTTTTGGCCGACAAGCTAGGAATGAGAACTTTCTCGCCAGAGACTCTAAAGGAACTCGCAGATGAAGCGAAAGAATAGTGGTGGTAAAACTATTCTTCGTATCCTTGGTGATCATCTGTATATATTGTTTATATTTTTATCCACAAAAGCAAAATACAAAAATATAAAACCATATAAAAACCATGAAAATTAAAAAAATTCATAAAAATTCAAAAATATTTTACTTTATTTTTCGAAGGCATGTCTTTTGGTACGATAATATTTACGGCCTTAGAAATGTTGATTAATATTGACACGGCGCCATAAATAGAGTTCGTATAAAAGTTGTAAATATTTCATAAAACATGCCCTTATGGCTTGTAGTTATTTCAGACTGCAACCCGGTTTTCACATTAATGTCAAGTATTTCTTATGAAAGCTTTGGCTCACAACGGGAATTAATTTTCTCGGGCAAGGTTTACTTTAAAACCTTGTAAGGGATCAAGTTTACTTTATAACTTGGTCTAACACAAATCTGTGTACGTTTTAGTGCATTTATTTGTTAAAACAAGAGAAGTCTTGTTTTTATGAAGCTATCATCTCTACAACCATAGCAATCTATAATTGGTATCTACATACTCGACGATGCGACTACTCAACCGACGACTACAGCTCTTTCAATAGAACACGGGTCAACAATTGAGGGGGAGCAATTGTCAAGCATTCAGACTCTTCGACGCCGAAAGTGCCAAGCTCACTAATTGGTGTCAAGACAACAATACCAATCGTACATGTGGTGTCAAGAGATGACTTCAGACGTGACGAGGAGACCAACATATGCTGACAAGAACCATTTGATCTTATCATATGATGTTCTCATCTATCAGGTCCAACCTTGTCAATTCTTTTCTAATATGGTGAATATGTGATCATGTTACAAATCGGTATCATATCTCATATGCTTGATATCATGAAGAAAAAATGGACTTGCATTTTTCTTCCCAAACCATTTGTTAAAACTTCATTAAATCAATTGATATTAAAAACATCGATTGGGTTAATATTTTTAATATGGGGGAGAAAATGTGATTTAATATGGGAAATTATCAAAAATGGTTTGACTTAACGTGATGGCTCATCCCGACATATGCGAAATGTTTTCGAATATCGTGGCATATGTTAAGGGGGAGCAAAACGGATTTGCATATCAAAATGGATTTTCATGGTGACATATACTTACCCAAAACCCATTTATTTCACGACGATGAAGATTGTGGTGACATAAGGATGGTAGGATAGGTTAAGTCCTATGATTCTTCTAGAACCGAAGGAATCTTCTCAAGGACATTCCATAGCTAGAAATAGTAGTCCTTAGGAAAGATGGAAAGAGATTGTGAACGTAGCTGAATGCCGACCAAGTACTTAAGTTAGCACTAGAACAATCACAACAAGGTGCTAGTTATGACGTATTGGTAAGCATTGAAGGGGTTGAAGAATGAAAAAGAATTGTAAAGATAAAGGGTGTAAAGAAAGAAGCCCTCCTTACAACTTTAGGCAGAAACCGGGTCAACACATATGCTATTGAGATCATTTTAATGATTCTCGGTATTGAAGACAGACATCATGGACCCAGTGATGCAATGCACAACCCATCCCAGCTAACTCAGATATCTCTCAAAAAGTATTTGTTTTAATCACACGGAGACAACACATTATCTATTGATTTATTCACTCCGAATAAATTGGTATTGTAATGGTGGCACTCCTCTCCAGCCTCTGATCACTAAAATCCAAAATACACGATCGAGTCTAGAGCCATTTGAGATCATCAAATATCTCATTAGGACACATTTTCATATTTCCTTGCTTCTTCACACACTGTGAAAAGTAAGAAAGATCTTAAGAGTCCTACGCAAAATCGTCATGATCTTGCCTGAACATCCGAGTAATACGAAAGTATTTACAATGAAGATGGAAATCCTTCTTGAGCGAATATCAAAAAGCTCATGGTAGGTGACTTGTGCGATTCTTTATGAATCAAACTTGTGATAACTGGAAAGCAACAGCTGTTTAATTCTTAACTGAATTTAAACACATTCCAGGCCTCTACGCAATATCTTAGTGATCTTGCCAGAACACTCAGAGTGATACCTTAGTGTTCACAGTGATGAGTGGAAATCCTTCTAGTGTTAACCTCAAACAGCACTTGGTAGGTAACTTGCAAGATTCTATACGAATCAAGCTTGTGACAACTGGAAAGCAACGATGGTGCAGTTCTTAATTGAATTTCACTTGTTCCAGGAACATGAATTGACGGCTTCAAATCATGCGGAAATTATTATCCAAATGATTCACTCTTTATGTTAGCAGTCATCTTTGGACGGTCGAATAAAGAGAACGGGTTTAACCGCGAAATCCTGTCAGGAAGTTAATTAATTGAAACTATCCGTCACCGGTACGATATTTTATATCGTCCAACGGTCTTCACCGACCGGAGGTAAAATGCTACCGAATTAGAATGAAATGTTCAAAGCCATTTCGTTCGTGTCTACTTATGTTGCGGCATTTGAAGACGGTGGCGTTGTGGAATCCAAGAAGAAGTCGTCCCCGCATGCTTATACTTTATGCACTTAATATCTCATTTAATTCAAGAAAGCCTAAAAGTTAAGTCTTCCGCTGTATCAAACTCTGAAGCTTCCAAGAATTACGAAGGTATAAGTATGTGGGACATGGCGTCACGAAGAGGCGAAGATCACAAGTGAAGGATGCACGAGATCAAGGCAAGAGATTAATGCTCAAGACTGATATCAAAGATCACATCAGCATGTTCACCAGAAAAGAAAAAGAAAAGAAAGACGAAGACTACGAGCTCAAGACAAGCATAGTATGCATAGTATGCTAGGTTTATTTAATTATTGTAACTTGGGTAATGCCCTTGTTTGGAGTGACCTCCCTTAGGGGGAGATTGTTGGAAATACGTTTTACGTATTAAGAAGGATCGATCACTCCAACGATAGTCCATGTAATAGCTCGTAGTTTAGTTAACTTTCTTTATTGGCCGACCCAAATGTAAGACCAAGCCCATGACAAGGGCTTGGGTATATAAACCCTCTCCTTAGATGGAGAGGGTGTGTGGTTAATCATTTTTCACATAGTTTACTCTTGTTTCTCTCTCTAGAATTGTGTTTAATCCAGCATCTCTCTATCTCTTTCTCTCTCTAAAACATAAGCAAGATTTACACTTCTACACAAGTCATCATCAACCAATGGTGGTGTCTTGGGTGAAGGAGGGGTTTCATCAAAGGTTACGTTGAGTGATTCTTCAATAACCCCCGAGGTTCTATTTAGGACTATGTAGGCTTTACTAGTTTGGGAATAACCTAAAAGGATACCTTCGTAAGACTTTGGGTCAAACTTGGTAAGGTAGTCTTTGGTGTTGAGGGTAAAGTACTTGCTTCCAAACACCCTAAAGTATTCTAATGAGGGTTTCTTACCTTTAAGAATCTCATAGGGGGTCTTTCCTAGGAAAGGTCGAATAAGAATTCGGTTGAGAATATAAGTCGATGTGTCCACGGCATTGCACCAAAAATTTTGAGGCGAAGATTGCTCGTTTGACATCGTCCTACTCATCTCTTGGAGAGTCCTATTCTTCCTTTCAACTACCCCATTTGATTGTGGAGTGTGAGGAGCCGAGAAGTTATGGGTAATACCATGAGCTTCACAAAAGGCACCAAATTGCACTTCATTATCAAATTACCTACCATGATCCGTCCTAATAGAAACAATTGAACATCCTAGTTGATTTTGAATTCTTCGACTAAAGATTTCGAAGTGATCGAAAGCTTCATTCTTAGATGCCAAAAATCTAGTCCAAGTGAATCTAGAATAGTCATCAACTATAACTAGGGTATAAAAGTTACCTCCATAACTCCGTATGGCGGAAGGTCCAAAGAGATCCATATGTAGGAGCTCTAAGCACCGAGAGGTCGAAACCAAATTCTTAGCTTTGTGACTTGGGTGAACTTGCTTTCCAACTTTGCAAGCATCACAAAAGTGACTATCAAACTTAATCTTGGGGAGGTGTCTTACCAACTCCTTAGAGACTAAAGATTGAATTAAACGCATATTAACGTGACCTAATCTCCTATGCCAAAGAGTAGAACTATCATCTATATTCGCGAGACATATGTTGTCTTTTGACTTCTTATTAACCTTCATGACATAAAGCCCATGCTTTCTAACACCTTTTCCAATGACTTTTCCATCTTTTACGATTTCACTGTCATGTTCCGAAAAGATGACCTTACACTTATTATCACAAATTTGACCTATACTTAAAAGGTTAAAACCTAAGTTATCTACGTGCTCAACATTTTCAATGGTCATGGAGTCAAGAGAAACCGTACCTTTGCCAATGATATTACCACGTAGACTACTAGCAAATGTGACGTTACCTCCATCATATGCTTTGTAATGCGAGAACAAACTTCGATTACCCGTCATGTGTTTAGAACATCCACTATCCTTAATCCACTCATCGGGCTCCAAATCAATTCCCAAGCATATCTCTTTAGAAGTGTGAGCCATAAGACATTTCTCCTCTTTGGGGTTGTCATCATCATCATCACCGCTATCGCTCCAAGCGCCACTAACGAAAGCCGTGTGGTTCTTATCACGAGCGGGCTTTGGACAATCAGCAATGAAGTGATTTGGATCACCACATCTAAAGCAATTCATATCACCTTTTTCGTTCTTGACAAACCGATTCTTTGACAATGGTTTCTTGTCATAGTTGGGTTGCCTAACGTGTTGACCTCGTCTCTTGAATAACTTCTTGAAATCTCTCACCTCCAATGCATACTCCTCGTCATCGCTTTCCGAGGAACTATCATGGTCACTTTGTGCCTTCTTGGCTTTAAGTGCAAGAGATTTCCTTTCACTCTTGGTTTTCACTAATTCCGAGTCCTTCAAAATTATCATCTCATGAACCTTCAAGTTTCGTATGAGTTCATCGAGTGATAAAGTTGAGAGATCTTTCGACTCTTCAATCGCCGTGACTTTTGCTCTCCACTTTGGATGTAAGGCCCTTAGAAACTTCCTAACATTGTTCTTGCTAGAAAAACCTTCATCAAGTGCTTTTAGACTAGTAATAATGGAGTTAAACCTAGCAAATGCACTATCAATAGTTTCATCTTCTAAGATGACAAATTGTTCATATTGTTGGACAAGAAGATCGATTTTACTTTCTTTGACTTGGCTATTACCTTGGTGGGTTACTAAAAGAGTGTTCCAAATATCTTTAGCGGTTTCACACATAAAAATTCTTTCATACTCTTTCTTAGGCAAAGCATTATAAATCACCATTTTAGCCTCATTATTTTTTGAAAGTTTCTTTTTAGTATCGTCATTAGCTTTGTCAAAAGTGACCAATTCTTTTGTTTTTGAGAAACTTCATTAAATTGAAAGGGTAAAAAATCACCATTGGTAATAACATGCCAAAGATCTAAATCTTTTGATTTCACATAAGTTTCAAATCTATTTTTCCAATAAATAAAACTATCGGTTTCAAAAAGTGGTGGTCTTTGCATAGATTGCCCTTCTAGGTACTTGTTGGAATCCATAGATCGATTCAAGTTTTAAAATACAATATACTTTAAAAATTCTTGAGCAAACCTCTCTGATACCAATTGTAGAAACTAAAAGGGGGGGGGGTTGAATAGTTTCTTATATTACTTGTTAAAATATGGTTTCCAAAAATCCTTTTTTCAAAAACTTAGGCTTGAGGAAATATGTGAAATCTTCTTATGCACAATATGAACAATGATAGTGTAACTAAACTAATACTAACAAAAATATATCCACAAAGAATAAAGAATGATAGTGTAACTAATCTAGTACTAACACATGTATATGCATAAAGAATAAAGAATGTAAAGAGTTAAGGGTAAAGAAAGATCAAACCGAACACCAAGGATTTATAGTGGTTCGGCAACGAAGCTCACTCCTCGTTCCTACTCCACTCCTCGAGTACTCCTTACTCGAGAGTTCACTATACAACAAGCTCCTTATGGTGGAGAAAACCGTACACGTCGCTTAACCAATTTCTGACTCTAAGCTAAAAGTCGAGCCCTAATCGTAGATAGGACCAATCTACACAACTATACTTAGTACATACACAACTTCCAAATAGACACAACTACTTGGATCTTCACAACTATGACACAACTACAAGTATATAAAATTTGATCTTCAATGGATCTTTGGTGGTGGACTCAACACTTCACTAGGATAGTGTTCTTCTCTTTGCACTTGGAGAGGAAGGGATGAAAGAACAAGATTCACTTCTTAAACAAGTAATAATCAAACAAATGATCAAAGATTTGAGTGATTAAAGAAGGGGTTTGAATCTGGAAATAAATGTGAAAAAGAGGTGAGGTGAAAAGCTGAGAATGGTCCACTATTTAAAGGACAATGGAGCCAACGGCTATATCTGCCCGCGGTACCTTATCACAGCCCGCGGTACCTTATCGATAAGGTACCGCCTAGGTGCTAAGGTACCGCCGGTGTAAAACCCGCATGCTTTTACCATGCATAGTACCCTTAGGATCGTACGTACTAGTTTAAAACTTTCCTAATATAGCATGATTACGATTACGTGTTAGGATTTTATGTATTACGTACGTGTTAGAACACGATAAGTATTTTATTTGCACGATCATGAAATAATTATTTAGCAATAATTAATCACGAACTTACGATCACGAAATTACGAGCGTAATTAAATATATAAGAGTATGGTATTTACGTAACGAGAACATTTAAAACACGAACATAATTAAACATAAACGTGTACGAAATAACAAGACACGAACGAGGTACGGGAACCCCACGGGGGAGTCCCTACCCGCGGCCAAAACAAGGTAATGGGCCAAGCCCATTACCAAATTTACTAAGAGGGGGTTAAATAGATTTTTACTACTCAAAAATCACTTTTACAGAAGATTTCAAGAAAACCTAAAATCTCTCTTTCTCCTCTCTTTGTGCCGCCACCTTCAAATCACCAAACAAGGTGATTCTTGATCTTGGATCTTGTAGTTTTATTGTTTGTTCATGTTTGTTCTTCACCCTCTTGATCCACGAATACGGTAAAACCTTTTTAAACCTTTTCTTTTAATTAATCTTTTATTTAATTATGAACACGTGATGTTTTTTATAAAAACACATTAATTAAACATAGATCTAACATGTTTTGATCATTAATTAAATCAGAGGGTCGATTAAGGGGTGTTTGTTTTTGGGCCGCAAGGTACAACCGACCCCAAGGGGGGGTTCGGTTTGTTTTAGCCGACCACCACCAAGACCTTTTGGTCTTGGTTGGTGCGTGTGGGTCCCATGGCAGCAAGGGGTACCCCGATTTGGGTCGGGGTACGGTGTCGATTCATGTCCGGTTTATGTTTTTAAGCTTAGATCCGGATCATGGTTATGTTAGTTTTTTTTTATTTTATGAACTTATGTTAAGAATTAAATTAATAAATATGTAATTAATTTAATAACATGACTTAGGTAATTAATTATTAATAATCATGAAATTATTTTAACCTAAGTATTTATATTATTAAGACTTATAATTAATTAATTATTTTAAAAACCATGGATATAATTAATTAATTAACATGACTTAGGTTATATTATTAATATTTAATAATACATATTTTAACCTAAGTATTTAATATATTTAATTAAAAACATGTCATACTTTAATTAAATATTATAACCTATAGTTTAATTAAATTACATGAAATAATTATTAAACTATATAATATATCATATGACTTAGAAAATAATCATGAAAACACTTAGGCTTAATTACTTAGCTTATTTAACCAGCTTATTTCTAATTATGGAAACTTTCTATTTTTAGAAACTTAATTACATAAGGCAGCTATTTTATTTATGGAAACCAGCTATTTTTAGAAACTTATTTATTTATGGCAGCTAATCTATTTATGGAAACTTATTTAATTAAGGCAGCTAATCTATTTATGGAAACTTTCTATTTTTAGAAACTTATCTATTTTAGGCAGTAAATCTATTTTTGGAAACTTTCTATTTTTGGAAACTTTCTATTTTTGGAAACTTTCTATTTTTGGAAACTTTCTATTTTTGGAAACTTTCTATTTTTGGAAACTTTCTATTTTTGGAAACTTTCTATATTTGGTAACTTTCTATTTTAGGAAACCTGCTATTTTTGGAAAGTTACTTATTATTACACAATAAGTATAATAACACATGAAATACCAGAAATACTTAATCAGATTAAGCAGAATATAGGATTTAACACAGTTTAAGGCTTTAAACAGTAAAATATAGTAAGAACACATAAAATAAGCTAAGACATGACATAAAACCAGCTATGTAGTTAGTACCAGCAGATAGTTATTTCATGTACGTATTTATGTAGCACTAGTGTTTCGGAAGTAGGATTCTCGCAGTTCATCGTTCTCGTTCACTGGACATAAGGTACGGATTCCCGTCCTTTCAGTATGGACATTCTTTCCTTATTAGGATTTCCCCGTATGCAGCCAACTGTTTTCCCGTAGTACAAGTATGAGTTTGATTGCTTATGTTTAAATATGATTACCTATAGCCATATACATGCATGACCAGTTTCACCTAGTTATGGAGGTACCATAACCATAACATTAGAGGCACTGATGTTATGACTTCACCACGGCGGAGTGATTGCTCGTGGTGTCCCTTCAGCTTTTGGCAATTTATTTATATTTATCATGTGTGGCATATGGGTGCATCCTAGTTACACATTTTTATTCAGGATTACATGGTGAATGTGGTGTGTGCCTTGCATCCTTCACAAGGAGCTGATCCCTCCTACCCATAAACCAGTATATTAAATTAGAGGCAGCCCCTCTAATTTGCATGATGAGGTCACCCCTCCAATTATTCATGCACGGTGGATATTCATGACCTATATTGGCTAATGGTAAAATATGACAAACAGTTTTTATAAGATAAACATAAGACTTTCCAACTATAAAACCAGTTTTATTAAGACTTAACCAGGTTACTCGGGACTTAGTTTCTTCCGTTGTTATTATGTGATATGTTTATCCTATTCATGCTTTACTGTACATCCGTGCACTGAGCGTATTGCTCAGCCGTTTTCCTTTTCTATGTTCCCAAAACGGCAGGTACTCAGGGACGCTCGTAGACACTAAGAGTACGTGCATATGGACTGAAAGCTGTCTAGCCTTCTTTACATTATGCATTTCTTTTCATTATGATACTTATGCTTTGGACATTGTTTCGTCCTTTTCCTTTACTATGCTATGTTTATGTGTGATGAGCTTTACTTTTGGACTACCGATGTTTGATTCCGGTATTTTCCTTTTTATGGTCAAGTAATGTTTAGACATTTTACCTTGTATGCTTTGATGACACGCCATAATTACTGTGATATTTCCATTTCCAAAATGGGGTGTTACAATTATGGTATCAGAGCCAAGGCTTCGACCTGTAGGCTCTCAAATATGACCTGTGATTAGTGGGTAGTCACTACGGTCTTCCTAGAACTGACAGTTTTTTTCATGCATTCATCATTTTTAAGCATACATATATGTCATTGTTACAGGGTTTTTGACTAAGTAATGGTTGGTACAGGACTGGCCCTATTTAGTCGCATGTGTTTTATCGAAACTTTTAGATTTGGGACCGACCCATAGGCGTCCCCTCGATATGTCTTTTGTTTTGAGTGAACTGACCAGAGGCGTTCACTCTTGAGCATAGAAAGTTTTCATAAAACTGCATCATGCATTCATACAAAAATTTTCTTGCATAAAATTTTTCTCGTGAAATTTTTTTAGTATAATTTTTTTTTCTTCATGTATATATTATATATTTTATGTTTTGAACTGTTTAATCATACGTTTTATGTTATATTATCAGATGGTTCTCACACGCGAACAGGAGCAGCTCAATGCTGCAATTCAGGCTGCCATGCAAGCCTTGCTTCCTCAACTGAGGAATGACATCCGGGCTGAAGTTCAAGCTGCCAACAATCAGCAGCAGCACAATCAGCCACCTCCTCCTCCTCTTCCAGTGACATTAGCAGTATGGCTGGAGAGATTCAACAAGCTCCGCCCTCGAGCTTTTGAGAAGACAGATAGCCTCAGCGATGCTGAAAGCTGGTTGGCTCACATCGAGAAGATCTTCAACGCTATGGGCTGTGACCCCGCATACAAGGCGAGGTTGGCATGCTATCGGTTCGAAGGCGATGTACTCAACTGGTGGTTAGCTTTGATGCAATCTGAAGGTGGTGATGAGTGGGTTGCTGGTTTGACTTGGGCTCAGTTCAAGGACAGGGTGATGGAGCAGTTCTTTCCCAAGGCTGAGCAGGACAAGCTCAAGAGAGAGTACCATGGGATCCGTCAGAGAGCTGGGAAGAATAGCAACGAGTTTTTGCAGCGCTTTCTTCGCTTGGCTGGTTTCCTTGGTGCGGCAGCAGGTACTCCGGAAGAGCAGGCGCATCACTTCAGATGGGCTCTTCGCACATCGGTCGCAAACAATCTGGTGTGTGCTACGTTCAATACTGTAGCACAAGTGGCCGATGCAGCACGGAAACTGGAGATGCTGCAGGAGAGGGATGAGTTCGGGGAAGCTGAAAGACCCGACAAGAGGTAAACCTTCGTATTCAAGCGGTGACCAATCCGTATACTTTCCATATGTCAATTATTCATCTCTTTAACTGTATCTTCTAGGCAGAAAACTGGGGACCGGTCTCAGCCGGCTACTCAGCAGCAGCCTCATCAGCCCAAGGGAAACGGTCAGACTAATGACCGATCCGCTACAGATAGGCGTGGCGGTAATGATAATTACCGTAACAACGCCGGGCAATCCAGCAACAGCAGGTCCTAATACTTACGAAATTCCTTATGTTTTATGTTATGACTCATATTCTGACACTTTAAGCAAACTTCTACCAGGAACCATGGAAACGGTAGGGACCAGAACCAGAGAGGTTCGTAGCCTAGCCGTCCAGCTATCACTGGTATTCAATCTTACGATTATCCGCTTTGTCCTTTGTACCCAACTATTATGTCTTATGTAAATGTTTTATCAGATCCTCAGCCAGCTAGAGCACCTGCTTGAAGATACACTCATCCTCTTTGCTCTACTTTCCACCGTAGGCACCCAGGACCATGTCGCCGTAATACTGATGCGTGCTTCAAGTGTGGTCTTCCTGGCCATATTATGAAGGATTGCCGTAAGGGAGAGATGGAGGGTACATCGGGACATGCTGAAACCAAGCCGCCTCCTACTGCCGGGCGTGTCTACACGACATCTCGAGCCCAGGCCAACAAGTCTACAGGTACCATCACTGGAATCTTGTATATGTATGGTCGCGCTGCATGTGTTCTTTTCGATACGGGTGCTACTCACTCGGTTATTTCTACTGCTTATGCTAAGAACATTAGGATGCCTCCCTTGCCACTAGAAAATAGGCTTACTATTTCAACGCCTTTGAGGGACTCTGTATTAATCACCCATGTATACAAGAGTCTTCCCCTAGAATTTGATGATAAGGTTCGACCTGTCGACGCACTTCCGTTGGACATGAATGACTTCGACATGATTTTGGGCATGGATTGGCTATCCAAATATCATGCTACCATAGACTGCCATTCATATCGAGTTATCTTCGGTGATGTCAACGCACCAGAGTACATTCATAACGGGTTCATACCCGGACGGTCTGTACAGGTCATATCCACCCTGCAAGCGCGTGCACTACTGTCACATGGCTGCGAGGGTTATCTAGCTACGGTTCATGACATGGATGCTGAATCCCCATCGATTCAGGATCAACCAATAGTGTCGGAATTCCAAGACGTGTTTCCAACAGAACTTCCGGGCATACCACCTGCACGAGAAGTGGAATTCAGTATCGAACTGGTTCTAGGAGCTGAACCAATCTCCAAGGCTCCTTATCGCATGGCTCCCATAGAGCTGAAGGAGCTGAAGGATCAACTGCAAGAACTTCTTGAGCGAGGTTTCATTCGATCGAGCGCATCTCCATGGGGCGCACCGGTCTTGTTTGTTAAGAAGAAGGACGACAGTATGCGTCTTTGCATAGACTATCGCGAGCTCAACAAGATTACCATTCGGAATAGGTATCCGCTGCCACGCATTGACGATCTGTTTGACCAACTCCAAGGGGCCAAACACTTCTCCAAGATCGATCTTAGGTCGGGCTATCACCAGTTACGAGTCAAAGAGTAGGATATTGCTAAGACTGCCTTTCGTACACGTTATGGCCACTACGAGTTTGTAGTTATGCCATTTGGCCTGACAAATGCTCCAGCAGTGTTCATGGATCTGATGAACAAAATCTTCCATGAATTTCTGGACAAGTTCGTCATTGTTTTCATCGATGACATCCTGATTTTCTCTAAGTCCAAGGAGGAACACGAAGACCATCTTCGTACAGTACTACAGATTCTTCGCCAGAAGCAGTTGTATGCTAAATTCTCCAAGTGTAAGTTCTGGTTAGACAAAGTGGCATTCTTAGGTCACATTGTATCAGCAGAAGGAATCACTATGGATCCAGCGAAGGTTGAGGCCATCACTAAGTGGCCGAGGCCGACATTAGCGACGGAAGTCCGCAGTTTCTTAGGCTTAGCTGGCTATTACCATAGGTTCGTGGAGAACTTTTCCCGCCTAGCACTACCATTGACCAAACTGATGCGGAAAGGGGAGAAATTCGTCTGGACTGAAGATCGAGAGAAGAGCTTTGAAGACCTGAAGCAGAAGCTAGTATCTGCACCTATTCTTACTCTACCATCTGGTACGGGTGGATTTCAAATCTACAGCGATGCATCGGGGAAGGGACTTGGCTGTGTTCTCATGCAACATGGGAAAGTGATCGCGTACGCTTCATGGCAGCTTAAGCCTTATGAAGAGAATTACCCCACGCACGATCTAGAACTTGCTGCAGTCGTGTTTGCATTGAAGATATGGAGACACTACTTATATGGAGAATCATGTGACATTTTCACGGACCACAAGAGCTTGAAGTATATCTTCACTCAGCGTCAATTGAACATGAGACAGAGGAGATGGTTAGAGCTGTTGAAGGATTATGACATTAATCTACAATATCATCCCAGAAAGGCAAATGTAGTAGCAGATGCCCTTAGAAGGAAGTCCGGAATGATCAACAGCATTAGAGTCGAAGAGTAAATCATAAGAGACTTGGAGCGACTAAACATCGAGATCATGGTACGTGGACAACACGGTTACTGGGCTAATCTTAGAGTAGAACCCGAGTTACTATCTAAGATCAAGGAAGCTTAGAAGGATGACGGAGAATTATGGGCGATAGTTCATAATTTGGAGAAGCAGACAGAATTCAGAGTAGATGCAGACGGTATTGTATGGTAGGGCACTAGACTTTGTGTTCCTGACGACCAAGAACTCCGGGAAGCTTTGCTAGCAGAAGCTCATAGCTCCCCATTCTCGATACATCCTGGTTCAACTAAAATGTATCATGACATCAAGCAGTACTTTTGGTGGAGTGGTATGAAACAGGATGTGAACACTTACGTCTCCAAATGTCTTACCTGCCAGCAGGTTAAGATCGAGCATCAGCGATCTGGCGGTCTCCTTCAACCGTTAGATATTCCAGAGTGGAAGTGGGATAAAATCACCATGGATTTTGTTACCGGTCTTCCGCCTACCAAAAGGAAGCACGGTGCAATTTGGGTTATCGTTGATCGACTTACCAAATCAGCTCATTTCTTACCGATCCGCAAGGAAGATCCAGTAAGTAAACTCGCAGATACGTACAGACGAGAGATCATGAGACTCCACGGTGCACCATCCAGCATCGTCTTAGACAGAGATCCTCGATTCACTTCGCGCTTTTGGAAAAGTCTGCAGAAAGCTTGGGGTACACAACTTAAGCTTAGCACGGCTTTTCATCCTCAAACGGACGGACAGTCGGAGCGAACCATTCAGACATTGGAGGATATGTTGAGGTCAAGTGCGTTGGAATGGACGGGTGATTGGGACGAATACATCTGTTTGGTGGAGTTTGCGTACAACAACAGCTGGTACGCGAGCATCAAGTGTGCTCCGTTTGAGATGTTGTATGGCAGAAAGTGTCGCGCCCCAATCTGCTGGGATCAGGTTGGCGAGCGAACACTCGAAGGACCAGAAATCATAGAGATGACAAACGAGAAGATCGCAGTAGCTAGGCAGAAGATTCAGGAGGCACGGTCACGTCAGAAGAGTTACGCCGATAAGCATCGTAGGGATTTACACTTTAACGTAGGAGATCACGTCTTCCTTAAGGTTTCGCCGGCACGTGGTGTTAGACGCTTCGGGATTAAAGGGAAGCTCAGTCCTCGTTTCATCGGACCGTTTGATATCATTGAACGAGTCGGTGAAGTATCTTACCGATTGGCGCTAACTCCGAAGCTTTCACATGTGCACAATGTGTTTCATGTGTCCTTACTCAGAGGGTACCAATATCATCCCCTTCACATGGTTCAGTATCCACTGGAACAGATACGTGAATATCTCACTTTTATAGAAGAACCCGAACGAGTTCTTGACAGGCAAGAACGAGTCATGAGAAAGAAGACGATTCCATTCGTCAAAATTCTATGGAGGGATCATACCGAGCGGGAAGCCACTTGGGAAACGGATGAGTCTATCCGGGCTTCTTACCCTCATTTCATATTTTGAATTCGGGTATGTTCTTCTTTTCCAGTTTACTTTATCTATAATTCGGGGACGAATTATTCTTTTTAGGAGGGAAGAGTTGTAAAACCCGCATGCTTTTACCATGCATAGTACCCTTAGGATCGTACGTACTAGTTAAAAACTTTCCTAATATAGCATGATTACGATTACGTGTTAGGATTTTATGTATTACGTACGTGTTAGAACACGATAAGTATTTTATTTGCACGATCATGAAATAATTATTTAGCAATAATTAATCACGAACTTACGATCACGAAATTACGAGCGTAATTAAATATATAAGAGTATGGTATTTACGTAACGAGAACATTTAAAATACGAACATAATTAAACATAAACGTGTACGAAATAACAAGACACGAACGAGGTACGGGAACCCCACGGGGGAGTCCCTACCCGCGGCCAAAACAAGGTAATGGGCCAAGCCCATTACAAAATTTACTAAGAGGGGGTTAAATAGATTTTTACTACTCAAAAATCACTTTTACAGAAGATTTCAAGAAAACCTAAAATCTCTCTTTCTCCTCTCTTTGTGCCGCCACCTTCAAATCACCAAACAAGGTGATTCTTGATCTTGGATCTTGTAGTTTTATTATTTGTTCGTGTTTGTTCTTCACCCTCTTGATCCACGAATACGGTAAAACCTTTTTAAACCTTTTCTTTTAATTAATATTTTATTTAATTATGAACACGTGATGTTTTTTTATAAAAACACATTAATTAAACATAGATCTAACATGTTTTGATCATTAATTAAATCAGAGGGTCGATTAAGGGGTGTTTGTTTTTGGGCCGCAAGGTACAACCGACCCCAAGGGGGGTTCGGTTTGTTTTAGCCGACCACCACCAAGACCTTTTGGTCTTGGTTGGTGCGTGTGGGTCCCACGGCAGCAAGCGGTACCCCGATTTGGGTCGGGGTACGGTGCCGATTCATGTCCGGTTTATGTTTTTAAGCTTAGATCCGGATCATGGTTATGTTAGTTTTTTTTATGTTATAAACTTATGTTAAGAATTAAATTAATAAATATGTAATTAGTTTAATAACATGACTTAGGTTAATTAATTATTAATAATCATGAAATTATTTTAACCTAAGTATTTATATTATTAAGACTTATAATTAATTAATTATTTTAAAAACCATGGATATAATAAATTAATTAACATGACTTAGGTTATATTATTAACCTAAGTATTTAATATATTTAATTAAAAACATGTCATACTTTAATTAAATATTATAACCTATAGTTTAATTAAATTACATGAAATAATTATTAAACTATATAATATATCATATGACTTAGAAAATAATCATGAAAACACTTAGGCTTAATTACTTAGCTTATTTAACCATCTTATTTCTAATTATGGAAACTTTCTATTTTTAGAAACTTAATTAAATAAGGCAGCTATTTTATTTATGGAAACCAGCTATTTTTAGAAACTTATTTATTTATGGCAGCTAATCTGTTTATGGAAACTTATTTAATTAAGGCAGCTAATCTATTTATGGAAACTTTCTATTTTTAGAAACTTATCTATTTTAAGCAGTAAATCTATTTTTGGAGACTTTCTATTTTTGGAAACTTTCTATTCTTGGAAACTTTCTATTTTGGAAACTTTCTATTTTTGGAAACTTTCTATTTTTGGAAACTTTCTATTTTTGGTAACTTTCTATTTTAGGAAACCTGCTATTTTTGGAAAGTTACTTATTATTACGCAGTAAGTATAATAACACATGAAATACCAGAAATACTTAATCAGATTAAGCAGAATATAGGATTTAACACAGTTTAAGGCTTTAAACAGTAAAATATAGTAAGAACACATAAAATAAGCTAAGACATGACATAAAATCAGCTATGTAGTTAGTAAGCAGATACTTATTTCATGTACGTATTTATGTAGCACTAGTGTTTCGGAAGTAGGATTCTCGTAGTTCATCGTTCTCGTTCACTGGACATAAGGTACGGATTCCCGTCCTTTCAGTATGGACATTCTTTCCTTATTAGGATTTCCCCGTATGCAGCCAACTGTTTTCCCGTAGTATAAGTATGAGTTTGATTGCTTATGTTTAAATATGATTACCTATAGCCATATACATGCATGACCAGTTTCACCTAGTTATGGAGGTACCATAACCATAACAATAGAGGCACTGATGTTATGACTTCACCACGGCGGAGTGATTGCTCGTGGCGTCCCTTCAGCTTTTGGCCATTTATTTATATTTATCATGTGGGCGTATGGGTGCATCCTAGTTACACCTTTTTATTCAGGATTACATGGTGAATGTGGTGTGTGTCTTGCATCCTTCACAAGGAGCTGATCCGTCCTACCCATAAACCAGTATATTTATCATGTGGGGCGTATGGGTGCATCCTAGTTACACGTATGGGTGCATCCTTGTATATGAAAGTTATGAATAAACCTAATACCCTTGGTTCCTTTTATAGTGTAAGGATTAGGGTTTACAAGAGATAATATCAAATAAACATGTAAATCTTCTATTCATATAAACTTATACAGAACATATTCTGCATACTTATCTAAATAGAAGCTTCCAACAACTTTGTCAACGTTTCTGTCAATGCTTGGTTTGCATGTGACAATGCTTGGATTGCACTTGACAATGCTTGCTTCTGTCAACGCCTGATTTGTTCTTGACAACGCCTGGAATACACTTGTCAACGCTTAGACAAATGCCTTCATATTTTCTTCGTTTTTGAGTTTCTGCCACATCAACTTTTTGACCCAACAATCTTCCCCTAGTTGATGTCGGCAAAACTCTTTGTGTATCTCTTGTAAGTTGTACATCATCTTCAAATTTCTTCCCCTCAAGTGTAGCATGTATGTCTTCCCCTTTTTGTCACATCAACAGGGAAGTAAACAATGTATGCAATCTTGAAGATTCTCCAAAGTAGGCTCTATGTAATGATTTTGAAGAAAAATAACTATAATAATCTTGATGTAGAAGTAGAGTAACCCAAACCTATGTTCCATGTCTTGTACTATCCATGTGATGAAGAACTTATACCAAATAGAGAAAATATAAGTAGACATCGATCCCTTGTCAATATTCTCATCCTATGTGAGACACTGAGCACGATAATGTAACTCCTTCAAGTGTTATGACAAGTCTTCGTCACCAACCATGTAAAGCACGAACAAGTTATTTTCAAACCAATGGATGGATCCCATGATTTAAAGATACGATAAAACACAAACTCGTGAAAATCTACTTCGAGCATCAAACTTACCATAAGAATTCTTCCCCTTAAGCCAACACCTCTTCATGACGAATTTTAATGAAATAACATCTTCATACCATATCTAAAAGCCTTTATGGATAGCTCTTTCACAAGGCTATCCCGATTACATAGTTTAAAATATCCATCAAATTCTTCATGAATTGTTGCTAACTTACTTGAAAATCATTTACTCCTTGTAAAAATATCCGAGCCATAAATATCAACTTGATATTCTAAATAAAAACGGAGATTCCATGTACCTTCGTGTGTAAATTCCTCCTTTTTGTGTGCCAAAATCGTACCAATTTTCTCAATAGCAGCTATTCCTTTTGTTGTCCAACATCTTCCTTTGTCCAAGATATCAACACTGTGTGTTGTCCAATATCGGACAACACTTGTCAGCGTTTGAAAATGTATATCGGACAACAAGTGTCAACGCTTCCTGTCAGCGTCAACTTTATTCCTGTTAGCGCCAACTACCTGTCAGCGCCTGGCCATCAGCTTCTCATCCATCAGCGTCACACCAACATTTATCAGCGTCACACCAACATCTATCAGCGTCTAAATAACATACATCAGCGGCTAATAGATCTAGGGTTTTATAAACCCTAAATCATGATTTTATGTGAAAACCATAAACTGCAGCGAACTTTGACATCGAATAACTTCTTCATGAGAGATCAGATCGACGTTCCCTTCGGTGAGATCCTAGACACATGTGTCAAGAACCTACAGCGTGAATTTCACGACGATCCAACTGTTAACGAAGGCGAAATCGCGTTTTTACTATTACTGTTCACAGAAAATAGCATATGATCACTGCTGACTTCGATGCTTAATAACTTTTTCTTGGGGGTAGATATCGACAATCCCTCCGGTGGATATCTATATATATGTGTGTAGAACACACACACAAAATTTTGTGGCGATCCAACGGTTCAATAAAAAGTTATGGCCTTCTGAATACTGCTGCGCACACAAAAACTTCCAGAAAAACCCTAGACGGATTTTTCTTCTTTTCACCATACACGAACACCTTGTTGGTCCTAGCATCACGAGCCACGAGGCTCTAATACCAACTGTGGAAACCTTGGTTTCCTCGATCTTTAAGCTACTAGGAATGATCATTTTTCATATGATTAACATAATCAAAGTGGAATTAGAACAATAACCATTAACAAGGTGTTTGGGCACAATAACACATGAATTAAACTAATGGATTGCCAATTATATTAATAACAAACAATCACTAGGTGTGTGTACATTGAATCCCACACCTAGTCGACACACGCTTTAGGTTTACATTGTATATGAAAGTTATGAATAAACCTAATACCCTTGGTTCCTTTTATAGTGTAAGGATTAGGGTTTACAAGAGATAATATCAAATAAACATGTAAATCTTCTATTCAAATAAACTTATACAGAATATATTTTGCATACTTATCTAAATAGAAGCTTCCAACAACTTTGTCAACGTTTCCGTCAATGCTTGGTTTGAATGTGACAATGCTTGGATTGCACTTGACAATGCTTGCTTCTGTCAACGCCTGATTTATTTTTGACAACGCCTGGAAAACACTTGTCAACGCTTAGACAAATGCCTTCATATTTTCTTCGTTTTTGAGTTTCTGCCACATCAACTTTTTGACCCAACATTTTCCGCCAGGTACAAACACACACATAGGGTGTGTTGGTTGATTTTGGTGATTGATTTATTGCAAGGGTGTTAGGGTGTTCGTTCTCCTTTGATTCACTTGATCGGTAAATCATTAAACCCTTTTCTTAATGCATTTATTTAAATCAAGAACACATGAAATCATGGTGTATTTAAAAACAAGTTATTAATCATGTAATTAAACATGGGGGGTAAAATAATTAAGGTTTAAGGGGTGTTTGTTTGTGGCCGACGCAAGGAACCGAGACCCAAGGGGGTCTCGGCTTGTTATGTTTCGCACCAACCGAGACCTCAAGGTCTCGGTGTGGTGTTGTGTGTCTCGGCAGCAGGAGAAAAGGGAACCCCGACCTCGGTCGGGGTATGTTTTTGTGTTGGTGGGTCTCGGCTAAGAACAAGAACCACCACCGGCTTATGCCGGTGGCTAAATAAGGAAAGCAGGGGGAACCCCAAGCCGCGGCAGCAAGGGAACCACCGGCTAGCCGGTGGTAACTTTTGCTAGCTGGCGGCTAGCCAAGACTAAGGGTGCATTTGGTTGGCCGGTTCATGGGTTAAACCGGTCCGGTTCATAACATGTTTAGATTAAAACAAGGGTTCGGTTCATGGGTTATTTTTTTTGCAAGTAATTATTTTTACAAGGTTAATTATATTTACAAGTATATTTTTTTTCAAGATTAAATTAAATTAATTAAAACATGCACATGATTAATTTAATTTATACATGACTTAGGTTATTAATATTATTATTAATACATGAATTTTAACCTAAGTAATTATCATTTTAGTTAGGCTATATAATTAATTAATTATTAAAATCATGACTTATAATTAATTAATTTACATGACTTATGTTATATTATTAATAGATAATAGTACATGTTTTAACCTAAGTATTTTTACCTTTATTTAATTAAATCATGTTATATTTAATTAAATACTTTAACCTATAGTTTATTTAATTTACATGAAATAATTAATAAACTATACTATTTAATTACATAACTTAGAATATTAATCAGTAAACACTTAAGCTTATATAATTAGCTTAATAATCCACCTTATTTCTATTTATGTAAACTTTCTATTTTTAGAAATTTATTTAATTAAGGCATCTAATCTTTTTATGGATACTTTCTTTTTTTAGAAACTTATCTATTTTAAGCAGTAAATCTATTTTTTGGAAACTTTCTATTTTTGGAAACTTTCTATTTTTGGAAACTTTCTATTTTAGTAAACTTGCTATTTTTAGAAAGTTATTTATTATTACACAACAAGTATAATAATACAAGAAGTACAAGAAATACTTAATCAGAATATACAGAATACATGATAAACACAGTATAAAGGTTTAATCAGTAAAACATGACATGAACATATAAAACAAGCTAAGACATGATATAAAACTAGTTACGTACTCAGTAATCAGATACTTATACACGTATGTATTTATGTAGCATTAGTGATACCGAAGTAGGACTCTCTTCCGTTCGTCTTCTTCGTTCACTGGACACAAGGTACGGATTCTCTGTCCTTTCAGTATGGACATTCTTCCTTATTAGGATTTCCCGTATGCATCCAACTGTTTTCCCCAATATATCTTTTATATGTTTTTGAATTGCTTATGTTTAATTAGATAACAAAAGCCATATAAATGCATGACGTTTCACCTAGTTATGGAGGTACCATAACCATAACACTGGAGGCACCAGTGTTATGACTCCACCACGACGGAATGATAGCTCGTGGCGTCCCTTCAGCTTTTGGCGATATTATTATTATCAGATGGGACGTATGGGTGAATCCTAGTTTACATGTTTTCAGCAGATTATTCAGGTGAATGTGGTGTGTGCCTTGCATCCTTCACAAGGAGCTGATCCCTCCTACCCAAACTAGTATATTAAAATTAGAGGCAGCCCCTCTAATTTGCATGACGAGGTCACCCCTCCAAGTATTCATGCACGTTGATATTTCATGACCTATATTGGCTAATGGTAAACATGTTAAACAATTTTTATAAAATAAACACAAGGCTTTTCAAACTATAAAACCAGTTTTAATAAGATATACCAGGTTATCCAGGACTTGTCTTTTTCCGCTGCTTCATGCTTATATGCTTATGTTATTCATGCTTTATTTGTATATCTGTGCACTGAGCGTTATGCTTAGCCGTTTTCCTTTCATGTTCCCAAAACGGAAGGTACTTAGGGACGCTCATATACTTTAAGCGTACGTGCATATGGATTGAAAGCTTCCTAGCCTTCTTTACTTTATGCATTTCTTTATACTTTGATACTCATTTCCATGGACCTGTAGGCTCTCAAAACATGACCTGTAGGCTCTCAAAACACGACGTGTAGGATCTCAAAACACGACCTGTGATTAGTGGGTAGTCACTATGGTCTTCCTAGAACTGACAGTCGGTTTTCATGCATTCATCATTTTCATGCATACATATATATGTCATTGTCGCAGGATTATGACTAAGTAATGGTTGGTACAGGACTGACCCTATTTAGTCATATGTCTTTTATCGAAACTTTTAAATTTGGGACCGACCCATTAGCGTCCCCTCGCCATGTCTTTTGTTTTGAGTGAACTGACCATAGGCGTTCACTCTCGCGTATACAAAAGTTTTCACAAAACCGCATCATGCATTCATGTACTAGTTTTTCCAGCTTGGATATACTCATCCTCTTTGCTTTACTTGCCAGCTTAGGCACCCAGAGCCATGTCGCCGCGACAACGACGCATGCTACAAGTGTGTTCTTCCTGGCCATCGCATGAAGGATTGCCGCAAGGGCGAGATGGAGGGTACATCAGGACATGCTGATACCAAGCCGCCTCCTAATAGTGGACGCGTTTACACGACATCTCGTGATCAGGCCAACAAGTCTACAGGTACCATCACTGGAATCTTGTATATGTATGGTCAAGCTGAATGTGTTTTGTTTGATACGGGTGCTACTCACTCGGTCATTTCTACTACTTATGCCAAGAATGTTAGGATACTCGCCATGCCACTAGAGAATATACTGAGTATTTCCACGCCTTTGAGAGACTCTGTACGCATAACCCATGTGTACAAGAGCCTTCCCCTAGAGTTTGACGACAAGATTCATCCTGCTGACGTACTTCCGCTGGACATGAATGATTTTGACATGATTTTGGGCATGCATTGGGTATCCAAGCATCATGCTACCATAGACTGCCATTCATATCGAGTCATCTTCGGTGATGTTAATGCACCAGAGTGCATTCACAACGGGTTCGTACCCGGCAGGTCTGTATAAATCATATCAACCCTGCAAGCACGTGCATTACTTTCACATGGTTGCGAGGGTTATCTAGCTACTGTTCATGACATGGATGCTGAATATCCATCAATTCAGAATCAGCCGATAGTGTCAGAATTTCCAGATGTATTTCTAGAAGAACTTCTGGGCATACCGCCTGCACGTAAAGTATAATTTAATATCGAGCTCATCCCAGGAGCTGAGCCAATTTCCAAGGCTGCTTATCGCATGGCTCCCATAGAGTTGAAGGAGCTGAAGGATCAATTGCAAGAGCTTCTGGAACGAGGCTTTATTCGACAGAGCGCATCTCCATGGGGCGCAACGGTCTTATTCGTCAAGAAGAAGGACGGCAGTATGCGTCTTTGCATAGACTATCGCGAGCTCAACAAGATTACAATCAGGAATAGGTATCCACTACCACGTATAGACGATCTGTTTGACCAACTCCAAGGGGCCAAACATTTCTCCAAGATTGATCTAAGGTCGGGCTATCATCAGCTACGGGTTAAGGAGCAGGACATCGCCAAGACTGCTTTCCGTAAACGCTATGGCCACTACGAATTTGTAGTCATGCCATTTGGCCTTACCAATGCTCCAGCAGTGTTCATGGATTTGATGAACAAAAGTTTCCATGAATTTCTGGACAAGTTCGTCACTGTCTTCATTGACGACATCTTGATTTTCTCTAAGTCCAAGGAGGAACACGAAGACCATCTTCGTATAGTACTACAGATTCTTCGCCAGAAGCAGTTCTATGCTAAATTCTCCAAGTGTGAGTTATTGTTAGACAAGGTGGCATTCTTAGGTCATATTGTATTAGCAGAAGGAATCACGATGGATCCAGCAAAGGTTGAGGCTATTACCAAGTGGCCAAGGCCGACATCAGCAACTGAAGTCCGCAGTTGCCTAGGCTTCGCTGGTTATTACCGTAGGTTCGCGGAGAACTTTTCCCGTTTAGCACTACCATTGACCAAACTGATGCGGAAAGGGGAGAAATTCGTCTGGACTGAGGAATGAGAGACGAGATTTGAAGACCTAAAGTAGAAGTTAGTATCTGCACCGATTCTTACCCTCCCATCTGGTACATGTGGATTTCAGATCTACAGTGATGCATCGGGGAAGGGACTTGGCTGTGTTCTCATGCAACATAGGAAAGTGATCGTGTACGCTTCACGGAAGCTGAACCCTTATGAGAAAAATTACCCTACGCATGACTTGGAACTTGCAGCAGTCGTGTTTTCATTGAAGATATGGAGGCACTACTTGTATGGAGAATCATGTAACATTTTTACGGACCACAAGAGGTTGAAGTATATCTTCACTCAGCGTGAATTGAACATGAGACAAAGGAGATGGTTAGAGCTGTTGAAGGATTATGACATTAATCTGTAGTATCATCCCGGCAAGGCGAATGTAGTGGCAAATGCACTTAGTAGAAAGTCTGGAATGATAAACGACATTAAAATTGAGGAGGAAATCATAAGAGACTTGGAGCGGCTAGACATAGAGATCATGGTACGTGGACAACACGGTTACTGGGCTAATCTTAGAGTGGAACCCGAGTTACTCTCTAAGATCAAGGAAGCTCATAAAGATGATGGAGAAATCTGGGCGATAATTCAAAATTTGGAGAAGCAGACAGAATTCCGAGTAGACGCAGATGGTATCTTATGGTAGGGAACGAGACTTTGTGTTCCTGATGATCAAGAACTCCGGGAGGCATTGTTAGCTAAGGCTCATAGCTCCCCATTCTCTATTCATCCTGGTTCGACCAAGATGTACCATGACATCAAGCAGTACTTTTGGTGGAGTGGTATGAAACAAGATGTTGCTACTTACGTCTCCAAATGTCTTACCTACCAGCAGGTTAAGATCGAGCATCAGCGATCTGGCGGTCTTCAACAACCGTTAGATATTCCAGAGTGGAAGTGGGACAAAATCACCATGGATTTTGTTACTGGTCTTCTGCCGAGAAAGAAGAAGCACGATGCAATTTGGGTTATCGTTGATCGACATACCAAATCAGCTCATTTCTTACCGATCCGCAAGGGAGATTCGGTCAGTAAACTCGCCGATACTTATACGAGGGAGATCATGAGACTTCACGGTGCTCCATCCAGCATCGTCTCAGACAGAGATCCTCGGTTCACTTCGCGATTTTGGCAAAGTCTGCAGAAAGCTTGGGGGACAAAACTTAAGCTTAGCACGGCTTTTGATCCTCAAACAGACGGGCAGTCGGAACGAATGATTCAGACATTGGAAGACATGTTGAGATCATGTGCGTTTGAATGGACGGGTGATTGGGACGATTATATCTGTTTTGTGGAGTTTGCATACAACAACAGTTGGCACGCAAGTATCAAGTGTGCTCATTCGAGATGTTGTATGGAAGTAAGTGTCGCGCCCCAATCTTCTGGGATCAGGTTGGTGAGCGAACACTTGAAGGACTAGAAATGATAGAGTTGACTAATGAGAAGGTCGCAGTAGCTAAGCAGAAACTGCAAGAAGCACGGTCACGTTAGAAGAGTTATGCAGACAAGCATCGTAGGGATTTACATTTTAACGTAGGAGATCACGTTTTCCTTAAGGTTCCACCGGCAGGTGGTGTTAGACATTTTGGAATCAAAGGGAAGCCCAGTCCTCGATTTATCGGACCGTTTGATGTCATTGAACGAGTCGGTGAAGTATCTTACCATTTAGCGTTACCCCCGCAGCTTTCTCATGTTCACGATGTTTTCCATGTGTCCATACTCAAAGGGTACAAGTATCATCCCCTTCACATGGTTCAGTATCCACTGGAACAGATTCGTGAAGATCTCACTTTCATAGAAGAACCCGAACGAGTTCTTGACAGACAAGAACGAGTCATGAGAAGGAAGACGATTCCATTCGTCAAAATCCTTTGGAGGGATCATACCGAGCGGGAAGCCACTTGGGAAACAGAGGAGTCTATCCGGGCTTCTTACCCTCATTTCATATTTTGAATTCGGGTATGTTCTTCTTTTCTAGTTCACTTTATCTATAATTCGGGGACGAATTATTCTTTTTAGGGGGGAAGACTTGAAAACCCGCATGCTTTTACCATGAATAGTACCCTTATGATCGTACGTACATGATTAGAACTTTCCTTTTATAGCATGTTTATGTTTCCCGAACAAGATTTACAAGTATTACGGACGTGTGATAACACGATAAGTATTTAATACGTATTAAGACACGATAATTATTTCAATAATAATTATAATCACGAACATACGAACATGAAATCATGAACATAAATAATCACGAGCTTAGTATTATGTATTTATGTATATTTATTACGATCATGAATAAATATAATAAGACACGAACGATAACTATTTAAATCACGTAAAACACGAACACGAGAACAAGTATAATATTGGACACGGGAAAAACATTGGGTTACCCCATGTGAGACCCTTACCCGTGGCTAGACACAAGAAAAAGGGCCAAGCCCATGCAATTTTTACTAAACAAGGAAAAAGGGAAAAACATATTTTCATAATTACAAGAATTAGAAAATAATCAAACACCCTAATCTCTCTTTTTCCTCTCCTTGGCCGCCGGGTACAAACACACACATAGGGTGTGTTGGTTGATTTTGGTGATTGATTTATTGCAAGGGTGTTAGTGTGTTCGTTCTCCTTTGATTCACGTGATCGGTAAATCCTTAAAACCCTTTTCTTTATGCTTTTATTTAAATCAAGAACACATGAAATCATGGTGTATTTAAAAACAAGTTATTAATCATGTAATTAAACATGGGGGTAAAATAATTAAGGTTTAAGGTGTGCTTGTTTATGGCCGCCGAAGGAACCGAGACCCAAGGGGGTCTCGGCTTGTTATGTTTCACACCAACCGAGACCTCAAGGTCTCGGTGTGGTGTTGTGTGTCTCGGTAACAGGAGAAAAGGGAACCCCGACCTCGGTCGGGGTATGTTTTGGTGTTGGTGTGTCTCGGCTAAGAACAAGAACCACCACCGGCTTATACCGGTGGCTAAACAAGGAAAGCAGGGAGAACCCCAAGCCGCGGCAGCAAAGGGAACCACCGGCTAGCCGGTGGGAACTTTTGCTAGCCGGCGGCTAGCCAAGACCAAGGGTGCGTTTGGTTGGCCGGTTCATGAGTTAAACCGGTCCGGTTCATAACATGTTTAGATTAATACACGGGTTCGGTTCATGGGTTATTTTATTTTGCAAGTAATTATTTTTACAAGGTTAATTATATTTAAAAGATTAAATTAAATTAATTAAAACATGCACATGATTAATTTAATTTATACATGACTTAGGTTATTAATATTATTACTAATACCTGAATTTTAACCTAAGTAATTATCAATTTAATTAGGCTATATAATTAATTAGTTATTGAAATCATGACTTATAATTAATTAATTTACATGACTTAGGTTATATTATTAATAGATAATAATACATGTTTTAACCTATGTATTTTTACCTTTATTTAATTAAATCATGTTATATTTAATTAAATATGTTAACCTATATTTATTTAATTTACATGAAATAATTAATAAAATATACTATTTAATTACATGACTTAGAATATTAATCAGTAAACACTTAAGCTTATATATTTAGCTTAATAATCCAGCTTATTTCTATTTATGGAAACTTTCTATTTTTAGAAACTTATTTAATTAAGGCAGCTAATCTATTTATGGAAACTTTCTATTTTTAGAAACTTATCTATTTTAAGCAGTAAATCTATTTTTTGGAAACTTTCTATTTTTGGAAACTTTCTCTTTTTGGAAACTTTCTATTTTAGGAAACACGCTATTTTTAGAAAGTTATTTATTATTACACAACAAGTATAATAATACAAGAAGTACAAGAAATACTTAATCAGAATAGACAGAATACATGATAAACACAGTATAAAGCTTTAATCAGTAAAACATGACATGAACATATAAAACAAGCTAAGACATGATATAAAACCAGTTACGTACTCAATAATCAGATACTTATACACGTATGTATTTATGTAGCATTAGTGATACCGAAGTAAGACTCTCTTCCGTTCGTCTTCTTCGTTCACTGGACACAAGATACGGATTCTCCGTCCTTTCAGTATGGACATTCTTCCTTATTAGGATTTCCCGTATGCAGCCAACTGTTTTCCCTAGTATATGTTTTATATGTTTTTGAATTGCTTATGTTTAATTATATACCTAAATCCATATACATGCATGACCAGTTTCACCTAGTTATGGAGGTACCATAACCATAACACTGGAGGCACCAGTGTTATGACTCCACCACGACGGAGTGATAGCTCGTGGCGTCCCTTCAGGTTTTGGTCATATTATTATTATCAGGTGGGGCGCTGGGTGCATCCTAGTTTACATGTTTTCAGCAGATTATTCAGGTGAATGTGGTGTGTGCCTTGCATCCTTCACAAGGAGCTGATCCCTCCTACCCAAACTAGTATATTAAATTAGAGGCAACCCCTCTAATTTGCATGACGAGGTCACCCCTCCAAGTATTCATGCACGTTGATATTTCTGGGCCTATATTGGCTAATGGTAAACATGTTAAACAGTTTTTATAAGATAAACATAAGGCTTTTCAAACTATAAAACCAGTTTTAATAAGATATACCAGGTTATCTACGACTTAGTCTTTTTCCGCTGCTTCAAGCTTATATGCTTATGTTATTCATGATTTATTTGTATATCCGTGCACTGAGCGTTATGCTCAGCCGTTTTCCTTTCATGTTCCCAAAACGGCAGGTACTCAGGGACGCTCGTAGACTTTTGGCGTACATGCATATGGATTGGAAGCTTCCTAGTCTTCTTTACTTTATGCATTTCTTTATACTTTGATACTTATTTCCATGGACATTGTTTAGTCCTTTTCATTTACAGTACGTATGTTTGTGTGTGATGAGTTCTACTTTTGGGGTACCGATGTTTGATTTTGGTATTTCCGTTATGGTCATGTGATGTTTTATACATTTATCCTTGTATGCTTTGATGACACGCCATAATAACACGTGACATTCCATTTACCAAAATGGGGTGTTACAATTATGGTATCAGAGCCAAGCCTTCGACCTGTAGGCTCTCAAAACATGACCTGTGATTAGTGGTAGTCACTTCCTAGAACTGATAGTCGGTTTTCATGCATTCATCATTTTCATGCATACATATATATGCCATTGTCGCAGGATTATGACTAAGAAATGGTTGGTACAAGACTGGCCCTATTTAGTCGCATGTGTTTTATCAAAACTTTTAAATTTGGGACCGAACCATTGGCGTCCCCTCGCCATGTCTTTTGTTTTGAGTGAACTGACCATAGGCGTTCACTCTCGCGCATACAAAAGTTTTCACAAAACTGCATCATGCATTCATGTACTAGTTTTTCCAGCATAAAATTTTTCTCATGATTTATGGGTATAATTTTTTTCATGTATATGTTATGTTTTGATCAGTTAATCATGTATTTTATGTTATACTGTTAGATTGTTCTCACACGCGAGCAGGAACAACTCAATGCAGCAATCCAAGCTGCAATGCAAGCTATGCTTACTCAACTGAGGAACGAAATCAGGGCTGAGGTTCAGGCTGCCAACAACTAGCAGCAACACCCAGTACCTCCTCCTCCTCCTCCAGCAACATTGGTCACATGGCTGTAGAGATTCAATAAGCTCCGCCCTCGAGCTTTTGAGGGAATAAATAGCCCCAGTGAAGCTGAAAGCAAGTTGGCTTACATAGAAAAGATCTTCGATGCTATGGGCTGTGACCCCGACTTCAAGTCAAGGTTGGCTTGCTACAGATTCGAAGTTGATGTACTATTATGGTAGATGGAACTGAAGCAGTCTGAGGGAGGTGATAATTGGGTGGCTGGTTTTACTTGGGCTCAGTTCAGGGATTTGGTGATGGGACAGTTCTTTCCCAAGGCTGAGCAAGACAAGCTGAAAAGAGAGTACCATAGAATCCGACAGAGAGTTGGGGAGAATAGAAACGAGTTCATGCAGCGCTTTCTTCGCTTGGCTGGTTTCCTTGGTGCAGCAGCAGGTACTCCTGAAGAGCAAGCACACCACTTCAGGAGGGCTCTTCGTACATCGGTCGCAAACAACTTGGTTTGTGCTACGTTCAACACGGTAGCACAAGTGGCCGATGTAGCACGTAAGCTGGAGATGCTGCAAGAAAGAGATGAGTTCGGGGAAGCAGAGAGACCCGATATGAGGCAGAAGACTGGGGACCAGTCTCAGCCGGCTACTCAGCAACAGCCTTCCCAGCCCAAGGGAAACGGTCAGACTCACGACCGTTCTGCTACGGATCGGCGTGGCGGTAATGATAATTACCATAGCAACGCGGGACACTCTAACATCAGCAGGAATCATGGTAACGGGTGGGACCAGAACCAGAGAGGTTCACAGCCTAACCGTCCATCTATCACTGGCTCACAGCCAGTCAGGACACCTGCTGGAGGATATACTCATCCTCTTCGCTCTACTTGCCACCGTAGGCACCCAGGGCCATGTCGTCGCGACAGCGACGCATGCTACAAGTGTGGTCTTCCTGGCCATCGCATGAAGGATTGCCGCAAGGGCGAGATGGAGGGTACATCAGGACATGCTGATACCAAGCCGCCTCCTACTAGTGGACGCGTTTACACGACATCTCATGATCAGGACAACAAGTCTACAGGTACCATCACTGGAATCTTGTATATGTATGGTCAAGCTGCATGTGTTCTATTTGATACGGGTGCTACTCACTCAGTCATTTCTACTGCGTATGCCAAGAATGTTAGGATACTCCCCATGCCACTAGAAAATATACTAATTATTTCCACGCCTTTGAGAGACTCTGTACGCATAACCCATGTGTACAAGAGCCTTCCCCTAGAGTTTGACGACAAGATTCGTCCTGTTGACGAACTTCCGTTGGACATGAATGATTTTGACATGATTTTTGGGCATGGATTGGCTATCCAAGCATCATGCTACCATAGACTGCCATTTATATCGAGTCATCTTCGGTGATGTTAATGCACCAGAGTACATTCACAACGGGTTCGTACCCGGCAGGTCTATACGAATCATATCAACCCTGCAAGCACGTGCATAACTTTCACATGGTTGCGACGGTTATCCAGCTACTATTCATGACATGGATGCTGAATCTCCATCAATTCAGAATCAGCCGATAGTGTCAGAATTTCCAGATGTATTTCCAGAAGAACTTCCGGGCATACCACCTGCACGTGAAGTAGAATTTAATATCGAGCGCATCCCAGGAGCTGAGCTGATTTCCAAGGCTCCTTATCGCATGGCTCCCATAGAGTTGAAGGAGCTGAAGGATCAATTGCAAGAACTTCTGGAACGAGGCTTTATTCGACCGAGCGCATCTCCATAGGGCGCAGCGGTCTTATTCGTCAAGAAGAAGGACGGCAGTATGCGTCTTTGCATAGACTATCGCGAGCTCAGCAAGATTACCATCAAGAATAGGTATCCACTACGACGTATAGACGATCTGTTTGACCAACTCCAAGGGGCCAAACATTTCTCCAAGATTTATCTAAGGTCGGGCTATCATCAGCTACGGGTTAAGGAGAAGGACATCGCCAAGACTGCTTTCCGTACACGCTATGGCCACTACGAGTTTGTAGTCATGCCATTTGGCCTTACCAATGCTCCAGCAGTGTTCATGGATTTGATGAACAGAATTTTCCATGAATTTCTGGACAAGTTCGTCATTGTCTTCATTGACGACATCCTGATTTTCTCTAAGTCCAAGGAGAATCACGAAGACCATCTTCGTACAATACTATAGATTCTTCGCCAAAAGCAGCTGTATGCTAAATTCTCCAAGTGTGAGTTCTAGTTAGACAAGGTGGCATTCTTAGGTCACATTGTATTAGCAGAAGGAATCACAATGGATCCAGCAAAGGTTGAGGCTATTACCAAGTGGCCAAGGCCGACATCAGCAACTGAATTCCGCGTGTTTCCTAGGCTTAGCTGGTTTTTACCGTAGGTTCGTGGAGAACTTTTCCCGTTTAGCACTACCATTGACCAAACTGATGCGGAAAGGGGAGAAATTCGTCTGGACTGAGGAACTAGAGAAGAGATTTGAAGACATAAAGCAGAAGTTAGTATTTGCACCGATTCTTACTCTCCCATCTGGTACAAGTGGATTTCAGATCTACAGTGATGCATCGGGGAAGGGACTTGGCTGTGTTCTCATGCAACATAGGAAAGTGATCGCGTACGCTTCACAGAAGCTTAAGCCTTATGAGGAAAATTACCCTACGCATGACTTGGAACTTGCAGCAGTCGTGTTTGCATTGAAGATATGGAGGCACTACTTGTATGGAGAATCATGTGACATTTTCACGGACCACAAGATCTTGAAGTATATCTTCACTCAGCGTGAATTGAACATGAGACAAAGGAGATGGTTAGAGTTGTTGAAGGATTATGACATTAATCTGCAGTATCATCTCGACAAGGCGAATGTAGTGGCAAATGCACTTAGCAGAAAGTCTGGAATGATAAACGACATTAATATTGAGGAGGAAATCATAAGAGACTTGGAGCGGCTAGACATAGAGATAATGGTACGTGGACATCACGGTTACTGGGCTAATCTTAGAGTGGAACCCGAGTTACTCTCTAAGATCAAGGAAGCTCAGAAAGATGATGGAGAAATCTGGGCGATGATTCAGAATTTGGAGAAGCAGACAGAATTCCGAGTAGATGAAGATGGTATCTTATGGCAGGGCACGAGACTTTGTGTTCCTGATGATCAAGAACTCCGGGAGGCATTGTTAGCTGAGGCTCATAGCTCCCCATTCTCTATTCATCCTGGTTCGACCAAGATGTACCATGACATCAATCAGTACTTTTGGTGGAGTGGTATGAAACAGGATGTTGCTACTTACGTCTCCAAATGTCTTACCTGCTAGCAGGTTAAGATTAAGCATCAGCGATCTGGCGGTCTTCAACAACCGTTAGATATTCCAGAGTGGAGGTGGGACAAAATCACCATGGATTTTGTTACTGGTCTTCCGCCAACAAAGAAGAAGCACGATGCAATTTGGGTTATCGTTGATCGACTTACCAAATCAGCTCATTTCTTACCGATCCGCAAGGAGGATTCCGTCAGTAAACTCGCTGATACTTATAGGAGGGAGATCATGAGACTTCACGGTGCTTCATCCAGCATCGTCTCAGACAGAGATCCTCGGTTCACTTCGCGATTTTGGCAAAGTCTGTAGAAAGCTTGGGGGACAAAACTTAAGCTTAGCACGGCTTTTCATCCTCAAACAGACGGGCAGTCGGAACGAACGATTAAGACATTGGAAGACATGTTGAGATCATGTGCGTTTGAATGGACAGGTGATTGGGACGATTATATCTGTTTGGTCGAGTTTCCATACAACAACAGTTGGCACGTAAGTATCAAGTGTGCTCCATTTGAGATGTTGTATGAAGTCATGAAATAATCACGAACATACGAACATGAAATCATGAACGTAAATAATCACGAGCTTAGTATTACGTATTTATGTATATTTATTACGATCATGAATAAATATAATAAGACACGAACGATAACTATTTAAATCACGTAAAACACGAACACGAGAACAAGTATAATATTAGACACGGGAAAAACATTGGGTTACCCCATGTGGGCCCCTTACCCACGGCTAGACACAAGAAAAAGGGCCAAGCCCATGCAATTTTTACTAAACAAGGAAAAAGGGAAAAAACTTATTTTCATAATTACAAGAATTAGAAAATAATCAAAAACCCTAATCTCTCTTTTTCCTCTCCTTCGCATCCGGGTACAAACACACACATAGGGTGTGTTGTTTGATTTTAGTGATTGATTTATTGCAAGGGTGTTAGTGTGTTCGTTCTCCTTTGATTCACGTAATCGGTAAATCCTTAAACCCTTTTCTTTTTGCTTTTATTTAAATCAAGAACACATGAAATCATGGTGTATTTAAAAACAAGTTATTAATCATGTAATTAAACATGGGGGGTAAAATAATTAAGGTTTAAGGGGTGCTTGTTTGTGGCCGACGCAAGGAACCGAGACCCAAGGGGGTCTCGGCTTGTTATGTTTCGCACCAACCGAGACCTCAAGGTCTCGGTGTGGTGTTGTGTGTCTCGGTAGAAGGAGAAAAGGGAACCCAGACCTCGGTCGGGGTATGTTTTGGTGTTGGTGGGTCTCGGCTAAGAACAAGAACCACCACCGGCTTATGACGGTGGTTAAATAAGGAAAGCAGGGGGAACCCCAAGCCGTGGAAGCAAGGGGAACCAATGGCTAGCCGGTGGGAACTTTTGCTAGCCGACGGCTAGCCAAGACCAAGGGTGCGTTTGGTTGGCGGTTCATGGGTTAAACCGGTCTGGTTCATTACATGTTTAGATTAAAACACGGGTTCGGTTCATGGGTTATTATTTTTGCAAGTAATTATTTTTACAAGGTTAATTCTATTTCCAAGTTTATTTTTTTTCAAGATTAAATTAAATTAATTAAAACATGCACATGATTAATTTAATTTTTACATGACTTAGGTTATTAATATTATTATTAATACATGAATTTTAACCTAAGTAATTATCATTTTCATCAGGCTATATAATTAATTAGTTATTAAAATCATGACTTATAATTAATTAATTTACATGACTTAGGTTATGTTATTAATAGATAATAATACATGTTTTAACCTAAGTATTTTTACCTTTATTAAATTAAATCATGTTATATTTAATTAAATACTTTAACCTATAGTTTATTTAATTTACATGAAATAATTAATAAACTATACTATTTAATTACATGACTTAGAATATTAATCAGTAAACACCTAAGCTTATATAATTAGCTTAATAATCCAGCTTATTTCTATTTATGGAAACTTCCTATTTTTAGAAAATTATTTAATTAAGGCAGCTAATCTATTTATGGAAACTTTCTATTTTTAGAAAGATATATATTTTAAGCAGTAAATCTATTTTTTGGAAACTTTCTATTTTTGGAAACTTTCTATTTTTGGAAACTTTCTATTTTAGGAAACCTGCTAATTTTAGAAAGTTATTTATTACTACACAACAAGTATAATAATACAAGAAGTACAAGAAATACTAATCAGAATAGACATAATCCATTATAAACACAGTATAAATTTTTAATCAGTAAAACATGACATGAACATATAAAACAAGCTAAGACATGATATAAAACCAGTTACGTACTCAGTAATCAGATACTTATACACGTATGTATTTATGTAGCATTAGTGATCTTGAAGTAGGACTCTCTTCCGTTCGTCTTCTTCGTTCACTGGACACAAGGTACGGATTCTCCGTCCTTTCAGTATGGACATTCTTCGTAATTAGGATTTCCCGTATGCAGCCATCTGTTTTCCCTGGTATATGTTTTATATGTTTCTGAATTGCATATGTTTAATTAGATACCTAAATCCATATACATGCATTACCAGTTTCACCTATTTATGGAGGTACCATAACCATAACACTGGAGGCACCAATGTTATGACTCCACCACGACAAAGTGATAGCTCCTGGCGTCCCTTCAGCTTTTGGCCATATTATTATTATCAGCTGGGACGTATGGGTGCATCCTAGTTTACATGTTTTCAGCAGATTATTTAGGTGAATGTGGTGTGTGCCTTGCATCCTTCAGAAGGAGCTGATCCCTCCTACCCAAACCAGTATATATTATGTTAGAGGCAGCCCCTCTAATTTGCATGACGAGGTCACCCCTCCAAGTATTCATGCACGTTGATATTTCATGACCTATATTGGCTAATGGTAAACATGTTAAACAGTTTTTATAAAATAAACATAAGGCTTTTCAAACTATAAAACCAGTTTTAATAAGATATACCAGGTTATCCAGGACTTAGTCTTTTTCCGCTGCTTCATGCTTATATGCTTATGTTATTCATGCTTTATTTGTATATCCGTGTACTGAGCGTTATGCTAAGCCGTTTTCCTTTCATGTTCCCAAAACGGCAGGTACTCAGGGACGCTCGTAGACTTTAAGCGTACGTGCATATGGATTGGAAGCTTCCTAGCCTTCTTTACTTTATGCATTTCTTTATACTTTGATACTCATTTCTATGGACATTGTTTAGTCCTTTTCATTTATAGTACTTATGTTTGTGTGTGATGGGTTCTACTTTTGGGGCACCGATGTTTGATTCTGGTATTTCCTTTATGGTCATGTGATGTTTTATACATTTATCATTGTATGCTTTGATGACACGCCATAATCACGCGTGACATTCCATTTACCAAAATAGTGTGTTATAGTTCACTCCCGACAGTAATCAACAACGTACAAAGTGAAATAAAA